>OX328128.1:76856384-77229900 GCA_946811695.1 Gonocerus acuteangulatus
TTTTGTTAGACCATTTTCTTTTTAATGAGCTTAAATGCTTCCTTAGCTCATCAAAAATTATATCCAAACTTATTTATATGCCGGAACGTTTTTAAATGTGCCAACAACTCGATTTTTCAACTAAAGTCCCTATACATTTCAAAATTAAGAACCTTTTTTTTTATCTTTATCAGAATAAATTGTGAAAAAAAAAATGAGCTTTTCAATACATTAAACTTTAAAGTAGATTTTCTCAAAACTATGTTTTTCAAAACGGGCGATATGCTAGCGCCTTTAATTTTCACCTGATCAACTTTAAATGTTAACTTCAGCTTCCTAATGAGATTTGCTAGTAAAGTAGGATTTTTTTGATTCATCAAATTATAAGGATTTTATGGCCAATTTACAAAGGATTTTTTAATAGAAAATGAAGAATTGTTCACCATTTAAAAAAAAAAAAAAAAATATTTCTTAAAAAGCCTATGTACTTCACTAGATTTTACCTTCTTCCTTCAAAATAATTTTAGCTTTTTCCTCTGGATTAGAAATTTCCACCTGCAGACTATTGCCTGGGAAAAAATAGGGTTTCCGTTCGTTACAAAGAGCCGCCATTTTGCTTTCATACTTATTTTTTTTTGATAATATAACATCACATATAAACTTTGACAAAAAAAAAAAAAAATTGAAAAATATTGATTTATTTTTTATTCATAAATCGAAGAAAATTACTTGGATTTTGATCACACAAGTAATATAACCCCTTAAGAGGAATTTCAAAAATTGGCCTTGTTGCCGCCTTTTTGTATAAAACATATAAAAAATGTGTGCCACCCGTGGCCCGCAGGCCTTTTGCGTTTTCATGTCAATATTCTGACTCTTAGTTTTCGATAATATATTTTAATAATAACAGGTCTTGTAAACTTTTTTGCCTTTTTTAAAATAAATTACACAAAAGTGTTCTTATAGTTCAATATCTATTAAATTAGGCAACTAAAGTTAAGCCCTTCTTCGACCGCTAGATTGGTATTATCCCTAAGTTTAGGGTATACTCAGCTTGGAAGCCACACATTACTCAGAAGAGACAAGAACTCAACCGACGGTACAGACTTTTACTACACTTACTCGACCGACAATCACACATTACACTTAAGGACAAAAGACTCATTTACATGACAATACTCAGACCAATATGTACTTATGGCATAGAACTCTGGGGATCCACAAAGCCATCCAACTCCTACAAAATTTAATCTTAGCAGTCTAAAATCCTTCGCAAAATAGCCTCTATTCGCTCTATTCTTTGTATCCAATTTGACTCTCCAACCCTTATCAAAAAAATTATAACAAATATTTCATTCAAAATTACACGGACATCCTAATTCTTTAATAAACTCTTTATCCTCACATCAAATCCCAAATAACCCCGTTCGCCGACTGAAGCGTAACTGGCCTAGAGACCAGCTCCAGGAGTAGTTCATCCTGATTTAATCACTCTGCCTTGTGGCTACTGCAACTGTGCGGCTTCCCTCCTCACGAGCTTCAAGATATATTCACATGTATCATTTTACTAGAAATGTATTTTTACATTGTTGTAAATTCTGAATAAATAAATAATATTTAAAAAAACCCTATGTTATGTTATGATCGGAAGAGAATTTAAAGAAAATCAGTACTTACGTGTTCAGAGCCTTCTTCGGAGTTGCTATTGCTCCCCTTTATGCTGTACTGGCTGTCCTTGATCTGAAGAGTCAGTTTCAGGGATGAGCGATCTACTAAACATCACAATAAATAACAATTAAAACAAAATTAAAAAAAAAAAAAAATAAGTCACGTTATTGGAGTATTCTTTTTAAATTTTATTCGCTAATGGTCAAGTAGTATTACTCTCGGTAGAAATAAGAAGTTTTATATCTCTGTACATTACACCGATATTTATGATTCTGGGGTTTTGTCGAAAATAGGTCTACTTTACAAAATTTGATGCGCTGATTCCAAAACTGTACTTGGTTTTTATCTACCACTAAACCATTTTTGCACAATTAGTAGTCATACCTCAAATGTTTTAATATAATTCTGTGCTTTTAGCTCAAAATTATTTGTAACCTTACACGGATTACGAGAATGTCATATAAATCATATATGTAAATCATATATTAAAGAGGATATGTATATATATTAATTTTAAAAGTGGAGAAACGTTGATACTAATGACACCTACTCCAATGACATCTTTAATAAAAGTAAGATTTTAGGCACTGCAATGCGCAGTGGAATACAATAGCGGAGATTAATCATTCGGAAAGCTCTATTACTACAAACAACAAAAATTGCTTCTCATTTTACATATCTTGTTTACTAGCAAATTTATTTTGTTGCCAATAACAATTACAAAACAAGAAACAATTAAAAATAGAGGAAAACAAACACCAAAAAAGCTTTCCAAGCAATGAGACGAACACTTTTGTAGTTTTGAACACCTTATATCTCCGATTGGATAGTTTCATCAAAAATTAATTCAGCACACTTTATGAAGGGAATTTAGTAAGCTTTCAATTTGTTACTTTTTACTTACAAGATTTCTAAGCTATTCTTAAAATATTTCAGAAATTATAAATAATTCTCGAAACTGGTCATGTCAGTTAATAAAATATTTTGTTTTCTAATATTTTCTTAACTCGAAAATGTAACCGAAATTTAAATCCCTTGATTTGGTTGTCAAATGACTCAAAAAATTGTTAACAGAATCCATTGTTTCAAAGTAGCCAAATCAAAAATTAGTTAGGAAACTTATTTTTCTAGATAATAATTAAATATATTTCCTTAAAAGTCCGACTTGCAGGAACTGTGTCATCTTAGCACGGCTCCGTTCATACCCCTAGTGCCATTAGTAAAGGAATAGAAGCCATTATTGGTAGGTTTTGATCTTTTGTGAAAAAAAAAAAAAAAAAAAAAATCTCAAAGAGAAGTCATGTAAGATTTTGAGCGCCACAACAGGAAAATTAATGTTAAACATATGATTATCGATCAGCTGACTTATCCCCACCATATTGGATTGATTATGTATTTGACAAGGCCCTACGAGGTTCTTCGCTTTAAATTGAGGCTGTAAATCTGTTTATTTATAATAAATTTAATTTAACACTTTATCCTGAAGAAGCAACACAAAAGTGTAAAACATATAGAGAAAAGAATAAACGAAAATAGTAAACAAATATCATAGAAGCGTGGATTGACATGTCGCTGACCTACCTATATTGCTAAATATTATTAAATAATAATTAAAAAATTTCCATTGATTAGTCAAACAGTCATTTATTTTACTGACTTATTAAAACTTCAAGAAATCAGATTAAATATTATACCAAATGATTAATAATTTTTCCAAAATTAAATTATTAATGATGTATAAAAATTTACTAAGCAAGTAATATTTCATAAAAATATTAAAATGCCAATACATGGTATTGCACTACATAAACATCTAAAAAATTAAATATGTAAAAGCAATCAAACAAACAAACATAAACAATTATTGTAACAAATATTTGTTAAAGAAGAGGCAAGCCTCTGTGTAAACGAACAAGCAAAAACACAGGCCTGGCACTCGTTGCCTTCCTTGTATTGACATTATTGTATTGGGAAAACTTAATGTGTTTAAGAAAACAAAAGTTATTCTTTTTTCTGTATGATAAAGTCCATTTTAAAATTATTTAAAAAAAAAAAAATCTACAAGATTTGTGATTCTGCTTTGCCTGATTTTTAACAGATATATTTCTTATTAGTTTTAATTTATTTTTTTTTATTTTTTCTGTTAACATTCATCGATACTATCTACGAGGTGCCAAGAATGACCCCTAGTTAAAATGTTTATATACCTACATACATAAATACATATTCATTCATATATTCATATATATATATATATATATATATATATATATATATATATATATATATATATATATATATATATATAAACATGTGTGTGTTTTGGTTTTCAGCACAAAACTAATGTATAGCATTCGAATATCTGAACAATTAACAAGTTAGTCCCTCAACAAAATGGTAACGTTACGGACACGTGCGTAAATAATGAAGAGACAATAGACATTTACAGTAGATAATTTGCACAGACAGTTCATTGTGTTAATAACTTGCGTTTATCTTAACAGCGAAAATATATTACGTCACATGAACGTCTACGAACACACAAAACTTTCAATTTCTACTAAACTCCACAGAGCTGTTAACGATTGAACAGATAATAAACAATAACCAGCATTTAGGAAGTTTAGTTCAAATAATAGGAAAACCTGAGACTTGGAACCTAATGTTAGAATATCTGTTAGCCATCGAGAGTTGGGAAAAATATTTAGGACGTTTTGACTACTCTTTGGTAGCCTTCGTCAGCAATGAAAATGCCGGGAGGCAGAGGAAGACCAAAGTTAAGAATTAAGTAACCATTGTGGAAGTGTGCCCCCCCCCCTTTAGCCGAATCCCAACTATTCCATCGTTGCTTATATATATAGTGTGTGATTCCCAAACGAAATTTGTCCTGCTCTTGATGACATATCACATCAGTAATAACAATATATTTTTTTTATTTGCATAAAAATATGTATGGATAATGTTAATGCTTAGTTGTCATAGATTCAGTTTACTTTGTTAAAATGTTCTCTTAGTTAAAGTATCTAGTTTGGCAGAAATGATTTAATCTGTTTTATTTAAGATTATTCAGACACTGATAAATTATAGTTTTTAGCACTTTCCTCCGAAGGAAAGTAGCTATTGAGGTTGCACTCATGACGGAATTTTTGAAAAATTTCTTCAAATCTTTATCGATCCTACCTAGTAGGCACCGAAAATGACCCCCGTCAAATTTTTTTTATATATATATATATATATATATATATATATATATATATATATATATGTCTGTTAACACGATAGTGGCCAGAGTTTTTGTTTTTTTGTCACGAAACTTGGTATATAGCGTTCAATTAGCAAACGATTGAACGAGTTCGTTAACCATCAAAATCGGTCCACCGGAAGGGGGGGGGGTTTACCCCGGACCCGAAACACTAATTTGACCATGCCAGACGTAATTTTTGTTATGTTTCAACGAAACTAAGTATTCTTAGAGGTATTCTACAGGGGAAAATAGGTTGTAAAAATAAACTAAATCGGCTCATTAGGAGGGAGGGGGGGGGGTTTACTCCGGACCCGCAATACCAATTCGCCACAACCAGCCGTAATTTTTGTTATATTTCGACAAAAATCAGTATTCTTAGTGGTAATGTACAGATAAAATGTGTTGTAAAAATAAACTAAATCAGTTTATTTTGGGGGGGGGGTTACTCTGTATCCAAATTACTAATATACTCATACCCGTAATAATTTCTGCTGTATTGTAACGATGAGAAACTCATGAGAAAGAAGTGTTGTAAAAATGAGCTAAATCGGTCTATCGGAAAGGGGGGTTTACTTTGTAATATATTTCAATAGAATAGCCCGCCAGACGTAGGTTCGCAAGGACGCCACAAGGAGCGCTTTCTACCACTAGAGAGACTGTATCCTGTTCCTGCGTCAGATCAAAAGACGGAATATGAAGTTTTATTGTATTTATTAAGTAGTGTAGTAGGTACCATGAGTAAACATAACTCTGGAAGCAAATTAATTACAAAATTAATAATTCAACAGTTACTCATTACAAAATTTAAAGAGAACTATTCATGTTTTTATTTTATTTATATAGGATATTTTATGCCAATCTTTCTGGAAAGCAGTCTATACTACCCAAATTCTGAGGAAAGTGCTTAGTTATGCAGCTCCTGCGCGACAGCCTTTTTATATAAAGCAACCAGAGGAATTGTTTATTTAAAAATGTGCTAATATTACAGAATTAATAAATGAAATACAAAATTGATAAACGTACAATCCCAATTTCTAAGTTTGGATATTAAAATTTGTTGAACGTTTCATCATAAATGGACTGGACGCGAGTATCAGTTATTTATAATTGAAATGTATAATAATCAATAAATATATATTATGAACTTAATAATGGTTAGCTAACCAAGATGAAAATGGAAAACATAATTTTTGAAAAACTGAACTGTTATTAGTAGAAATTTACTTTTATTAACATGTTTTAATTAATTATACATCAACAGAAAAGCATGTTTCATTATTTATTCATAATTATGGTAATGTAGTTTTTTACATTATTTTAAACAATGCAATAAAACAGTTTCTTGTTCATTTAAAAAAAAAACTTTGTTGTTCCTTCTATCAGCTGTAATGAACAGTGATATCAAATTTTAACACATCAGTCTTAATTTATAACACTGAATTTTCCTACAAAAATACTTTGTTCAGGTTGATTTATTTTTTTCCAGAAAAATTAATTCTAATTACAAGAAAATATTTTGTTTACAAATAAATTACCAAAAGAATATTTCTAATGGTAAAAAAATTACAATACTGTTGCATACAGTCCTTTGAGAGAATTAGCAGGAAGAGCGAAGGAGGTTGCATTTTTAATTTCTTAATAAAAACTAGGTTGTAATTATCAAATAAAATGAACAATTTGTAAGATAACAGTCTTATTATAATTGGTCTTGTATAACTTCATTTAATTGTTTGTTTCATAATAAACAAATCACTATCTATAAACATTTAAAAAAACATAACATTCAATCGATATAGGTTATTGAAGTTTTCTTTCGATTGCTTTAAATAAAAAAAAAAAAATTGCTGTTTAACAATTGATGTACTGCATAAAATGATTGTTATCAAAACATTATTAGATAACAAACAATAATATTTTGACTAATTCGAGAAAAGTGTCGTCAAATCTTAAGGATATTTATTTGTTTTAACCTTCTAAATTTAACCTCATGATAAGTTGATTTATGGGCAAGAACAATTATATATTCAATTATATATAATCGTGTTTGATAAAATTGAGTTAAGTTATTATATATCGAAAATTTACCATATAATTTTGAGTAATAGTGTCACGATTGCAATTGCTAAAATCAAAAAAACATTGTATAATAGTTTTGTTTTAGTCATCAAAAAAACAATGCAGGCAATTCGAATTGTACAAATAATAATTTGAAAAAAAAGTACTCACCTTTTTTCTCTTTGGAATGCATATATATTATTCCAAAACATTAAACACAAAATGTTCGAACTCAAAAATAACTTTCTCAACACAAAAAGGATTACACACATACAAAATGGTAGACAAAATAAACAAATAACGAATGCTTCGAAGATTTTAAGCAAAATGATTGAGGAAAATGATCAAGAATAGACAATATACAATTATAACCTTGAGGCTTGGGTATATTATAAGCAATTGATGCTACCCAAATGATGTCATTGGAGACAGCGTGATGTTTTAAAACTATGTATAAATTGTATAAAGCTCTTGTATAAATAACTCTCGACAACTGTTTATAAGTTGCATCTTATCTAATTAATCGATATATTGAAAAACTAGTAGAACTAATTAAGAGAACCTTATGCGGGTTGTTAACTGTGGATTGGAAGATAGGCTCGCGTCCATTGTTGCTCGGCACAGTTTGTCCACTAGCCAGTCGAAGCAATTACTAAATAAAATACTCAATGAAGTCGAAAACTGATTAAGAATTCATGAGAAAAATTCTTACCCACCTCCATTTGTGATCTTATGTGTCATTTCCCGTAAGGCGGGCTCATGATTTGTGGAGAGAACAAAAGGGTGAGAACAACTGGGAGTTGTGGATTTGTTGGAGACTACAGGAGGGGGGGGGGGCGAGGGAGCAACGCAACTGGGCGCACCACACAAACGCCTTTTGTGCTGGCGCATTTGCGCCTTGCTCTCCCCACCTTCTCGCCCGGTTTGTAATTTTCCCCGGAGCGGATCAATAAAAACTATTCGACGTTACGTTTTTTTCCTCGAAAAGCGTTTCGTTGTTAATTTATTTCTCTCGATCTCTCTCGTCTCTCCCCTCCTCCCGCTGCCGAGAGGGAAATTTCTCTCTCGCGAGGGAAATTTACGATTTTAGCGGCCCAAATAAACAACTATGGGCCCCGCTATTGATTCACAAATAAACACAGCCAAGGTCGCTTGCTTTCTCGGCTCTCATGGATTATATGGAACATTGTTGAAGATAGTCATTACACAAATCGTTTTCCCCATCACATTCATTATTTATTCCTATCAAAATTATTGATAAATTAAAAATTTTCAATGCAAAATTAATTAAATAATAAATAGGAAAGTTCTTTTAATTCATTTTATTGAAAAACTTAAATTCCGAATGAAAGTATTTTCGTTATTTTTATGCGTTTTTGCTTTTAATATGAGGACTATTTTAGACTCGAAAATATTTCTATATGCGTTATACAATTTATTTTTAATAATATAATGTTTTACACTTAAACACAGTTCTATAACAATTATTAAAAAAATAAATTCCATTTTTTTAGGGGGGCATCGACATCCATCTAGGCCGACATCCATGGTGCAGCATGAGAAAAATTCCTGCTACCGGTGGGACTCGAACCTATCATCTTCCGCATGAGAATCCAATGCGTTCTGAGGCAGTGTTATCAAAATTATTGACAGAACTTTTTGTAGTAAATAAAATAAGCTTTCTAATACTTACCTTTAATAAAAGGAATTTCTTAAAGCTTTTGAAGGTATCTTGTAAAATACAAAAGATCAGTAATCAATATTATAACTTCAATCGTGATTTTCTCTGGCCAAGAGAGTCCTATCAAAGTTGTTGTTTTAAAAAAAAATAAAAAAAAAAAGTATTCTAAAAATTATACAGATTAAGAAAAATACATAGACTGTTGATGACATTTTTGTTTGAAATGTCCTCTTTCATGGGAAATAATTTTGTCATCTTGATGAGTTTTATAAAAAAAAAAAAAAAAAAAGAACAACAATTCAAAATTATTAAAATGGGCTGTTTTTGGAAGTGCTTTAATTTTGTTTTCAAAATTTTACAAAATTGCACGAAACAATAGATTTCCATAAAAAAAACAGGACATTATTTTTTATTTATTTATTTTTTACGGTACATCAACATCTAGGCCATTAGCGCCGAAGGACATTTTATTATAACTAGACTTTTAATTGTGCTCTAATTTAAATTATATTTTTATATTTGATTTTTTAGTTATCAAAATCAATTAAATAAAATTATCCCTTAAATTTTTAAGTGAATTTTTATAAATCAATGGCCAAGCAAAATTGTTAAAAAGTTTGTTTATTTATTGTTTGTAAAGTTGACGAAATTCTTTATACAATACATTTCTTGATCGTAAATACATTAGGTTCAATTAATGTCGAATAATAATTAACGGTTTTTATGTAGATATTAAGCAGAAGAAATAATAAATAAGAAGTTTAAAGGTACATAAAACAGTTATAAAAAGTATTGTATAAACATACAAAAGATTGTATAAATGTATGTAAATGGGAGCGATCCACTGTGAACGCCAAGTTATACAATCTCAAGGCCAACAATTGCTTCGTCACCGCCAGTTGTTGTGCGGTAAAGGGGGCAAGGAGAGAGGGAGAGAGAATGCGAGCGAGCAACAGAGAGGTAGGATTTCAGGGAATTTCGGCTGGGAAAATCCCTACATCTTTGGAATCCGATGTAAGCCGAATTTAACCGAAGCAGCCTTCGGGTCGATACGAACTCACCCACAACTCCCTGCCGTCCAATGGGGTTATAGGATTCCGGAGTTGTGGTGTCACGCCCATCTCTCTATTTCTCCTCCCCATGGTTCTACATCTATTTCTCTCTCTGTTCGACCTCGTTTCGCTTTATTGCGCCATCTCTGTCTCTCATCCTCTGGGCGGGAACATAGCCGCAAGGCGGGAACACCCGATCTCACCCGAGCTATCCCAGATATTCCCTGAAGCTTTATGCGGCTCTAAATCACGGCCAATTTAACGGCGGAAATAGAGGGGAGGGGAAATTATTGCGGGGGGAATGGGCGATGTAATTATGATAAAATGCTCGGATATTTTCATTAAATTCGGTATAATTAATTTTTAATTTTTTTTTCTTCCTTCCATTGTATTAAAAAATAAATTGCCTCGGAATGGAATTACCATAGTCAATTTTTTTCTTTAATGAAATTCTGTAATAACTCCGTAGGGCGGACAGTTCTTTTAGCGGGTTTCCTCCATTCCATCGGATCGAACTGCTAGAGATTTCGACTAGAAATGTCGACACTGTAGGTCTGTTTTTGATTTTCTATCTAAAAAATAGTCTGATTTTGATGAATTTTGAGTCTAAAATAAAAGGCCTTTTCGTTAACGAGCAGAATCCACACACGTGAACGCCTTTTTTAACAACTTTATGACGCAATATAGAAGTGTTGGCGAGAAGCATCAAAGTTTTATAACCCATTGTTTACTTAACATCGTCGATACAAATGTACAGTATCGAATGTGAAAGTCACCATTTTCCAGAGTGAAAAAAAAGTTTGATTCATTACTTTGCTTTTGGGCAGTCAAATAGTCGGCAGATTCGACTTTTTGACAGTGGCTACTTTCCCTTTCACTGATTGAACTTAGATTCGAGAATTTGCCGTACATCAGTCCAACAGCAATCAGTATAGATTGAAAATGAAAAATGCGTTTTTTTACACATTCGATACTTTGAATTTGTATCGAAGATTTATACATTGGTGGGTCTCCCCGTGGTCCCCATGCGGGCGGGAGATGGTGGGTTCTATTCGCACTGACGGCAAGAATTGTCTCATCTCAGGGCGCTAATGGCCCAGATGACGATACGCCGTAAAAAAAAAAAAAAAAAAAAAAAAAAAAATCATTATTAATTAAAAAAATAAAATAAAACAGAACAAGCAAATCATACACTGGTTGTTACTATATTCGATTCAGAAATAAAAAATACGTTTGTAATTAACTAATATCTCAATCGAATCAGCACAAATAGGACTTAAAAAAAAAGTCCGTCACGCAGGAGCTGCATAACTAAGCACTTTCCTCAGAATTTGGGTAGTGTAGACTGCTTTCCAGAACAATTTGCTTAAAATATCCTGCATAAATAAAATAAAAACATGAATAGTTCTCTTTTAAATTTGTAATGAGTAACTGATCAATTATTAATTTGCTTCCAGAGTTATGTTTACACATGTTGCACTACGTAATAAATACAAAAACCTCATATTATCGTATTTTGATCTAACGCAGGAACAGGATACAGTCGCTCTAGTGGTAGAAAGCGCTCCTTGCGGCGGCTTTGTGAACCAACGTCTGGCGGGCTTTTCTATTGAAATATATTACAAAGTAGACCCCCCTTTCCGATTGACCGATTCAGCTCATTTTTACAACATTTCTTTCTCATGAGTTACCCACGATGTATACCGCGTTTCGTTACAATACACCAGAAATTACGACCGGTATGAGTATATTAGTAATTTGGGTCCGAAGTAAACCCCCCCCTCCTAATGACCCGATTTAGATTATTTTTACAACACATATTTACCTGTAGATTACCACTACGAATACCGAGTTTCGTCGAAATATACCAAAAATCACGGCTGGTAGTGGCGAATTGGTATTGTGGGTCCGGAGTAAACCCCCCCTCCTAATGAACCGATTTAGTTTATTTTTACAACGCATATTTACCTGTGGATTACCACTACGAATACCGAGTTTCGTCGAAATATACCAAAAATCACGGCTGGTAGTGGCGAATTGGTATTGTGGGTCCGGAGTAAACCCCCCCCCCCCTTCTAATGAACCGATTTAGTTTATTTTTACAACGCATATTTACCTGTGGATTACCACTACGAATACCGAGTTTCGTCGAAATATACCAAAAATCACGGCTGGTAGTGGCGAATTGGTATTGTGGGTCCGGAGTAAACCCCCCCTTCTAATGAACCGATTTAGTTCATTTTTATATCTCACTTTTCTCTCTATATTAACACTACGAATACCAAGTTTCGTTGAAATATAACAAATATTACGGCTGACATAGTCAAATTAGTGTTTTGGGTTCGGGGTAACCCCCCCCCCCCCTTCCGGTGGACCGACTTTGGTGGTTAACGAACTCGTTCAATCGTTTGCTAATTGAATGCTATATATACCAAGTTTCGTGACGAAAAAAACAAAAACTCTGGCCGCTATCGTGTTAACAGACTCACACATATATATATATATATATATATATATATATATATATATATATATATATGCATATATATGTAACAGCGAGGTGAGATCCAACAACGCCGTCAAGGTCACACTATGCCTCACTTGCCTCTATGCATATCTCAGCGGGAACCCGCGAAAATATAATATTTGCGGGTAATGAAAAGCATGGGAGGTAATGCCGGCTAAGGGACGAGAGGACACCATGTGCTGTTGTGAAATAGTGTCGAAAGTTTTTAGAGGGATTCACTGATGCCAGACCATACTATATATTATTTACTTTCGCAAGTAATAGCCTAAGGAACATATGTTAGTTGTTAAGCATAAGTATATTAGTGCAATTAGGGATGCATGAAACATGCTCATATTTATTATATTTTTTTATAAAAGCATGCAGAGTAGCACCTTTTTAATTTCTATTTATTTTTCATTTTATTGATAAAAGAATGAGCAAAAAAAAACTAATTATTTATATCGGTGCGTTTGTGCATGTAAAAGATTTGTTTATATTTTATTTAAAAATTTTATTATCCGTAGTATGCAAGAAGCATGTCCTTTTATTAATTATATTGTCATTAATTAAACAGATTTTTTTATTTATTATTATGCAATTACCTCACCCTCAAAAATCGATTACCTCCAGAGAGGTAACAGTGGTGACCCCGACGTGATCTTGAGAGGTTGGCAAATTGCATGTGTGTGACGTCATATTTTTCATACCCTAATTTGTATGCACTAATGTTTATATTCTATTAATATATTTTCTTTAGATATCCTAGTCACTTAATATAATTTTTAAAATAATTAGGTGCATATATAAGATACAATTTTTTGGTTTCTTATTTTTTGGTTAAAATTATAAAGATGGAAGATCAGGATGAGACTGTTCTTACTAAAACTGATAAAGTTGACTTTTGCTCTGCATTTACGGCATCCGACAAAATCCCACAATTTATCAAGAAAGACCCAGAACTTTGGTTTTGTAAGGTCGAGTCGGTATTTACTAGAGCCGGTATCACTAATAGTGTCACCAGATTCCACACCGTCGTTCCAAGGATAGACAGCGAAATTTTACTCCAGGCTGCTGATATTGTCAAGAGGCCAGGTGAGAGACCTTATGAGGACCTCAAAGACAGACTTGTCAGTGTCTACTCTGATTCGGAGACGAGGAAAATCCAGGAGTTGTTGGAAGGTAAACAACTAGGAGACGACAAGCCTACCAGATTTTTACGACAGATGAAACGGCTAGCTGATGAATCAGTTCCTACTGGTGTTTTGAAAACTCTTTGGCTTCGATCTCTACCACAAAACATGCAAGCTATCCTGATAAGCACCGGGCAATCCGATTCAGAGAGATTAGCCGAGATTGCTGATAAGATTCAGGAAGTTGTCCAACCCGTGGATATCGCAGGAGTTTCTTCCAATGAAAGACCCTCTAGCTCACAGACCACCATTGCTAGTTTGGAAGCCAAAATAGACCAACTTTCGAGACAGGTGGCAGCACTTAGCGCTCAAGATGGACCACGCAGGAGAGGAAGGAGCAGGACACCAACTCCCGGCGACCACGAAGCAATTCAAGGAAGTTTAACGATCCAAATTGGCTATGCTTCTATCATCACCGATTCAAGGATGCTGCAAAGAAATGTGAATCTCCTTGTGCATGGACAAAGCTGCATCAGGGAAACTTCTCAGCGGACCGGAAATAGCGGCTACCGGAACCGCGGATGTCCAACGCCGTCTTTTCATATCCGATCGGCGGACGGGACAGTCCTTCTTGATTGATACGGGGTTGCAATATCTGTACTCCCACCTCCCATTAAGCCTCGAAAGACCTCAACGTACACATTGTTCGCAGCGAACGGGACAAAAATTAGAACTTTCGGCGAACATGAACTCAAACTCGACTTAGGACTCAGACGAGAATTCAAGTGGATGTTTGTGTTAGCTGAAGTACCCAAGCCAATAATTGGAGCCGACTTCATGTACAGCTACAACCTACTCGTCGACCTGAAAGGAAGACAGCTGATTGACCGGACTACTGGATTAACTTCCAAAGGAAAAATTGTCAAGGAGATCCCGATAACCATCTCAGCAGTGCCTAATGGACATCCATTTGCTGATCTGTTGAAAAAATTCCCCGGATTGACAAGACCATCATCAACGAGGGAACCGGAGAAGCACGATACGGAGTATATCATAGAGACTTCAGGTCCATCCGTGTACGCCAAGGCCCGACGACTACCTCCAGACAAATATCAGCAGGTGAAGGAAGAATTTCACCGTATGGTGGAACTTGGAATATGTAGACCCTCTAAGAGCCAATGGTCAAGTGCGCTCCACGTTGTCGACAAGCCTGATGGAGGAGTACGACCATGCGGTGATTACAGACAGTTGAACTCTCAAACTGTACCCGACAGATATGGAGTTCCACACTTGATGGATTTCAGGAACAACCTTTACGGCACCCAGATATTCACAAGGTTAGATCTAGTCCGTGCCTATTATCACATTCCCATACGTCAGCAGGATATACCCAAAACGGCCGTTACAACACCTTTTGGGCTGTTCGAGTTCATGAAGATGTGCTTTGGGCTTCGGAACGCGGCGCAAACCTTTCAACGCTTCATGGACAACCTATTTCGAGACTTGCCATATGTGTTCGTCCTAATCGATGACATGTTGATTGCCTCAAACAGCCAGGCAGAACACGAGAATCACTTGAAGGAAGTCTTCAAACGACTCGAGGACAATGGATTGACCTTAAACCCGGAAAAATGCGAGTTCGGCGTCAGCAGCCTCAAGTTCCTAGGATATGAGGTAAGCCCGAAAGGAGTCCTACCCAAAGAGGAGAAGGTCACAGCAATCATGGAATACCCGAAACCACCTGATATTCGAGCACTCCGACGTTTTTTGGGTATCATCAATTTTTACAGACCTTGTATTCCACAAGCAGCCGAAGCCATGAAATCATTAAACAAATATCTTCATGGAGCGAAGAAAAATGATCGCACACCGGTTGCCTGGACCGCAGATAGCGACAAAGCATTTGAGAAATGCAAATCACTTCTCAAAAATGCTGCCCAATTAGCCCATCCTAAGCCATCTGTAGAACTTTCTCTTGCTTATGACGCATCTAATCAATGTATGGGTGCAGTTCTCCAGCAGAAAGAAGCGCGAGAATGGCTACCCCTCGGATTTTTTTCGAAGGCCCTAAATGAAGCACAACAGTCCTACTCGACTTACGATCGAGAACTGCTTGCCATCTACTCAGAAGTACGGTACTTCCGCCCAATTATAGAAGGAAGGCAGTTTCATATCCTTACCGACCACAAACCAATCGTCTACTCGATGCATCAGAAGGCGACTTCAGCATCTCCGATTAGATTACGGTGGCTGAATTTCGTCAGTGAATTCACTACGGATATTAGACACGTAGAGGGACCAGACAACTCTGTTGCCGATGCTCTTTCTAGAGTAGAGGAGATAAATATCACTGAAGATCTTGACCATTTAGTAGACCTGCAGCGTAATGATCCTGAGGTAGAAGCATTAAGAAATCGTCCGAACATCAGTCTCAAACTTCTTAATATACCAGGGGCTACCAAACCTGTTCTGTGCGAAACCTCTTCCGATCGAGTCCGCATATACCTGCCCAAATCGATTCGTAAATCTACGTTCGACCTACTCCATGGGCTAAGTCATCCAGGAACGACCGCATCAAGGAAAATGATCGCGCAGAAATATTTCTGGCCCAGCTTGAACAAGGACGTTGGAAATTGGTCGCGTTGTTGCGTCGCATGTCAAAAGGCCAAAGTTACAAGGCACACAGTGACACCAACTCGATGTTTTCCGGAAGCAGGTAGATTTGAACACGTCCACATCGACATCATAGGCCCACTTCCTCCTGCAGATAACATGAAATATTGCCTTACGATGATTGACCCATTTACCAGGTGGACGGAGGCAATCCCAATCGAGAATATCACAGCCGAGGAGATTGCAATCGCATTCTACGAGGGCTGGATCTGCAGATTTGGTGTTCCAATGAAAATCACGACTGACCAAGGACGACAATTTGAGAGCGATTTGTTCATGAGGCTGGCAAATCTGTTGGGAACACAGAAAATCCGGACCACTCCTTACCATCCTCAGGCCAATGGAATCGTGGAACGATGGCATAGGACCCTGAAATCAGCTCTTATGTCGCATTTAAATATCAAGAAATGGACACGGATTCTTCCTACGGTATTGTTAGGTTTAAGGGCTACTATTCGAGAGGATACAGACTATAGTACTGCGGAGGCAGTCTATGGCCAGACCATCCGCCTACCAGGAGACTTCTTCGTTCCTTCTAAAGTTGGCACTAATCTCCACAACTTCCTCGATAACTTAAAAGAGGCATTAAACCAACTGAGTCCAACCGAATTCAGGCAGAAGAATAAAAGCATCTTCGTCCCACAAGCCTTGAGTACTTGCAGCCATGTTCTTGCGTGAAGACAAGATAAGGACGTCCCTTGTTCCTCCGTATTCTGGACTCTATCTTGTTATAAGCCGAACTGAGAAGCTGGCAACTATAAAACTTCCAAATCGCGAACTCACGGTGTCGTTAGACCGAGTGAAACCTGCCTACCTTTTAGGAGCACCTGAGGAAGACATAGGCATCTCTAAGAAGACCCCAATCACAGAGAAGGAAATGCCAACGCAAACCTCAGAACGCATCCAGAAACAGGATCCATCATCTACCATCAGTCGATACGGACGAGTTAGGAGGCCAAATGTTAAGTTTCTCTGTTAAGTCTGGATGGTGAGATCCAACAACGCCGTCAAGGTCACACTACGCCTCACTTGCCTCTATGCATATCTCAGCGGGAACCCGCGAAAATATAAAATTTGCGGGTAATGAAAAGCATGGGAGGTAATGCCGGCTAAGGGACGAGAGGACACCATGTGTTGTTGTGAAATAGTGTCGAAAGTTTTTAGTGGGATTCACTGATGCCAGACCATACTATATATTATTTACTTGCGCAAGTAATAGCCTAAGGAACGTATGTTAGTTGTTAAGCATAAGTATATTAGTGCAATTAGGGGTGCATGAAACATGCTCATATTTATTATATTTTTTTATAAAAGCATGCAGAGTAGCACCTTTTTAATTTCTATTTATTTTTCATTTTATTGATAAAAGAATGAGCAAAAAAAACTAATTATTTATATCGGTGCGTTTGTGCATGTAAAAGATTTGTTTATATTTTACTTAAAATTATTATTATCCGTAGTATGCAAGAAGCATGTCCTTTTATTAATTATATTGTCATTAATTAAACAGATTTTTTTATTTATTATTATGCAATTACCTCACCCTCAAACATCGATTACCTCCAGAGAGGTAACATATATATATATATATATATATATATATATATATATATATATATAAATTTTAACGGGGGTCATTTTCGGTGTCTACTAGGTAGGATCGATAAAGATTTGAAGAAATTTTTCAAAAATTCCGTCATGAGTCCAACCTCAATAGCTACTTTCCTTCGGAGGAAAGTGCTAAAAGTGGTAATTTCTAAAGACACCATACTTATATTCTTATGTATTTTGACACGCTGAATCCGAATCCGGAGTCCGTTTCACTCCATCAAGTCAGGTTTAAGAGAATTTGAAGGTCAAATTTCGTATTTAATCGTTAAAGAAGAAATAACTAGAGCTTCCATGGTTTTGAGGGTTGCTGAATTCGAATCCGAGGTCTGTTTCAGCTCATCGGCGCAAAATCAAGTTCATTTCAAGGAAAAATAAGTCTATTTTGCAAAAAAATAATTTTGACAGCGCATTCATTTCTTGCAAAATAAACGCATTTGTCCTTAAAATGACCTTGATTTTGCGCCGATGAGCTGAAACAGACATCGGATTCGAATTCAGCGACCCTTAAAACCATGGAAGCTCTAGTTATTACTTTTTTAACGACTTCATACGAAATTTAACCTTGAAATGCCCTTAAACCTGACTTGATGGGATTAAACGGACTACGGATTCGTATTCAGCGTGTCAAAATACATAAGAATATAAGTATGGTGTCTTTGGAAAATACCACTTTTTTTGTGTGTGCCGGTGTAATTAACACATAATTAAAAAAGTCCGTCTCGCAGGACTGCATCATCTTAGCGCGGTTCCGTTCATATCCCTAGTCTAATTTGGAAAGATTAAAATAGAAGCAGTTATTATTTGGTTCCACCAGTCTTTTTTTTAAAATTAATTATTATAATGGCGTGTCAACCCTTAAGGTCACTAACGCCATTCCTGTGAGTAGTAAAGTCTTGAAAGGTCACGATTTACAATCTTACCTGGAAGGGTCCGCTACACTAGAAACAGACCCGCTAGTGAAAAGGTCTTGGAATCTTGGAAATCTATATTTCTAACAATAAATTGTTTTTGTTATTTTACTTAACAAGTTTTATTGTCAAATACATTATCCAACTATAAGCAATTAAAAAATAACAAGAAATAAAACAGACAAAAAGAACCATTGGAATAAACGAAATCAATTAATTTAAAGCTTTAAGCACTTTTTTCTCCGATTGACATCGCCTAATTAAAACTTTCTTCAGAACCTTTTTTGTAGAGCATTTAGTAAGCTTCCGAATGGTATTCTTCCGTTTACCAAGATTTTCAACCTTTTTCGAGATATTAAGGAAAGTAAACAAAGTTACTAAAACTTTTTATGTCTGTTAATAAAATATTTTATTCTAACCCTTCCTTAACTCCAAACGTAACCAAAATTTCAACATATTAGTTTTGATGAAAGTAGAACATGCAGAAAATGTTTCAACTGAATCCCATGATTCTAAGTACCCAAACCAAAAACGGCATTCCAAAATTATTTTTTCAGTTTTCTCGAAAACGGTTAAAGCTATCGCCTTGAAAATGGTTCCATTCGTTTTCCTAGCCCAGGAATCATATAAAACGAGTACTTAGAAGCTTATGAACTCAAAAACGTAAGCGTTACGATTTTTTTTGCGCGAATTTCGCCCCAAACGCCATCTTCCAGTAGGCGGATTTTGCTGGTTAACGAACTTGACCTTTCAAATTGGACGAAGGATTTTTGTACCAAATTTCATCAAAATCGGACCATTCGTCTTCTATCTAGAGAGCGAACAGACAAATATATATATATATATATATATATATATATATATATATATATATATATATATATATATATATAAATATATACATATATATATATATTTATATATATATATATATATATATATATATATATATATATACAAATTTGAACCACCGTTATTTTCGGTCTCTAGGGGTTCTGAAACGCGAAATTTTCTTTTCGGCACTTCCGGATTGTTTCATTGTATCAACCCTATAAGCGGGGTTCCTCCCTATGGGGGAGGAGGAACCGCGCTAAAACAGGGGAAACACAGTTAATGAAAAAACGGAAAATAAATATATTTGGAAAACATGTTTTTAAATTAAAAAAAAGTCCGACTCGCAGGAACTGCGTCATCTTAGCGCGGTTCCAGTTTTTTTTTTTTTTTTTTTTTTTTTTTTTTTTTTTTTTTTTTTTTTTTTTTACGGCACATCTACATCTAGGTCATTAGCGCCGACATCCAGGGTGTAGGGAGGAATTTCACCAGCGAGCCGTGGGATGATAAAATTCCTGCCGGAGGTTATCCCACCATATCCCGCTTATGAATCCAAGGCGCTAGACATTAGACCACGGGAGAGCCCGGTTCCTGTTCCCTATTCTCATTTGAAAAGCATAGAATAGAAACAGATAATATTTTCCTCGGCCTTTGTTGAAAGGGTTTTATGGCTATACCTGGGGGTCAGGTCCGCAAGACCCTAGAATCCTCTTCTACCGATACTTCATTTCATACGTTTCAATGAATTGGAAAATATCAAATATTTTCACACATTCCTGTGTTCTTTTACTATAGTAATAATTCTACAGATAAAATCAATTGAAAAATAAAATAAAAAAACCAACAGCATAAAGGCAATTGAAAATATTCAAAAGACGTCATCGAATCTTTTTCTCTTGGCAAGCTATATTTCTAACAATGAATTGTTTTTCTTATTTTGCCTAATCTGTTTTATTGTAAAATACATTATCCAACTATAAGCAATTAAAAAATAACAAGGAATAAAAACAGACAAAAAGAAGAGTTCGAATAAGCAAAATCAATTACTTTAATGTTTTAAGCACTTATTTCTCCGATTGGCATCGCCTAATCAAAACTTTCATCAGAACCTTTTTTGTAGAGCATTTAGTAAGCTTTCTAATGGTATTCTTTTGTTTACCAAGATTCTCAACCTTTTTCGAGATATTAAGGAAAATATACAAAGTTACCAAAACTTTTTAAGTCTGTTAATAAAATATTTTATTCTAACCCTTCCTTAACTCCAAACGTAACCAAAATTTCAACATATTAGTTTTGATGAAAGTAGAACATGCAGAAAATGTTTCAACTGAATCCCATGATTCTAAGTACCCAAACCAAAAACGGTATTCAAAAAATATTTTTCCAATTTTCTCGAAAACGGTTAAAGCTATCGCCTTGAAAATGGTTTCATTCGTTTTCTTAGCCCAGGAATCATATAAAACGAGTACTTAGAAGCTTATGAACTCAAAAACGTAAGCGTTACGATTTTTTTTGCGCGAATTTCGCCCCAAACGCCATCTTCCAGTAGGCGGATTTTGCTGGTTAACGAACTTGACCTTTCAAATTGGACGAAGGATTTTTGTACCAAATTTCATCAAAATCGGACCATTCGTCTTCTAGCTAGAGAGCGAACAGACAATATATATATATATATATATATATATATATATATA
This sequence comes from Gonocerus acuteangulatus, assembly GCA_946811695.1. Lineage (NCBI taxonomy): Eukaryota > Metazoa > Arthropoda > Insecta > Hemiptera > Coreidae > Gonocerus > Gonocerus acuteangulatus. Next base: position 76,877,420 of record OX328128.1, read on the forward strand.
TATATATATATATAAATATATACATATATATATATATATATATATACAAATTTGAACCACCGTTATTTTCGGTCTCTAGGGGTTCTGAAACGCGAAATTTTCTAGTCGGCACTTCCGGATTGTTTCATTGTATCAACCCTATAAGCGGGGTTCCTCCCTATGGGGGAGGGAGGAACCGCGCTAAAAACAAACAAAAAAGTCCGATTCGATGGAACTGCGTCATCTTAGCGCGGTTCCGTTCTTATCTCTAGTGTTTATGAAGGCATAGAATAGAAACAGTTATTACTTTGTTTAGATCAATAGCGAAACACCTATCCAAATGAAATCTCAAACAAACCAGTCTTGAAAGGTCTTGATTTACAATCTTACCTGCATGGGTCAGCTATCCCATAAGTCGGGCAGAAAGGCCTCCGCTCAGAGGCATTTGGAAAGCCTTGGGATCTCTCTCTTTGAACGCTACATTTTTAACAATAAATTGATCTTCTTATTTTACTTAATCTTTTTTATTGTCAAATACATTATCCGACTATAACCAATTAAAAAATAACAAGGAATAAAAACAGACAAAAAGAACAGTTCGAATAAGCGAAATCAATTACTTTAATGTTTTAAGCACTTATTTCTCCGATTGACATCGCCTAATCAAAACTTTCATCAGAACCATTTTTGTAGAGCATTTAGTGAGCTTTCTAATGGTCATCTTCCGTTTCCCAAGATTCTCAACCTTTTTCGAGATATTAAGGAAAGTATACGAAGTTACCAAAACATTTTATGTCTGTTAATAAAATATTTTATTTTAACCCTTCCTAAACTCCAAACGTAACAAAAATGTCAACATATTAGTTTTAATGAAAGTAGAATATGCAGAAAATGTTTCAACTGAATCCAATGATTCTAAGTACCCAAACCAAAAACGGTATTCAAAAACTATTTTTCCAATTTTCTCGAAAACGATTAAAGCTATCGCCTTGAAAATGGTTTCATTCGTTTTCCTAGCCCAAGAAGCCTATAAAACGAGTAGTTACAAGCTTATGAACTCAAAAACGTAAGCGTTACGATTTCTTTGCGCGAATTTCGCCCCAAACGCCATCTTCCAGTGGGCGGATTCTACTGGTTAACGAACTTGACCTTTTAAATTGGACGACGGATTTTTGTACCAAATTTCATCACAATTGGACCATTAGGGAAGCCAGAAATGAGCGAACAGACAAATATATATATATATATACAAATTTGAACCACCGTTATTTTCGGTCTCTAGGGGTTCTGAAACGCGAAATTTTCTAGTCGGCACTTCCGGATTGTTTCATTGTATCAACCTTATAAGCGGGGTTCCTCCCTATGGGGGAGGGAGGAACCGCGCTAAAACAAGACGACATAAAAAGACATTTTATAAAATGAAAAAGACGTATTTTGGAAAATCTACTGATTTGTGTTAGTAGTTTGTCGATAGTTGTTCGTCCGTAACTGTTGTTATGTGCTATCTACTATATGGTTAATAGTTCTTTTAGCGCGGTTCCTCCCTCCCCCATAGGGAGGAACCCCGCTTATAGGGTTGATACAATGAAACAATCCGGAAGTGCCGACTAGAAAATTTCGCGTTTCAGAACCCCTAGAGACCGAAAATAACGGTGGTTCAAATTTGTATATATATATATATATATATATATATATATATATATATATATATATATATGTTTGATGTTATTTTTCGTCGCTGGGATAGTATTTTTAGATGGAACGGCATTTTTCTCCAGCGGTGGTACTCCTCCTCACTTCTTCCCGGAATATTTCGATGGATTCATCTCCATCTTCTTCAGCCAGGTACTTGTTTCTTCCTCGGTGGTAGCCAAGGGAATGACATTTTTCTCGATCTGGGCTCCTTTTCTCCCCTCTAGCCACAGTATCGGCGGACGAATGGTGTTGAAGCTCCCTGGTGTAGTTGGGATTCTGTCCGTTGGCAGCGCTGATGGTATTGCGTCTTTTTTTTCTCCTCCTGCTTCTATTTTCCTCGCCGTAAGGTTTTATATGTTTGATGTTATTTTTCGTCGCTGGGATAGTATTTTTAGATGGAACGGCATTTTTCTCCAGCGGTGGTACTCCTCCTCACTTCTTCCCGGAATATTTCGATGGATTCATCTCCATCTTCTTCAGCCAGGTACTTGTTTCTTCCTCGGTGGTAGCCAAGGGAATGACATTTTTCTCGATCTGGGCTCCTTTTCTCCCCTCTAGCCACAGTATCGGCGGACGAATGGTGTTGAAGCTCCCTGGTGTAGTTGGGATTCTGTCCGTTGGCAGCGCTGATGGTATTGCGTCTTTTTTTTTCTCCTCCTGCTTCTATTTTCCTCGCCGTAAGGCTATTCCCTTGGCTACCACCGAGGGAGAAACAAGTACCTGGCTGAAGAAGATGGAGATGAATCCATCGAAATATTCCGGGAAGAATTTCGCTTATTCGAACTGTTCTTTTTGTCTGTTTTTATTCCTTGTTTTTTTTTTTTTTTAATTGCTTATAGTTGGATAATGTATTTGACAATAAAACAGATTAAGTAAAATAACAAAAACAATTCATTGTTAGAAATATAGCTTGCCAAGAGAAAGAGATTTTTTTTATCTCTGTTTACCTTTGTTCTTAATTGTTTTTTTTCTCGGTTTGCCTTAGTTTTTAATATCTTGCTGTTATTTTGATTGCATTTTTTTTCAATAAAACATGACAAGTAATTGAGAAGCGTGTTTGTATTTTGAATTGACTTTGAGAGTCTTGCTTTAGATTGAGGAATTTCCGCTTCTAACCTGTGGGTGTTAACAGTTTTCATGAAATAATAATAATAAAAAAAAAAAAAGATTAGTTCTATTTTAAACTTTCGAAATGACAATATGGTTGGGAATGGATACGTCTTAAAATGACGCAGTTCCTGCAGAAAGAGAATGTTTAGACTCTGTATAGGGTCAGACATTTGCCTCGGTCGAGATACTAGGCAGGCTTCAGGTAGGTTTTATTGCATTTCATAAATCAAGATGCATCCTAGGAGAAATGACAGATATTGTACCTGTAGGAAGTCATAAAGCCAAATGCTATAGTAGAAATATAATTATATTTTGTGGTTGTATGTGGCGTAATACATTAAAAAATAACATAATAATACTTTCCCATTTTCTTGTACAATTTTATTTTGTTTAATTGCATTTAACAGTAAAATGAGTAGTTTAGTGTTTTTAATTGCATTTAACACTAAAATGGATATGTTAGTAAAGCAAGTTAAGTCAATTAGAAACAAATTCGTAGTAGAGTCTTCGTAGAGCGAACCTTCGGACGGCGGAAAGAGTAATTTTCACTTAGAATAGTTTCTTGTGCCTTGCCGACAATCTTGCTTTTCTTTGGAATATGTGTTTACATTAAGAATGATCTAAACAAAGTAATAACTGTTTCTATTCTAAGTATACAAAATGACACTATGGATATGAATGGAACCGCGCTAAGATGATGCAGTTCCTGCGAGTCGGACTTTTTTTGTAGTTCTGTTGGGTCATGGGTGTAGTCTTGAGGTGGTGGATCCAGGGCCGCCACATCTCAGAGCCGGGCCCGGGACCAGATCACGGGCCCCCCCTTCTCAGTGCCAGAATGAAAATTCTAGTATTTTTTTTTTTTAAAGGACTTTGGGCATATTAAAATTATTTTCATCTTGAGTTTTGAGCAAAATGAGAATAAAAGCCGACCACCCGTGCTGCAAAGGTCACTTTCGGTTCTTTTTTTCCAATTAGCGAGGATCGACCCGGGCCCCCACGGTGCCCGGGCCCGGGACAACTGTCCCCGGTTGTCCCCCCCATGTGGCGGCCCTGGGTGGATCATGTGTCTAAAGGCTGAGTGTTTGTGTTGTGTGGGGTGTATGGATGAGCAATGGATTGTTGTGTCGGTCGTTGTTAATTTTCTGTAGATGCCGAATGTAAGTGAGTTTTCGGTTCTTGTTATTGTTAGATCGAGAACAGTTTTGTCCAGGCTCTTTGTCTATTGCGTAAGTAATGTTTGTATGTATTTTGTTTAGGTCTGTAAGTAGTTCGTCTGCAGTGTCGTTTTCTACGATCAGTTTGTCTTGTTGCTTGGAACGTTTTTTTGTGTTCGTTTTCCTCTGTTTTTAATTGATCGTTATGTTTTGATTGCTATTAGCAGTAAAATGAATTTTCCAGTAAAACAAGACAGGTAAAATGAAAAGCATTAAAAGGTTTCAGAGCGAAATTCGAAGAGGTTGATGGTTCTGTGCATAATGGTGCCTAAAATTTCACTTTTCTTCGTTATGTCATTGGAGAAGGTGTTTAAATTTTGCACATAACATTAAATACTTCTATGCCAAGCCTGGGGCGTATAGAGACAATAATTTGGGGGGGGGGAGCTGCGAGCACCGGACGATTTGGGGGGTGTGGAATACTAACAACTTAGAACATGGAATGGTTAGCCAACTAAAACGCTATTAAACCCCCGAAAAATATTTTTTCTGAACTATGTGATCTAATTTAATTTATTTTTGAGGTTTTTATGACACATTTTAACCGATTAAATCGAAATTTTGGGGGGCTGCAGCCCCCTCAGCCCTCTTATATTCTATGTTCCAAACTTTACAAATGCCACTAGGGATAATAATGCCAAAGAAACGCGTTTAGAAGAAGCAGATCCTAAGGGTTCGACGCTTTTTTAATAAACTGAATACATGAATAATGTTTTGACCTCTTCTGTATGTACATAGTAAGGAGGATTTAAATATAGTGGAGTTCGTGTAAAGTCGGCAATCTACGAAGATAGCCGAGTACTGTCGGGGAGAAGGCCAGGTCAAAATAACGTTTCTTAGCTTGAGCACAGATCGATGTAACAAATGGGTTCCTGGGATCTCCCACTCCTCACCCTAACTCCTCAATTTGTGATAGTAATCTCTCTCTCCCACACCCACCCCCTCTCTCTCAGCCTTATCTCCCTTATCACCTCTTCCTCTCGCTCCCTCGACTACTCCCTCTCTATCTAGTGTTAGTTATACGCTTCCCCTCCCACACTTTCGCAGCCTGCTAGATCGATAGACGCCGCTAAATGCTTGGAGTTCGGGTGTTTCCGCCTGACTCTGGTCGCATCTCGGGTGTACTCGTGTTCTGGGGTTCCCAGAGTACAGGTACTCTCAGAGTAATGGAGGGGCGCAGGCCACCTTCTAAATTATTTTTAGGTCGTTACCTCCCCCTCCCACAAACTCTCTCGCTCGCTCTATCTCTCTTCCTCTAACGTTTCCTCTCTCTTTCTCTTTCTCTCTCCCTCTCGCCATACCCTATCTTCTCTCTCCCTCCCCTCTCTTCCTCCATCTTTGTCTCTCTCAGTCTTCCTCTTACACACTCCCTCACTCTCTATCAGCCCTGTTATTATTACTTCTTTGCTCACTTTTTATTATATCAGGATCTCGGAAGAGAAAGGGCGAATCACGAAGTCCGGATGTTGGGAAATCGCAGTCCAAGTTCTGAAAGTGCTTCAGGATAGCAGAGGTGAATGTTAACTGTATGAAATGAAGGCAAGTAGACCTGATTGGAATAGTATGCAAATGAAATTCAATGTTTTAATTTTAATTTATAGGAGTGATTTATGGGTAATAGAATGCTAGGAGGGGAGTTTCAGAGCCGGGATTCGTCCTTGAAATAGGACATTGAATTTTTCATAGATGATGGTGTTATTTTTTTTTTTTCGGTACTTACGTACTAGGTCACCGATCTGGAGAAGTGGCTCCTCTTAAGGCTCCCAGTCAGTGATCCGGATCAAGCAATATGGCGACCATTTATGGCACCAAGTCCATTTATTAATATTATCAACGATTTGGAATGACTAGAGTTTCGATATAACCTTGAGCGAGGGGAAACGCATAGCAATTATGCCATTAACAGAAGTACAACTGGTTTCCTAGGTTATATAACATTAGCAATTATGTTCATTGCATACTTGCTATGCGTTTCCGCTCGCTATGCTTGCTCAAGGTTATATAGAAACTCTAGTTAATCCAACTCGTTGGTAATAAAGTTCTCTGGTTTTTCGGTGGGAAATGGGCCGATATGCAATTTAACATTGCTTGAAAAGAGCACTTTTTCAGTGCTTGGAAAATCGAATATCCTGAAGGTTTAAAAGCGGCTGCTGTAGTTGGAGATCAAATCAAGTTGCTAAAACTAACTAAAATAACAAGCTCCTACTCCGCCGAACTGCATGGTGTAATACTTGCACTGGACAACATAGCGAACACTGATCATAGAAACATTAGATTATGTACTGACTCACTGAGCCCACTACTTGCATTAGAGGACATTTACAATTCGAATCCTTAGAAATAACAGAGATACTCAATAAAATGTCATTACTGAACAAGACAGCCACTGTCTACTGGCTAAGGTTGCAGGAAGTAAGGAACAGCTGGACACTGACAAAATGGCGTACCAAGACTTACAGGCTGTAGCCAAAAGAAGAATAATGAAAATATGGCAAGAATACTGGTTTTGCACGAGAGAAAATAAATTAAGGGAGATTAAGGCTACAATTCGAGAGTGTCCTTCAAGCCAAGTCTAGAAGAAGTCGTCCTCTGCCGCATGAGGATATGCCATTCCCGGCTGACTCACTCATACCTTATGACAGGACAAGAACAACACGGGTTCTTTAGAATTTGAGGCAACTACGATTTCCCAACCGGTTTCGAGGTATCCTCGAATATCCCCAAAAAACGGACAATATTTGGGGCAACTACAAAGCGAACAGACAAAGTAACTATGTATATCGGGCCATGATACTGCAAAGAAGCTAAGAGGACGTTGGCATTAATCCTAGCCAACTTGTAAATAAGGGGAGATCTTTCAGTGAGCTTGAAAAAAATATAGTAATGTTTTCATAAAATTATAGTTGTATGTATATTTGTCAAACACCACTCACGCACTCACTGACCTATCATCGCCCAGCCCAAACCACTCGAAAGAAAAATTTGAAATTTTGCATGTAAAACTCCCTTTAGGATGTAAACACTCGCTAAGGTGGAATTAGGAAGGATATATAAGGTGGTATTAGGAAGGATATAGAAAATAGTATTAGGAAGGTGGTATTAGGAAGGATATAGAAGGTGGAATTAGGAAGGATATAGAAGGTGGTATTAGGAAGGATATAGAAAATAGTATTTGGAAGGTGGTATTAGGAAGGATTTAGAAGGTGGTATTAGGAAGGATATAGAAGGTGGTATTAGGAAGGATATATAAAGTATTATTAGGAAGGATATATAAGGTCGTATATATATGGTGTATATATAAGGAAGTGGTATATATATATGGTGGATGTATAAGGAAGGATATATATGGTGGTATTAGGAAGGATATGTAAGGTGGTATTAGGAAGGATATATAAGGTGGTAGTAGGAAGGATATATAAGGTGGTATTAGGAAGGATATAGAAGGTAGTATTAGGAAGGATATAGAAAATATTATTAGGAAGGATATAGAAGGTGGAATTAGGAAGGATATAGAAAAAAGTATTAGGAAGTATTTAGAAGGTGGTATTAGGAAAGATATAGAAAATATTATTAAGAAGGTGGAATTTGGAAGGATATAGAAGGTGGTATTAGGAATGATATAGAAAATAGAATTACGAAGGTGGTATTAGGAAGAACATAGAATGTGGAATTAGGAAGGTGGTATGAGGAAAGATATAGAATGTGGTATTAGGAAGGAGATAGAAGGTGGCATTAGAAAGGAGGGAAGGTAGAATTTGTTCGGTTGTAGCACCTTAATAAAACTACATTTTTTATGGGAACATGAGTTTTACTGTTTGCCGACGTTTCGGCTAGAAAATCAAGCCTTGATCAGGTCTGTAAAACAAGTAGGACAGAGTTAATACTAATATATATATATATATAATATATGTATGTATTCAAACAAAAAAATCTACCTCAAACAATAAACATGGTACCGGGTGAGTGATACCCACCGGTTAATGGAGCTATATAAGTATATAGCGAATACAGAAAGAAGGTGGTATTAGGAATAGATATAACTCTCTATAACTTCAAGGGACGGTAAAAAAATGTTTGACTTACCTACAGTTCGGCTTACTGAACATCGATTCATCGAATTTACAATTCGTCTTACCTACTTGTACGTAATAACAAAAATTAGTGGTGCTAATGACCTAGGTAGTCGTAGCACCTTAATTGGGAATTAACATTACCGATGGCGGCGCCACTGTCGTTGTCAAAATGGCGGCGTAAAAAGGTATACCTGTGTCATTTGTTACATAGTGATTGCTGATAACAAGTGTTTTCGCAGTTGTTTGTGGTTCTATTTCACGTTAATATTAGTGTTTTCATCAAGAAACAGGGTTTTTGAAAGCTCTACTTTATTTGTGTACTCAAATATGTAAGAATATTGGACTAACAGTGAGTTATATTGGTTATTGTGATGGATAAGCTAAAGTGATGTAAATATTATTTCATACCATTGTGAGTAACTTTGAATACAATAAATGTATTTTATAATAAATATTGCATATTATTGATTACCAACAAATCCTGAACAATTTGAAAATTGAAAAAATACTTTAAAATCTTTATTTTCACATATTACATGCACCATTAATTTTTTTTAGTTTTGAATCTTTACTAATCACAAATTTCAATTATTGCTTACATTATTTGCAAATTATAACTGATGTAAATATCATTTCATGCCATTGTGAACAGATTTGAATACAATACATTTATTTTATAATAAATATTGTGTGTTATTGATCACCAACAAATCATGAACAATTTGATAATTGAGAAAATATTTCAAAATTTCTTTGAATCTTTATTTTCACATATTACATGCACCATTTCATTTACATATTTCTTTATTAAGGTTGTAATTAAATTATATGAATATACTTTATCAATATTTATGAGACTGGAGTCGTATGAAGAAGTCACACTCATTTAAATTTAAAATAGCCATTCCTAATTGAACTTGTGAAACAAAGTGGAGACAACTAGATAGATAGGTTGGTCTTCCCCAAAATACCACAGGTAATAATGTGATGTAAATTCACAATTGCTTCATCTTCAACTATGCACCTGAAACTACTTAAGGCTTCTAGATAGCCAAAGAGGTTCCTCAGTTACAGTACATACTTTTGTTCGTCCTTATCTACATCTTCCAAATTTCTAGAAGTAAATTTTAAAAATTAAATCAAATTCGGGCAAAATGAGTTGCAAGCTGTTTATATTCAAACAAGAGTGAAGGTTACATAATTGTGAATTATTTCACTACCTCTTACATATATTTTTTAAAAATACTTACTTTGTGAAAGGAAAAGGTTTATGTTGTTTTTAAAAAGACAAATTTGTCATAAAACATTTGGGAAATTATTAAATAGCAAGAAAAACACGAACAACACAATAGCTTTACATGTGTAAACAAAGCAGGTATACCTTTTTCGCTAGTTCCAAAATTTTCCGCATGGCGGCGTATCGCTTAATGTTAATTCCCAATAGGAAAATAAATAAATAAATAACAGAAATTAGAGTTACAATCATCATAAGAGGATGTAATTATGCGAACGCTTACTAAATTCTCTATAAAACGGTTTTAAAGTAAATTTTGATGGGTAGCATTCGGTGAAATAACCGTGTTAAACATGGAAAGTGTTGGTTTTGTTCTTTTTAACGGTTATTTGTGTTTGTTTTCTCAGTTTTTTATTGCTTGATTTTTTTTGTGATTTATCTTAGAAGTAAAATAAATTCGCCAGTGAAACAAACCTAAAACGAGAATCAATTTCTGTTCGTAAGTAAAGGAGTCAAAGAGGCCGAGTGGCTAATTTCTGCTTCTAGTAGGAGTAGGTGTCTCTTCACAAAATATTAGCCATCTCTATCCCAACCTCTTCCAAATGGCATTAGGGATAAGAACATTATGGAAACGTGCTAAGATACGCAGTTTCTGCGAGTCGGACTTTTGTGGGAAAAACGTGGTATGCGGAAGGAGACCATTCGAACGATTAATAAAATTCCTATTTAAGTGATTTGCCGGACCGATTTAATCGGTGTTAATGGCGGTGGAAGTTGCGAAAGTGTAGGTTTTGTCTCGTTGCGGAGGAAATGTTAAGATTTTCCAAATCACGGCGGGGAAATTTAATTCGACCATACATTCGATGAGGAGGAGGTCACTGTTTCAGCGAACCACTAGAGAGGACCTAATCTAGGCAGGAATTAATTAATAGAGAAATTAGCATTAATTAATTAACATATAGCCGGATCGAAGGCGCGCCCAATCCGAGGAATTTGGCGGCAAGAGCCGAAGCTTTGCGCGGGCCTACCCGAAGCTATGGAGATTTGGCGGGGAGAATCGATGCACTTTCTCAAGGCAGTGACCTCGTAGGCTAACCCTGCAGTCTCATCTTAGCGTCCTCCGGAGGTTGTCGACCTTTTAGTCGACGCAGAACTCAAAGGATATCGCCTCTCTTATCCCAGGAGTCGTGTAAAGACAGCACATTATTCAGCGAAGCAGTGACCTCGAGGGCAAAACTTACAGTCTCATTATTTACTACTCCAGAGATTGTCGACCTACTAGTCGACACAGAAACCTCAGGATTTTGCATATCGTACCTACAATTGCTTATCCCAGGAGTCGTGTAAAGACAGCACATTCCTAAGAAAACAAATCGACAGGTCGAAATGTTTATTTTTTATCTTCTTCTTCTTCTTCTCCATTCTTCGCCGGTCCTTGAATGGTTTATTTATTTTTTAAAGAAAATATGGTAAAAATGAAGTTTCACGCCCTCAAAACCGATTTCTTTCAAATTTTGTAGAATAACGTATTTTGATGCACCAAACACGAATACGTTAAAAAAAACCTTCGCATTTAACTAGGAAAGAAGTTATTAAGAAGTTGGATTGCCTGGGGTTTTGTTATCTTCTTGAGCGAGCGTAGCGAGCGGAAACGCATAGCACGTATGCCCTTAAGCGACAGGTGACGACGGGTGAGGATGCCCTTAAAATTAACAATATTTTTGAATAAATGGTTTATGAACATTTCAAATGAGAGTTCTCTGTTTCCCAAAGTTACATATCTGCGCATGCGCGTGTTTACAAATACGCTGTTGACGCCTAGTTTTATAAACTTCCTAACAGTAAACTTTAGTGCTTAATATTATATTCTATTAATTTTAGCGAGTTGGGTTGACTGGGGTTTTGTTATCTTCTTGAGCGAGCGTAGCGAGCGGAAACGCATAGCATGTATGTCTTAAAGTCGTCACAAATTTAGTTGTTTACATTAGCTCTCATAACCCGCATAACAGTGAAATTTAGTACTTAATAACTTCTTTCCTAGTTAAATGCGAAGTTTTTTTTTTTTTAACATATTCGTGTTTAGTGCATCAAAATACGTTATTGTACAAAATTTGAAAGAAATCGGTTTTGAGGGCGTGAAACTTCATTTTTACCGAAAATATATTAGTCTTTCTAATGATAACATTCCACTTACCACGATTTCGCAACCGTTTTACAAATATTTAACGAAATATACAAGAAGTTTGTTTTGCACGAGCTGTATAACAAATCACATTACTCAGAAGTGCTGCATACCTAATTGAATTGTTTAAAATAACCTTTGGAAATAAAAAAATAAACAGGAGACCTTTTGCCTGGCAATGGAAAATCCTCTGATGTGTGAAGGAAACCGCTGAGGGAGGTCTTACGAAAGCATCAATTCAAAATCAACCAATAGTTTCATTAATGCTCAAACATCGGCCAATACTTTGACCAATGCACAAACATCGGGCATTCTTGAATCCTCAAACATCCGCTAATATATTCACCAAAGAAAAACATTATCGACCAACGGACATACACGTTTGTGGCGAACTATTTTACAAACTGTTTAATTTAGCCGTGAAGGTTAAGGCGTGAGCTCTTAACACTCCGTGCCAAAGGTCGTGGGTTCGATTCCCACTAGGGGTGGTGGCTTTTCTTTAGAAAAAAGAAAAGGCATCACCCCTATCCTGGCTAGAAAAGGGTGGTAACCTATAGATAACACGTCCTAAAATTCGTAGTTAATAATAAATGGGCGTTAAAATTTAAATAAATAAATAATGGAGCCGGTTTAAGAACATGATATCTTATCCCCATAGCAACGCAAGAGCGTATGCCGTCAAAATATGTACAATCGGAATTTGTATATTTGTTTATTAAAGCCATGCTTTTCAAAATTTGAAGGGTTTTCTAGTCTAAATATTAAATATGCTGTTTCATGTAGCATTTGCAAACTTCGTTATCTGCATGATGACAGAAAATTCGCCGTGTTTTCACTACTAATCCATTGGGGATCAACGGCAGATTGTACTGTGAAAACCCGGTTCTATTTAAAAAGAAGTCAAGATTAACTTACTGAAATCTTGAACTGCACGCGGAGATTAAGGCAGATGCTGAAGAATTTCTTACACTGAAAAGTTCGAACAATTTGGAGTCCAAGGAATACAGTTGTTCCTCAAGCTGGCCTACACGAGAAGAAGTGATAGAAAGAAAAATGAAACGGAAGAAGGCTCGAGAGACAGCCAAAAGTAAGATTTTCAATAAATTAATAGATCTCTTGATCATCCTCTCCCTTTCCTACCCACCATAACTATACCGACGAGTCAGTCACCATTTCATTTACATATTTCTTTATTAAGGTTGTAATTAAATTATATGAATATACTTTATCAATATTTATGAGACTGGAGTCGTATGAAGAAGTCACACTCATTTAAATTTAAAATAGCCATTCCTAATTGAACTTGTGAAACAAAGTGGAGACAACTAGATAGATAGGTTGGTCTTCCCCAAAATACCACAGGTAATAATGTGATGTAAATTCACAATTGCTTCATCTTCAACTATGCACCTGAAACTACTTAAGGCTTCTAGATAGCCAAAGAGGTTCCTCAGTTACAGTACATACTTTTGTTCGTCCTTATCTACATCTTCCAAATTTCTAGAAGTAAATTTTAAAAATTAAATCAAATTCGGGCAAAATGAGTTGCAAGCTGTTTATATTCAAACAAGAGTGAAGGTTACATAATTGTGAATTATTTCACTACCTCTTACATATATTTTTTAAAAATACTTACTTTGTGAAAGGAAAAGGTTTATGTTGTTTTTAAAAAGACAAATTTGTCATAAAACATTTGGGAAATTATTAAATAGCAAGAAAAACACGAACAACACAATAGCTTTACATGTGTAAACAAAGCAGGTATACCTTTTTCGCTAGTTCCAAAATTTTCCGCATGGCGGCGTATCGCTTAATGTTAATTCCCAATAGGAAAATAAATAAATAAATAACAGAAATTAGAGTTACAATCATCATAAGAGGATGTAATTATGCGAACGCTTACTAAATTCTCTATAAAACGGTTTTAAAGTAAATTTTGATGGGTAGCATTCGGTGAAATAACCGTGTTAAACATGGAAAGTGTTGGTTTTGTTCTTTTTAACGGTTATTTGTGTTTGTTTTCTCAGTTTTTTATTGCTTGATTTTTTTTGTGATTTATCTTAGAAGTAAAATAAATTCGCCAGTGAAACAAACCTAAAACGAGAATCAATTTCTGTTCGTAAGTAAAGGAGTCAAAGAGGCCGAGTGGCTAATTTCTGCTTCTAGTAGGAGTAGGTGTCTCTTCACAAAATATTAGCCATCTCTATCCCAACCTCTTCCAAATGGCATTAGGGATAAGAACATTATGGAAACGTGCTAAGATACGCAGTTTCTGCGAGTCGGACTTTTGTGGGAAAAACGTGGTATGCGGAAGGAGACCATTCGAACGATTAATAAAATTCCTATTTAAGTGATTTGCCGGACCGATTTAATCGGTGTTAATGGCGGTGGAAGTTGCGAAAGTGTAGGTTTTGTCTCGTTGCGGAGGAAATGTTAAGATTTTCCAAATCACGGCGGGGAAATTTAATTCGACCATACATTCGATGAGGAGGAGGTCACTGTTTCAGCGAACCACTAGAGAGGACCTAATCTAGGCAGGAATTAATTAATAGAGAAATTAGCATTAATTAATTAACATATAGCCGGATCGAAGGCGCGCCCAATCCGAGGAATTTGGCGGCAAGAGCCGAAGCTTTGCGCGGGCCTACCCGAAGCTATGGAGATTTGGCGGGGAGAATCGATGCACTTTCTCAAGGCAGTGACCTCGTAGGCTAACCCTGCAGTCTCATCTTAGCGTCCTCCGGAGGTTGTCGACCTTTTAGTCGACGCAGAACTCAAAGGATATCGCCTCTCTTATCCCAGGAGTCGTGTAAAGACAGCACATTATTCAGCGAAGCAGTGACCTCGAGGGCAAAACTTACAGTCTCATTATTTACTACTCCAGAGATTGTCGACCTACTAGTCGACACAGAAACCTCAGGATTTTGCATATCGTACCTACAATTGCTTATCCCAGGAGTCGTGTAAAGACAGCACATTCCTAAGAAAACAAATCGACAGGTCGAAATGTTTATTTTTTATCTTCTTCTTCTTCTTCTCCATTCTTCGCCGGTCCTTGAATGGTTTATTTATTTTTTAAAGAAAATATGGTAAAAATGAAGTTTCACGCCCTCAAAACCGATTTCTTTCAAATTTTGTAGAATAACGTATTTTGATGCACCAAACACGAATACGTTAAAAAAAACCTTCGCATTTAACTAGGAAAGAAGTTATTAAGAAGTTGGATTGCCTGGGGTTTTGTTATCTTCTTGAGCGAGCGTAGCGAGCGGAAACGCATAGCACGTATGCCCTTAAGCGACAGGTGACGACGGGTGAGGATGCCCTTAAAATTAACAATATTTTTGAATAAATGGTTTATGAACATTTCAAATGAGAGTTCTCTGTTTCCCAAAGTTACATATCTGCGCATGCGCGTGTTTACAAATACGCTGTTGACGCCTAGTTTTATAAACTTCCTAACAGTAAACTTTAGTGCTTAATATTATATTCTATTAATTTTAGCGAGTTGGGTTGACTGGGGTTTTGTTATCTTCTTGAGCGAGCGTAGCGAGCGGAAACGCATAGCATGTATGTCTTAAAGTCGTCACAAATTTAGTTGTTTACATTAGCTCTCATAACCCGCATAACAGTGAAATTTAGTACTTAATAACTTCTTTCCTAGTTAAATGCGAAGTTTTTTTTTTTTTAACATATTCGTGTTTAGTGCATCAAAATACGTTATTGTACAAAATTTGAAAGAAATCGGTTTTGAGGGCGTGAAACTTCATTTTTACCGAAAATATATTAGTCTTTCTAATGATAACATTCCACTTACCACGATTTCGCAACCGTTTTACAAATATTTAACGAAATATACAAGAAGTTTGTTTTGCACGAGCTGTATAACAAATCACATTACTCAGAAGTGCTGCATACCTAATTGAATTGTTTAAAATAACCTTTGGAAATAAAAAAATAAACAGGAGACCTTTTGCCTGGCAATGGAAAATCCTCTGATGTGTGAAGGAAACCGCTGAGGGAGGTCTTACGAAAGCATCAATTCAAAATCAACCAATAGTTTCATTAATGCTCAAACATCGGCCAATACTTTGACCAATGCACAAACATCGGGCATTCTTGAATCCTCAAACATCCGCTAATATATTCACCAAAGAAAAACATTATCGACCAACGGACATACACGTTTGTGGCGAACTATTTTACAAACTGTTTAATTTAGCCGTGAAGGTTAAGGCGTGAGCTCTTAACACTCCGTGCCAAAGGTCGTGGGTTCGATTCCCACTAGGGGTGGTGGCTTTTCTTTAGAAAAAAGAAAAGGCATCACCCCTATCCTGGCTAGAAAAGGGTGGTAACCTATAGATAACACGTCCTAAAATTCGTAGTTAATAATAAATGGGCGTTAAAATTTAAATAAATAAATAATGGAGCCGGTTTAAGAACATGATATCTTATCCCCATAGCAACGCAAGAGCGTATGCCGTCAAAATATGTACAATCGGAATTTGTATATTTGTTTATTAAAGCCATGCTTTTCAAAATTTGAAGGGTTTTCTAGTCTAAATATTAAATATGCTGTTTCATGTAGCATTTGCAAACTTCGTTATCTGCATGATGACAGAAAATTCGCCGTGTTTTCACTACTAATCCATTGGGGATCAACGGCAGATTGTACTGTAAAAACCCGGTTCTATTTAAAAAGAAGTCAAGATTAACTTACTGAAATCTTGAACTGCACGCGGAGATTAAGGCAGATGCTGAAGAATTTCTTACACTGAAAAGTTCGAACAATTTGGAGTCCAAGGAATACAGTTGTTCCTCAAGCTGGCCTACACGAGAAGAAGTGATAGAAAGAAAAATGAAACGGAAGAAGGCTCGAGAGACAGCCAAAAGTAAGATTTTCAATAAATTAATAGATCTCTTGATCATCCTCTCCCTTTCCTACCCACCATAACTATACCGACGAGTCAGTCATCGGACACTATCTGCTTAGTGTACTCTAATCTTGGTCTTCCTTTCCCATTCCTCCCTTCCCTTCTTCCTTCCATAACTTAATCCACGAGTCCTGCTCCAGTCTCTTCATCTCCACATAGTTCCTACAGCAGACATCGGACACTATCTGCTTAGTGTACTCTAATCTTGGTGTTCCTCTCCTATTCCTCCCTTCCCTTCTTCCCTCCATAACTATACCCACGAGTCCTGCTCCAGTCTCTTCATCTCCACATAGTTCCTTCAGCAGACATCGGACACTATCTGCTTAGTGTACTCTAATCTTGGTGTTCCTCTCCTATTCCTCCCTTCCCTTCTTCCCTCCATAACTATATCCACCAGTCCTGCTCCAGTCTCTTCATCTCCACATACTTCCTACAGCAGACATCCGACACTATCTGCTTAGTGTACTCTAATCTTGGTCTTCCTCTCCCATTCCTACCTTCCCTACTTCCCTCCATAACAATACCCACTAGTCCTGCTCGAGTCTCTTCATCTCCACATAGTTTCTACAGCAGACATCCGACACTATCTGCTTAGTGTACTCTAACAATGTACCGACAAAAACATTTATTTTATTTTTCTTTAGATTCTTTCTAATCATAAAAACCGTCTTTAGGTCCGGCTACATTTATGACAGAAGGAACTCCCTATTCGGAGCAGTAAGACCTTCAGTTGTCAGTAATGATTCGAGCACACCGATGTCGCCAGCAGACAAGCTCATGTTCTCTCTCCACAAGTACTTCTCCGCCAGTGAGCTACCCTCCGTAGAGGATAAAGCCAACGACATACAGGATTTCAATGCCGTACACGCGCTCAAGGACTTCTGTGACTTGGTGAGGCAGCTGACTGGAGAAATACTTCTTGCAAGGAAGTTGGAGAACACCGCAATACTGGAGAATGCAGTGGAGGCTCTGAGGAAGGATGTGATCATCACGCCATCTACTGGAGGAGGAAGGAAGGTAGGTCTCTTCCAACATAGGAAGGAAACCCCATATGATGGAACTGGTGAAATTGACCTGGCGAAATGATGGCGGATCGAGTTTAAACATTTTGCAAACGGTTGACGAACAGAAACTAAGACTCACAAATGATGGTTACGTTTCGTGTTAAGGAAATATTAAAACAAATCATTAACAGACCAAAACAGTTTTGAGGTTTTCATATATTTTCTTAAATATCTCGAATACTTAAAGAAATTCATGGCAAGAGGGACATAGACATTCGAATGGTAAGTATGTAAAGAATGTAATAACCAGTTAAGAAATCAATTGGAAAAAAAAAACCGCCCCAGCATTTCTTCATTTTTTAATTGACTTTTATAGTAAATTGAATATTTCATACAAAGAAGATAAGTAAATGAGAAGCGTGTTTATAATTGAGCATTCCTCTAGAATGTACAAAGAGACAGAGGAAATAATTTCCACTTAGACTTGTGTACTGTTAGTTTCCTACACGTTTTTGCATCTATAATATCGTTTTTCTTCGAGATTAGTGGAGGTTAACATTTAAAAAATAAATATAAGATTATTTTAAGCAACTTCTTCAGGAATGTGGGTTATGTTACCCACCTCTCTCAGGAATGTGCTTAGTTATGTTGCTCTTGGGTGAGGGACTTTTGGAGTAACAACCAATGCAGAAATAATAAAAAGATCTTTGGTAAAAAACATGAGCTCAGATAATCCTCTGAGATTTACTAATCCTATTTGTCTATAGGGTTCTGTACTGAAATCTTGCCTCCGCCAGCGTGGCGAAGTGAGATGTCAGAGCCCCGGCGAGAGATTGGAGGAGCGGCTAGGGCCATTACTCAGCAGGAAGATAGCACAGTCCGTGGTATACAGGGCTGACAACATCGGATCAAAGGAGGAGTTGGACGAGCTGATATCCTACGTCAGTCAGCAGGTTCTGGATGGAATGGCGCAAAAAGAAGCCGAGACGAAGGGTGCTGTAGCTGGAGCTCTTAGTGTCTTTAGCAATGAGATAGTCTTCAAAGAGCGACAGATGAAGGAGGTAATGGCTTCTTATCTTATCTTAGGGATACAAAGATAAATTCGTTGAAAGAGGTACCTGGTTACCAAAGCTTATGCGCAGGGTGTTTTTGCTGGAGGTCTGAGAGTTTTCAGCAATGAACTAGTCTTCAAAGAGCGACAGATGAAGGAGGTAATGGCTTCTTATCTTATCTTAGGGTTACTAAGATAAATTCGTTGAAAGAGGTACCTGGTTACCAAAGCCTATACGTAGGGTGTTTTTGCTGGAGGTCTGAGAGTTTTCAGCAATGAACTAGTCTTTAAAGAGCGACAGATGAAGGAGGTAATGGCTTCTTATCTTATCTTAGGGATACTAAGATATATTCGTTGAATGAGGTACCTGGTTACCTAAGCCGATGCGTAGGGTATTTTTGCTGGAGGTCTTAGTGTCTTCAGAAATGAAATCATATTCAAAAAGTCCGTCACGCAGGAGCTGCATAACTAAGCACTTTCCTCAGAATTTTTGTAGTGTAGACTACATTACTGAATAATTTGCTGTAAATAACCTATATAAATAAAACAAAAACATGAATAGTTCTGCTCATTTGCATTTCTTATGAGAACAGTTCAATTATTAATTTTGTAAATAAATTTGCTTCCAGAGTTATGTTAATATATGATACTGTACTACTTAATAAATACAAGTACACAAAAACTTCATTTTCCGTCTTTTGATCTGACGCAGGAACAGGATAGAGTCCCCAAAGTGGGAGATAGCGTTCCTCGCGGCGGCTTTGGGAACCTACGTCTGGCCGGCTAATTCCCATGAAACTGAGTTTAAAGTAAACCTCCCTTTCCAATCGACCGATTTCCTTAATTTTTACAACAATTCTTTCTCATGAGATACCCATGACGTATACCGCGTTTCGTTACAATACAGCAGAAATTACGACCGGTATGAGTACATTAGTACTTTAGGTCCGGAGTAAACCCCCCCCCCCTCCAAATAACCCGATTTAGTTTATTTTTACAACCCATTTTTCTCTGTTGATTACCACCACGAATAACGAGTTTCGTTGAAATGTAACATAAATTACGGCTGGTAGTGGCAAATTGGTAATGTGGGTCCGGAGTAAACCCCCCTTCTAATGAACCGATTTAGTTTATTTTTACAACGTATGTCTCTCTTTAGATCAACATAACGAATACCGAGTTTCGTTGAAATATAACAAAAACTACGGCTGGCATGGTCAAATTAGTGTTTTGGGTTCGGGGTAAACCCCCGTCCCGGTGGACCGATTTTGGTGGTTAACGAAATCGTTCAATCGTTTGCTAATTGAACGCTATATACCAAGTTTCGTGAAGAAAAAACAAAAACTCTGGCCGCTATCGTGTTAACAGACATATATATATATATATATATATATATATATATATATATATATATATATATATATATATATATATAAATTTTAACGGGGGTCATATTCGGTGCCTACGAGGTAGGATCGATGGAGATTTGAAGAAATTTTTCAAAAATTCCGTCATGAGTGCAACCTCAATAGCTACTTTCCTTCGGAGGAAAGTGCTAAAAGGAACATATAGAAGACTTAGTAGCTTCACATCTTATTTGAGGAATGCAGAGATAAGTTTGTTGAATGAGCTCCATGACTAATAATGGCAAGACGAAGGTGACTATTGCTGGAGTGCCTTCAGCAATCAGATTGTCTTAAAAAAAAAACTACAGATGAAGTAGGTTCTTATCTTATCATTGGGATGCTGACTCGAATCCAGTTCCTGGCTGGTCGTGATAGTAAGTAGGTGGTAATTCTCACAGATTTCATAGTAAATAGGTAATATCTCTTTATTATGATAGCTGAACAACATAAACTGACTAGAGTCTTTTGTTTAAATAAGGCAATCTAAGTTCCATATGTTTTTACATGCGACTCTAGCGGATTTTCTCAGAACTACTCACTCCACACATATCGAACTAGTATTTCTAAAGTGACACAACTCAAAATAAAACTCAACTGAAAAGGTGTCACTCTTGTCTATGTAGGGGCCTTAGGATTAAAACTGGAAGGGTGACAGAAGTGCCCTCTGGTGTACAAGCTCTTAAGCTAGGAACATACAGTTTTGATGATTGATAAAGATATATTTACCATGTCTTTCATAGTCATAACTATGACTGTGTGAATAAAACCGATTTTTCAGTTGTGTCACTTCAGAAATACTAGTGCGATATTGTACTACCAAACAGGTCGGCCTCATTCAGAGATATGTAATTCCGTTGAAAGAGCTCCCTGGTTAACCATGGTTCTTCAGAAACGTTGAGAGCATCTCCTCAAGACTATGGCGATCGACCTGCCATAACAAAAAAAAAAAAAAAAAAAAAAAAAAAAAATCATTTCTACTAGTGTTATCATTAAACCGTACAAACACGAATAGAACAATTCTCGCTGCCCCACAAGTTGTCTGTTGAAATTTAGTATATAAATGCATTGTATAATTTGAAAGGTCAAGTTTGATAACCAATAGAATTGCCCATCGGACCAAGTTATTTTTTGGGCTAATTCCGCGACAAAAAATTTTAGCGCTTACGGTTTTGTGCTACTATGCCTCCAGGTACACGTGTTATAAGTACTCGTGAAACCATTTTCAATTTCATATTTTATAACCGCTTTCGAGAAGAAAGAAAACAAACTGGGGAATCTAATGAAACCATTTTAAACGGAATATTCGGATATATTCTTGTATATCTTGAGACTGAGAAATCGTAGGATATTTAAAGCACATTTGGAAGATTATTAAATTTCCTACAAAAATAATTTGTATGCAAATTTTGATAAAGCGATTCATTTGGAGAAATCTGTATTTAAAGGGACTAATCTCGCTTTATGGTGGTGTAAGTTTCCTGTTGTGCCTAAGATCTTCCTTCTCATTAATTAAGAGATTTCATTTTACATTTTTACACGTGCTTACATCAGGACAAAACATTAACTGGTTCAATTATATGTTTTTCAAATGACACCAGGGATAAGAACAGAAACGCGCTTAGATGACGCGGTCAGACTTTTCCAATTCTAGCCGATAAACCCAAATCTTATTGCAGTGATTACCTTTCTGAAGAATATGAACAGCATACGGGTCATTCCATGGCAAATCAACACACTTTTTTCCCTCACCATTTCGGATTGTGATGAAATTTGGTACATCGGTTACATTCATAGGGAATAAGAAAACCACCAAATTTCAGCTTAATATCTCAAACGGTTTCCAAAATATGGCCTTGTAAAGTTTGTCAAAACCTGTCAAAATCGCTCTGCAGTACATCATTTAAAAGATCAGAACTCCTCTCCTATTTATGTTAAAAACATGGAAAAGGTGTCATTTTTTAGCTCTTTATATGTCCTTTCGAATGATGTGTAACACATGATAGATTATTGGAACATAATTTTTTTTTTAAATCAGAAATAAAATTTTAATTTTAAATATTTTTAAAAACGCATTTTTAAAAATTTTCAAAAATTTATATAAATTAGGTTGAATCACCAGTATTTAGTATACCAAGTTTGATAATGGGATGAGAATGGGTTCATAGTCAAAAAAATCTTTTATTATTGGCGGTTTCTTACAATATCTAAGTGTTTTAGTATAAAACGCAATACAAATTCCCTGAATGAATACAATCTAAGGTAAAATATTATAACACTTATTTGGATGCCTAAATATTTTTAAAAACGCATTTTCAAAAATTTATATAAAATAGATCACATTATTACTAATTAATATACCAAGTTTGATTATGGGATTGCAATGGGTTCTTATTCAAAATAATTTAGAACCGAAGGCAGCTTTGTACTAATTTTACGTATTTTTAAACATAAAAACTCTTTGATACATAATTTTAAAATTAAACTCAAACATTACCATTGCATATGTTTTAATTCAATTTAATTATTTTAATTACAAAGTGAAAAAGTGGTTGAACATTGTATAGTCAAACCTACATGAGGTCTACATGTGTTTGAGGTAGTCGGTTAACATTTCATTCATTCTTAAAATTTCCCCTTTGGATAAGATGTAAATTCCTCCTGTTAGAATTGTTGGATTCACTTTACACAATGCATCATTAAATGGTAGCCTTAAGACATGGGGTCTTCTTGGATAGCTAAATGACGGAGAAGGTCCTTTAGGATGAAGGAAGGAACTTTTAGTTCATCTTCGTCTTCGTTTTTGTCGATTATATACGCAAGCCACCAGCTAGAGTTGTAGGCTACGCTAATATAGTCATTACAGTCTGCAAAGATCATTTTGTCTGTTGGTGGTGATATTGATACTTGAGAAGAAACTGTTGATTCTGAGAAGATTTTCACAGATAACTTATTTTTGCTTGAGGCATCAGGTATAAAGCTATGGTATTGTCGAGTTCCCTGTATTGTCAGTGCTTCACTAAACCGTTTTTTCAAAAATCGATCTGCCAAGACATAATCTTCTTGCGTCCCGTAATCAAAATGAATGCCAGAAATATTTACAACTGACCATTCGTACAATTCGTGTGGTGTTAATATTTGGTTCTGAAATGGTCGTTGCAAACTAGCTTTTGCAGCTAATCTTTTGACGGTGCCACCAAGTCCATCATTTGGGCCCTTACCATGGGCAGTGGCAAAAAAATGCCATTCAACTTCAATGCCAAAATCTCAAAAAATGAAATTCTTTTTGTTCTTGTATTGAGCTGCACATCCATCAGAAAAATAAATGAACTTTTGCAGAACTTCTCCAAACTTAATGGTCAAAAAATGAACAAGCTTCTTTTGAAAACTGTACACGGCAACATTGTTGTGTTCAAGACATTCTGAAATGATTACATACTATTACTTACCGGACAACATGACTGAACTACTCTCAGATAAAAGCCATTATATAGACAAGATATATACATATTTAAAAAATACAAATATATTTAACAAACTGTGACGATACGTCACATAATAAGATCCTCTATTTACGTATCTGTCTAACATTATTTGTACAGGTAATCTGAAAACCAGATATATCTATCTTTGAGAATAATATTACACCAATCTATTTCAAGCATTAACTAAATCTGAACATAAACAATACAGACACAAACTAAACTGTTTGCTATGAACAAATTGCAGCATTAAATACATTTTAATTGGTAAATTACTGTGTAGCGAAAAACAATAACAATAAAAACAAGCAATGTAGTAATAACGTGCAATATTAGTATATGGATAATGATAAGGAATAATGTAATAATAATGATGTGTAATATAAGTATATATATAATAATAAGGAATAAATGTAATAATAAAAATATTAATGAATAAAATAATTATATAGATATAATAATGTAAGCTATAAGTCTATAGATAATAATAATGTATAATGTATGTATAATGTAAATATAAACAATATGGATATAGTGCAATAATATACGCATATGTATATATGTGTGTGTATGTGTATGAATTCTGTAATCATGTCATCATCATTTATTGCCAAATCATCATATCTCCATTTATTGTTAAATCATCATTTATTGTAATCACTGTTATTATCATTTATGTAATCATCATTTATTTTGTAATCATGTAATCATCGTTTATCGTTATAGAGTATATCGCTAAAAACTGCGAAACTTTTAATAAATAAATAAATAAATAAATGATTACATAGCTTAAATGTTTGCGTTTACCCTCTTCTCTGTAATAAATTAAGAAAGGATGTACTGTAGCTTGTTCACTAACCCAGTGATAACTTTGTGCTTCATTTTGCACAATCATGCTGTAATTTTCTGCAAAATCCAGTGTTATGACGAACTCACAGGAGTTTAAATTGTCTTTTACCTTGTTCAGGTATAAACTTTGTTGCTTTGCAACAAAGTCATGTCTAATTAAAATCTCCAACTTGCTGCAAAACATGTCAATGAATTCGGCTGATGATTTCACTATAGTCTCTAAAGAACATCGGTCAACAGATATCCATTGCCTGAATGTCACTTTTTCAATTAGGTTTTCTTCAAATGATTGCTCTAGGATCTGTCTAACTTCTTCTCCTCTTGGACATGACGAACATTCATTCATTAAGCACTCTAATGATGGTGGATTGCATAACATTTTTGCCATGCAGTGCTTGTATGTCTGCAATTCATTGTTAGTTATTGTTCCTAGTTTGGCATTTTCAATCATTAATTTGATATTCTGATGTGTTGTACACACACATACTGCATGAGTACCAGTTGGTCCAGCTAATATGCAATGCTTAGGTCGCAGCTCGGCAAATTTTGAAAAACCTATCTTAGTGAAGGGAAATTCACTTTTATAAAGAGCGTACGCCTCTTTGAGGTTGCATAAAATAAGTCTTTTTGAGACTTTAGTCTTGTTTCCACTTTGGTCAACTACGGTGAGGCAGTCCTTTATTCCTGGCATAACTCTACTAATCTCATCATTTTCATAGAAGTCACGGACATTTTGAATTACTTCATTTGGCAAACTTTTACCAGGTTTAGGGTTTGGGCTTTCTAAAATTCCTTTTTCTCGAAGTATTTTCTTTGACTGACGCACCATGTAGTTTGTAGCATTAAACTCGCGCATTATTTTCCTGATGCCCCAAGCATTTGGAATACAAGTTAAAATCATTAACTTTTTCTTCCTTCTGGTTGCATTGGAAAACTGAATTTTTAGATTTTGTAAAACAGAATAATTTAAATCTTCCTGGTTGTCATCATCTGACTCGGAATTTCTTAATACAAAAAGCATTTTTTACATAGCGGAATCTATTTTTTTAAACTTATTTGCCGAATAAGATTTTAATTTAATTTTGGTAATACTGAAGGAGAGTGTCCTCAGCACCGATTTTCTTCAAAATTTGCAATATAACGTATTTTGATGCACTAAACACGAATCAGTTGAAAAAAAAAGTTGCTCGCAACTAGGAAAGAAGTTATTAAGCACTAAAGTTCACTGTTATGGAGGTTATAAAAGACGGGGTAAACAGCTTATATGTAAACACACGCATGCGCAATAGTCCTTAATGACGAAGTGGAATTGAAATTTAGACTCACCTGTGGTAGCTGACTTGGTCGTAAACTGTCGCTTTTGGGTATACGTGCTATGCGTTTCCGCTCGCTCAAGAAGATATCAAAACCCCTAGTCAATCCAACTCGCAGAAATGAAAAGAATTCTATGCCCAAAAGTCGTCTAAGGCATTCTTCTAATCCTCCTAGACATATTCAGACGCGATGTTCGGTGGATATAAGTCCGCAATCGCACCGAAAAAAGCATTTATGCGCATTATCACTTCATTTATGCGCATTATCACTTAATTTATGCGTATTATCACTTCATTTTTATTGAACACTTTCTACAAAAAAACTGTAATAACGATAACAATAACAAGCTTAGAGGGAATTAGAGAAGCTTAGAAGGAACAAATCATAAAGGCATTAGCTAATTATTAAGGGATTTATTTTATATAATACTTTTCAGGGGCGAAAATGTTTCATTATTTAAAAAAATGTTTCTGAATAAATAAGTGTTGGTAAATTTTAATAATTGATAGTTAATTTCAATTACACTTCTTCATTAAGGACTATTGCGCATGCGCGAGTTTACAAGTACGTTGTTTATGCGATCGTTTGTAACCTTCATAACAGTGAACTTTTTTTTTAAATAACTTCTTTCCTAGTTGCGAGCAACTTTTTTTCTCAACGGATTCGTGTTTAGTGCATCAAAATACGTTATAGTGCAAACTTTGAAGAAAATCGGTGCTGAGGACACTCTCCTTCAGTTTTACCTTAATTTTTTTATAAACAATAGGTGACTCACCAAACTCTTTTAGAGAAGTGTTAAGTGATTCAAGAACATGCGATGACTCCGCCTGAAAACTGGGATCACAATCTATTAATGTCTCTTCAGGTTCTTGGACTTTGTTTGAAGGATTATTTTCATTTCTAATTGCTGAAACTTCTTTTCTGCATGCATCACAAATCTTTGACTTCTTTGAAATGTTTGGGTAAAAACTACGAATCCAGGCAGTGACAGTTCTTAAGGTTTTTTTTCCCCCTTTAATTAAGTTATGAGTTTTTTTTAAAGGATTGCAATATTGTCTATTAAAAAATGTGTCTGCCATTTTTCTCCTCGTGAAAAACTACTTTTCCTGATTCTGTTTGTTTTTTTATCACTGGATAATATATATAATTCAAAACTTAATAAACTTTAATGAAAAAAAACTAGGAAGTACTCTACTAAAAATATAAATGACTTGTGTGCACCACTGACTTCAACTGCAAACTGAACAAAATTAGAAACTGAATTGCGAGTGGGCATGATCTTGTTTCAACTTGAAGATGCAAGTACAGAGATTAAGAGATTAAGAGTGATGATGGTGCAATAACAAGTTTAAACTCATACTCATTAGCTCACATTTATATGTATGTAAACACAAAATCTAAATTATACGGAATTCATTAGTTGTTAATTCATCTCTTATAATTAAAATAAATTTTATAAACTGCATTAATTTATAATTTAAGAATGATTAGAATTTACAAAGAATAGGGTTTGAAGGTTCTCTTACTTAGTTAACAGGCATCTAAATAAGTGTTATAATATTTTACCTTAGATTGTATTCATTCAGGGAATTTGTATTGCGTTTTATATTAAAACACTTTGATATTGTAAGAAACCGCCAATAATAAAAGATTTTTTTGACTATGAACCCATTCTCTCATCCCATTATCAAACTTGGTATACTAAATACTGGTGATTCAACCTATTATATATAAATTTTTGAAAATTTTTAAAAATGCGTTTTTAAAAATATTTAAAATAAAAATTTTATTTCTGATTTAAAAAAAAAATTTGTTCCCATAATCTATCATGTGTTACACATCATTCGAAAGGGCATATAAAGAGCTAAAACATGACACCCTTCCCATGTTTTTAACATAAATAGGAGAGGAGTTCTGATCTTTTAAATTATATACTGCAGAGCGATTTTGACAAACTTTACAAGGCCATATTTTGGAAACCGTTTGAGATATTAAGCTGAAATTTGGTGGTTTTCTTATTCTCTATGAATGTAACCGATGTATCAAAGCTCATCACAATCCGAGATGGTGAGGGAAAAAAGTGTGTTGATTTGATATGGAATGACCCCTACGTAATATCAGTCTGAAGGGCAGACTTTAGCGTTTTCTGAAAGACTTAAGGTTTTATTTAGATTCTTTATCACATATATCAGCTGATTTAACACAGTTTGATATGTTGCTTGTAGTTGAGGAAATACATGGAGACCATGCATCGAACTGTGAAATCGCTTTTGCAAGAAGTGGATTTAGAACAAGACCTGAAGAACATTCTTCTAGAGATAGGCAAAGAGATAGAAGCCGATTACAACGCGATAGAAAGCAACGGCTTGGAGAATACTGCAACGAGACTCCGGCCGAACGTCGAGAAGCTGAAGGCTATGACGTCAAAGGTTACTTGGTCAGCATCGGGGGAAGTCGCAGCTAAAATACGTGAGTTCGAAGAGGCTTCAAATTCCCTTTTGGGAACATTTTGAAATTTCACCTGTAATAAATAAAGGCCTTAAATATTTGGACTATTTAATTGTTTTTTTGTAGCGCGTTTCCGATCTCCCCATTCATGAATTTGGGCTGTCCGGATATTTCAATACGAGATTTCTAGACCTCATTGTGCAAATGTTGCAACAATTCTGGTTGTGAAATGTGTGTTCAATATATGTTGTATATAACCTTACCTGTTGACACATGAAAGAGTAGAAACAACTTGTTTCTATTATTTCAAAAACGTATACAACGTCTTGTTTCAAACAAGTATTTGTATACGTTTTTATATCAAACATTTGGTAAATCTGAAGGAGAGCGTCCTCAGCTACGATTTTCTTCAAACTTTGCACTATAACGTATTTTGATGCACTAAACACGAATCCCTTGAAAAGAAATCCCGCTCTCAACTAGGAAAGAAGTTATTTAAAAAAAAAAGTTCACTGTTATGAAGGTTACAAACGATCGCATAAACAACGTACTTGTAAACTCGCGCATGCGCAATAGTCCTTAATGAAGAAGTGTAATTGAAATTAACTATCAATTATTAAAATTTACCAACACTTATTTATTCAGAAACATTTTTTTAAATAATGAAACATTCTTCAAATTTCTTGTTTCGCTCCTGAAAAGTATTATATAACAGAAATCCCTTAATAATTAGCTAATGCCTTTATGATTTGCTCCTTCTAAGCTTCTCTAATTCCCTCTAAGCTGTAATTAGCTTGTTATTGTTGTATAATTAGCAGTTTAATTAGGAAGTTTTTTTGTAGCAAGTTAAAAATGAAGTTACACGACTTCATAATTCTTATCCACAATCGAGAAGAATTACTCAAATTTTTAATACAAAACAAAGTTTTGAGTAATTCTCTCGATTGCGGAAAATGTGGGGCACAGTTGAATCTAAATGAAAGCACTTTAGAATTTAGGTGCCGAAAGCGTTACTACGAAAAGAACACAAGCAAAATATTAGTCCCAAAACAATGCGATTTTCGTGCTAGCGCTAAGAAGAATACTTGGTTCCACAACTCCAAGCTGACACTAGAACAACTGTGCTTAATAACAGGATATTTTATTATGATGAATCCTCCTAGACATCTATTTTTATGTCAAGAGTTAGGAATTTCCGAACATTCGATTACTGATTGGATGCCCTTTTGCCGAGAAGTATATAATATAGTATTAATATAATAATATTTTACGTATATCACAACAATTTGTAATAATTTAAATTATTTTTGGTCTAGGTATGCATACATTGGGCCGAGAAGAACACAGTTAAACTTGGTGGGCCCAATGCTATTGTCGAAATTGACGAAGCTAAAATCGGCAAAAGGAAATATAACCGTGGTCGAATAGTTCATGGAAATTGGATATTCGGTGGATATGAACGTGAAACCCGCAAGGTTTTCCTTGTTCCAGTCCCCGATCGCACCGAAAAAAACGCTTTTAGCGTTAATAAAGGAGTGGATACTGCCTGGGACGACGATAATGTCGGATTGTTGGAAATCTTATGACTGTTTGAACAGCGAAGGTTTTCAACATCTCAAAGTCAATCATTCATTAAACTTTGTCGACCCAGACACCGGTAGGTAAAGAAGCAAACATCTAGTTTTATGAATTAATAATATTAACATTATATATACAATTAATATTGTCTATTGCAGGAGCCCATACACAACATATAGAGCGCGTTTGGAGAGAGGTTCGAGATAATATACCACGATATGGGAGACGAGGCGACCATTTAGATGGGTATGTTGTATAGTAGTACGTTGTATAAGCTCATACCTCGTTGTAACGATCTCTCCCGCCAAGGGAGCAGGATATGTTCAGTCAGTGTTTGTTTACTGGTCTTTGCATAACCTCATATTTATTGTGATTGATCCAATAAATATGTATTTATGATACAGTGTTCTATTTCTATGAACTTATAACATGGTGGCAGCGGTATCGTACCTATTAGGTAAATAGATTCTTTCGGAAATTTGGAGTTTTTTTGGAAATTTGTAATCTTTGGAAACATGGCTTCTTCATTGCTGAAGTTTGATGGATTTCTTAGTTATGAGGGCGAAGTCGCAAGGAATTGGAAGTCGTTTCGAAATGCATTTAGTCATTATATTGATGGATATTTTTCCAGTGCCACAGGTAAGCAAAAAGTTGCTATGTTGTTATACCACATGAGGACAGAAGCGAACGATATTTTTGATACTCTAAAAGTGACAAATAAGGAGAAGTTAGAAGACGTTATTAAGGCTTTTGATGACCATTTTCTACCTAGAATTAATGTGACGTATGAAAGAATAATGTTTTTTACTAGACGTCAGGCAGATGGTGAATCTTATGGGGCATATTCAGCATCTTTAAAGGTCTTGAGAAAAAAATTGTCAATTCGGTGAATTAAGTGACAGCCTGATTAAGGATATTTTCATATGTGGAGTGCGAGACAAGGCTGTTCAAGAGGCTTTATTGATGTTAGGAGATTTGGATATTGAGAAAGCCTTAATTTTTTGTAAAACTAAGGCAACAGTCGCAGCTCAAGTGGACAAAATGATGGCAGAATCAGTGGATAGGACTATCAAGGAGGAGCCTCTTGATTTTATACGGAGGACTGGACAAAGCAGAGACATAGGGAGTCGGAGAACTCGTGACGCTAAACCCATAGTTCGTGAGGTAGAGGATTGTGCTTTTTGTGGTTACAATCACTTGTATGGAAAATGCCCTGCTTACGGAAAACAATGTACAAAATGCAATCGAAAGAATCATTTTAAAATAAAATGTAAGGCTAATCAGAAACCCGCTGAGAAAGTGGATAACTTAGACTTTGACATTTTGGACTCTGGCGTGGAGTATTTTGTCGATGCTCTGGAGACACCTAGAACTGGACCTGCAACGCAGACTGCTGGAAACTGGTATACAGCTACTCTACAGGTTGGTGGATTGCCTATCACCATGAAGGTCGACAGTGGGGCTCAGTGCAACGTCATTGGCCTTCAACAGTATCTTGATTTAGGTTTGGACCCTAATGAGGTAAAACAAACTCATGTATCAATTAAATCTTTTACAGATAATAAGTTAAATGTTTTTGGAAAATGTCAGTTAACTTGTATGTTTAAGTCAAAAACTTACCGAATTGATTTCTTTGTTGTTGACATGGATTGTGTTAATATATTAGGCGTACAGACTTCTGAACTGTTAGGGCTCATTAATAGAGTAGATTATATTTATAATGATGTTGAAAGTATTGTACCGCTGGAATTTGTTGATCTTTTTAATGGTGAGGTAGGTTTGATGTCGGGCCCTTTGGAAATTGATGTGGATGAAAATATTAGGCCGGTTATTCATCCACCTCGTAAGATTCCTTATTCGCTAATGCACAAGGTAAAGGGTGAGTTAGATAGTATGGTTCGAAAAGGTATCATTAGGCCAGTTGAGGAACCGACAGATTGGGTCAGTCAATTAGTGGTGGTTCAGAAAAAAGACGGTTCGTTGAGGTTGTGCTTAGACCCCCGCCCATTAAATAAGGCCATTAAAAGAGCTCATTATCCCATGTTGTCTGTTGAAAACATTACGGACACCCAAAAAAGATATTCACAGATAGAAAGGGAACTTTTGGCGTTGGTTTTCGGGGCAGATAAGTTTCGTCAATTAATTATTGGAAGGCCCAGAGTCAAGGTTCAAACGGATCACAAGCCCATATTAGGACTGTTCAACAAGCCGCTATCTAAGATAACCACAAGGCTTCAGAGAATGATGTTACGGTTACAGCCCTTTCGAATTGAGATCACTTATGCCCCGGGAAAGTATTTATATTTGGCCGATGCTTTGAGTAGGGATTTTATGCCTTCTGGTTGTGATATTACAACTAACTTAGGTGATGTGGACCAACAGGTGTCTCTCCTGATAAAACATTTACCGGTGACCTTGGAAAATTGGAAACTCATTGCTTCTCACTCTACTAATGATGCTGTGTTCTCCCAGTTAAAGAAATATATTATAGGAGGTTGGCCCAGGTACTATAAAGATATTGTAGATGTAGTGAGGCCGTATTTTGAGTTTCGGGATGAGCTTACAGTTGTTAAGGGTTTGATTTTTAGGGGAGACAGAATTCTTGTTCCTCAATCTTTGAAAAAAGAGATGTTACATAAATTGCATACTGGGCATCCGGGTATTTCCAGAATGACTAACAGGGCTGAAATGACTCTTTTTTGGATTGGAATTAATAGGGACATAAAATTGTATGTGACGTCATGTAATAGTTGTCAGAAATACCAAGACAGAAATGTTAAACAAGCCTTGAAGCAGAAAGAAACTCCACTGCTTCCGTGGTCGGAGTTAGGTTGCGATGTATTTGAATTAAATCAAAAATATTATTTGGTAGTAGTGGACGCTCTGTCAAATTATATTGAAGTGGCGGACCTACCAAATCTACGTTCCAGTACTGTAGTATTACAGTTGAAAAATATTTTCTCTCGGCATTGTATACCACTGATTTTGTATTCTGATGGTGCTCTTTATTTTGACTGTGACTATTTTCGGAAATTTGCTAAGGAATGGGGATTTACCCATGTCTTGTCTACTCCGCATTATCCTCAATCCAATGGACTGGCCGAGGCTGCTGTAAAGTCGGTTAAGAAAATATTGAAAAAATGTTTAGACTCTGGTGAGGATCCATACCTAGCTTTGCTTAATTTTAGAGCTACACCCAGGGGTGATATCAGTTCGCCGGCTGCTTGCCTCATGAGTAGGAATTTGAGGACGAATGTTCCATGTTCATTTAAATCGCTGGTCCCTAAAGTTACTGTATGGATGGATCGGAAAAAGATTTTGCGTCAGAAAGAGATAACTAAAGGATATTATGATAGGTCTATCCGTTCTCGTGAACCCTTTCGTAAAGACCAACAAATTCTTTTTAAAAAACTGCCTAATTCTGCCTGGATACCCGGTACAATTTTATGCAAGAACAGCGAACCAAGGTCATATACTGTAGTCAGTGATGCTGGTCATAAATATATTAGGAATGAAATTTATATTAAGAAAAGGGAGGGGCGTCGCTTGTTTCCCCGGGTTCCGCGGCTCCACTGACTTTTCCGGAGGAGTGGGGTGGTTTGGTTAAAGTGAAGACGGTACCACCGGTGAAATCTGTTCCTACTTCTCAAGATGCGCCTGACTCGAATATGTATAGTACTACTAAGGCAGGGCGCGTGATTAATCGACCCATTCGCTACAAAGATTATATAACCTGACCTATAAACGTGTATATATGAATGTACCTAATCTTATGTATTATGTTCTACCTAATCTTATGTATTATGTTGTATCTAATCTTAAGTAGTTAATTAATTAGTTTTTAAGGGGAAGATGTTGTATAGTAGTACGTTGTATAAGCTCATACCTCTTTGTAACGAGCTCTCCCGCCAAGGGAGCAGGATATGTTGAGTCAGTGTTTGTTTACTGGTCTTTGCATAACCTCATGTGTATTGTGATTGATCCAATAAATATGTATTTATGATACAGTGTTCTATTTCTATGAAGTTATAACAGGGTATTTATCCGAATTTCTCTTCAAACGTGCCTATAAATATGAAGAGCGCATAAATGCTTTTTTCGGTGCGATTGCGGACTTATATCCACCGAACATCGCGTCTGAAGATGTCTAGGAGGATTAGAAGAATGCCTTAGACGAGTTTTGGGCATAGAATTCTTTTCATTTCTGCGAGTTGGATTGACTAGGGGTTTTGATATCTTCTTGAGCGAGCGGAAACGCATAGCATGTATACCCAAAAGCGACAGTTTACGACCAAGTCAGCTACCACAGGTGAGTCTAAATTTCAATTACACTTCGTCATTAAGGACTATTGCGCATGCCCGTGTTTACATATAAGCTGTTTACCCCGTCTTTTATAACCTCCATAACAGTGAACTTTAGTGCTTAGTAACTTCTTTCCTAGTTGAGAGCGGGATTTCTTTTCAACGGATTCGTGTTTAGTGCATCAAAATACGTTATAGTGCAAAGTTTGAAGAAAATCGTAGCTGAGGACGCTCTCCTTCAGTCTTACCAAACATTTTTAACAGCATTAGGTAAAACTGAAGGAGAGTGTCCTCAGCACCGATTTTCTTCAAAGTTTGCACTATAACGTATTTTGATGCACTAAACACGAATCGGTTGAAAAAAAAAGTTGCTCGCAACTAGGAAAGAAGTTATTTAAAAAAAAAGTTCACTGTTATGAAGGTTAGGGAAGACTGCCTTGGACGACTATTGGGCATAGAATTCTTTTCATTTCTGCGAGTTGGATTGACTAGGAGTTTTGATGTTTTCTTGAGCGAGCGGGGCGTAGCGGAGCGAGCGGGGCGTAGCGGAGCGAGCGGAAACGCATAGCACGTATGCCCAAAAGCGACAGTTTACGACCAAGTCAGCTACCACAGGTGAGTCTAAATTTCAATTACACTTCGTCATTAAGGACTATTGCGCAGGCGCGTGTTTACATATAAGCTGTTTACCCCGTCTTTTATAACCTCCATAACAGTGAACTTTAGTGCTTAATAACTTCTTTCCTAGTTGCGAGCAACTTTTTTTTTCAACGGATTCGTGTTTAGTGCATCAAAATACGTTATAGTGCAAATTTTGAAGAAAATCGGTGCTGAGGACACTCTCCTTCAGTATTACCCAGCATTAACTAGTATTTATTTATTAATTGTGGATTTCGATCCTGGATTATAACATTTGAAAATATGCAGTCGGTAATTGATTGCGATGTATGACAAAATTCGACTTGGTTACTTATACTCATTAATTTTACCTCTTTGTAAAATCACACGCATTTACTGGACTCAACTTCGGCAAAACTCGGCAATCTTCGTACTCGGGAACGATGGTCTCTTTACACCGAACAAAATGGAAGGTTACTGGAATTTAAATACTAACCGTTGAGCACATTGTTCAAAGTTTCGTATCTTTAAATTCGTTCTATCGTTTAATTTGTGTATATTACGACAAATTAGTGTTCAAGACCAATATTAGTAAGTATTATTGTTATTATATGACTATTTGTTCACTCCGTGTTGTGTTATTTCGAAATAATGGCTTTGTTCTAGTTATATTTTTTTTAAATTTAATTTTTATTTTCAACCTATTGCTTATTGAATTTTTATCTCTGCAATTCTTATTTTAAACAATTTATTTAAACTGTTTTGTTCTGTGGCACTTTTAAAATAGGCAATTGATTATGTGCAGATAGTCATATTAAAAAATGATATTAATTTTCTTTGATTTGGGAAGGTTATTGCGGTTGTTAGTTATCATTTGTATTTACCTTTTGCAGCCCTGTTGCTATTAAATTGTCTACTATTAAATCTTGTATTATTTAAGAAATAAAATGTTTCTCCTACATGTTAGTTTTATTTTATTTAAATTTTCACGTCCATTTATTTTTGTCACAGAATTTAAGGACAGGTTATCTATAGACTACCACCCTCTTCTAACCAGGATAGGGCTGATGCCTTACCTTTTTTTGAAAGAAAATCCATCACCCCTAGTGGGAATTGAACCCAGTACCCTTGGCACGGAGTGTTAAGTGCTCATGGCCAGCGGGCCTCCAACATGTTAGTTAAAACTGTATCTTGAGTGTTTCAGTAAAATTTTCTGTCTTATCTAGTGTTAAACTTCAAAAACTGTTTCATTTTATTGAAAATGATTCCCATTATTAATTTTTATATTTATTAACAATTTTTGTCCTTTTTCCAAAAAAACTCAATATGAAACGATTGGCCGAGTTTGTCAACAAGCTATATCAGTCCATTAGGATTTGGTGTTTACTTAGAAACAAAATTATTAATTTGCCTCTACAGGCTGTAATTTTTATTTTCTTGCAATGGAAGTTGGTGTATATTGTGCCCAATTAACGAGAAAGACTTCTGGAGCCCCAACAGCCGTGATTGTTCAAGCATGAGCACTTCATGCCTAATGCATAATTTATGCGATGTTCGTGATTAGTCAGTTAAGTAATTGTACCTACGTGGTGCAAACAGTATCTTCTTTAGTGACTAGTATTAATATGCCATAATTACAAGTTAATAGGAATGGATCCTATTTACTAAGCGACAAATAAGCCCCTCCGCCACCGTTCTCCTACGCAGTTGCCCCTTGTCACATCGTGTAAACAGCCAAATGAGTATTTAGTGTCAAGTTAGTTACTGGACGGACCGTACTGAAAGCCAGATTATTGAGGGAACTAATCACTGGTACTAAGCTAGTGTTAACTAGGTATATAGGTCACGGGTTCGATTCCCACTAAGGAAGTTAGCTTTTCTTTTGAAAAAAAAAAGAAAATCGTCAGCCCTATCCTGGCTGGAAGAGGGTGGTAATCTGTAAATAACCTCTCCCATAAACCTATGTTAGGTATATGTATAAATTCAAATCTAAATAATAATAATATTTGTAAGGAACCACTGACTCAATAATTGAATTGCAGTAGACTCTCCCTAATCTGGCGTCGTCGGGACCGGATTCCTTCTACAGATTAGGGAAAATGCTGGATTAGAGAATTCAGTTAGAAGTGGTCACCTATGTATTTGAATGTTGGAGCTCTAGCGGCCCCCAAAATGATCCGAAATTTGATAAAATTTGCTTCAAAAATCATCTTTATCAGTCTATTGGTAAAGTTCGTTTACAAGTAGAATTCGTTGCTATTCATCCTTCATTCAATTCGATGAATATCGTAACTTTTTATTTTGATTCATTATTGAATAACAATGATTTATTGAATAAAAATGATTTATCGAGTGAAAGTTATTTATTCTAATGACTTTTTTTTTTTAATGAAATTGATTTATTTGACTGAAATTTTTCGTTAAATACAAGTATTTTAACAATATTTTCTAATAAAAAGGACTACGTTTATTAAAATTTTTCTTACTTTTAATAACAATTATTTATTTAAGTGATATTGTTTACTGAACTTTAAAAGAATCTGAGTTTGTTGTTCAATGAACCACATTATTTGAAATGTATAAAAATAATGAAAGAAGAATGAAAAATAATTAATTATTCACTAAATAAAAAATCATTCAATGAATAACTTCATCAATGAATAAATTATTATTCAATGAAATTTATTTGAATGATTATTGAATAATTTTCTACTCTGGTGGACACCCTGTGTATCCATAAATAGTAAATATGTACATTAAAATATAATTCTATTACTACATTATTATAATTTTTGTTCTAAAGGAAAAATTAGAATTTCAAGATGAGTAGAGATGAGTCGGAATCATCGGAGAATGAGAGCGGCGATGAATTGGACGAACCCAGTATGCCAGCAGTCTGCCTGTTCTGCAGCCATACATCGGACTCAATCGAAGCATCCATCGGACATGTCAAGTCTGCCCACGCCTTTGATGCAGAGGTGTATCTCTCAAAGAACGCGTCTTCTACATATGATCTCATCAAGATAATAACGTACATCAGATCGAAGAGGCCGTCTCCTTCTCAGCTCCAGG
This sequence comes from Gonocerus acuteangulatus, assembly GCA_946811695.1. Lineage (NCBI taxonomy): Eukaryota > Metazoa > Arthropoda > Insecta > Hemiptera > Coreidae > Gonocerus > Gonocerus acuteangulatus. The sequence continues at coordinate 76,914,959 of OX328128.1, forward strand.
GTCCTGGGAGGCCGTGGGATTCCGAGGAATACCTCAAGCCTGTGGACTCTGAAGATCCTTGGCTCTGGACAGATTTTGACTTCATAGACGATGACGAGCTAGAGCCGAAGTACGTCAATTCGGAGAACGGCGTTATCACTCTCTCCAAGGACCATTTCGACGAATTGCAGGTGATTTGTTAGTTATAATTATTTAATAATTAATGCATTTGCCACCAAAACATGCTCATCTGTGGGACTATCTCCCAGAAGTGAGTGACAGGAGCTGAAACCAGTAAGTTCATCATCTAGATTTGGGTAACATGTCATCTAAGCAATGAACACAAAAATGTATCATGCAGATGTGGTTGACAGAAACTCTAAACAAGTATGCCTGTCATCTAGATATGGGTAACAGGACCTCTAAGCAAGTATGCCATAGCCCCCAAATTTGGGTGATATGCCAAAGAACATGGGGAAGGGTTGCACTACCTGGAAATGTCCAAAAATCTATTTTTAAAGAATACTTTTAAAAAATTGTTAAATATAAATTCTGAAAACTACTTTTTTCAAGCTTTTATTTAGTATATCTCAAGATTTATCAACTGATTTGGTGAAAATTGACATTTTACCTAAATTGGTTGAATATATCTTAACCCTTTCTCTACCGTGGACTGCTCCAGCAGTCGAGAGCGGTCGGGACCTGTGTACCGTGGACTTGTGTAGAAGCCGATGAAAGATGGGACCCACGCACCGTGGACTTGTACAGCAGTCAAGAGCTCGGCGTATCTCTTGCATTCTTTATCTTCTCATTTCTTGACTTTAGAGCTATCTAGCGTTACCGTATTGTACTTCTAGTATTCCTGCCTATTACTAGATGGCATTTGAATGAAGTTTTATGTCGAATTAGAACTTGTTGCCTTCTCCGCCCATTTATCCTGTCAACCTTCGTGAAATTATCGTTTGTTTTTATACCTCTGTATATCCCCAACAGCATCTTTTTTGCAAAATTAGTTCACTTTTAGTCCTGAGTTATGAAAATTAGTTCACTTATATTCGTGTTTTGTTAAATTTAGAAAAACTGTTTTTTTTTTATTGCGTGTCCTCAAAAAAAAAAAAAAAAAATTAATATTTAATGGTTAAGTTTAATATATTAAATATTTAGTTAATTAAATTAACTGTAAGTATTTAAAAATAATCCTTTTGTTTTCGTAAATAAGTTTTATAAGTAAAAAAAAAAAGAAAGAAGATTTTAACTCCGCCGGTATCGTGTTCAAAGTCACGGATCAAAAGGGAGGATGGGAAACTTATTTTCCCTAGTTATTGAGTATATAACTTCCTTGCTTATTATTCATAAAATAAAGGGCAAATAATAAACAGAAAAACCTTCTTTTTTGTTAATCGTATGTAATATACGTTTATTATAACTTATTTTTAAACAAATTTATTCAACTTAAAAATAATTATTCAAACACAAATCAAATTCAACATAAATAAAAATCAATAATCATTGTAAGAAAAATCAAAATCAAAATGATAAAAAACGAGTTTTAATATGGCAAGGAGATCGCTTAACGTCGAGGAGCTGTGACTGAGAGTGGGAAAAGTGTCCCGTACAGGAGGACCGAAGCCGGGTGCGAGTATCCGGTACAGCAGAACACATCTCCTTGTGGGTCTTGACGTACGAAAAGGGTTAAGATATCTCAAATGAAAAATTTCTGATATTTTTAAGGTGATATCTGTAACCAGATAAGTTTTTTTTAAAAATAACACCTAGACCATTAGCGCCAATATCCAGGGTGCAGCGAGGAATTTTCCCGAGCCGTGGGATGAGAAAATTCCTGCCACCGGTGGTGATCAAACCCACCATCTCCCGCTTATGAATCTAAGACGCTAGCCACTAGACCACGGGAGACCCCACCAGATAAGTGTTTTGAGAAAAGTGGAAAAAATATTCTTGTTTTAGGACTTCAAATCGTTGTATTCAGTTGAAATATTTTCTACTTCATCCGAACTAAGATTTTTTAATTTTGGTTTTGTTTAGTGTTAAGAAAGTATTCAAAAAGTAAATTTTATTAATCCTAGAACACTAACATATGTAAAAATTACATGTGCGACATGTGGCCCCTCAATAATTTTGGGAATCACACATCCCGTTCTCCTCCCTCCTATGCCTAGGCTGGACAGTGCTCCATCGACTGTTGACGAAGGAAGTGGATCGTTCAGTCTTATTCATTTATTTTCAATATTTTTTCTAAAAGTAAGTACATACAGTTAGTAGTACTGATGTAGATGTATACGTCATACTTATGTACAGTTAGCAATAAATTCTGAATGGTCCCGCGTCAATTTTACGCCGAGTTAGTAAATTACATAGTAGATTACTTCTTTTTATTCTATTTTTTCTGAGACTGTGGGAGATGGAGAAATTATATAGCGATCCGGATGAGATTCTGAAATTAATGGTGGAACTCGATGAAGTAGATCCAAATAATGTGGATGATGATATCCAGGTAGAGGGCGACGAGTCCGATGACGACCCTGACTTTGTTCCAAATGAAGAAGAATTGGACTGTCATATAAAAGGTAGAAGCTATTGCGTGATATAAAGAAAGGAAATTTGTGGATCCTACTCAAAAAAAGTTATTTGAATTGTTCATAATTATTTAGTATTTTTTTTTTTTGCATATACACACACACACACACACATATATATATATATATATTAGGCAAATTAAGTTATTTTAAATTAATGATTAATTTTATCAACAACTTTTATAACATAGTTTTATTTGTTTTTTTTTTTTAATTATTTTTAATGTTTCTTTTCAATAAATTGTTTTAAAATTTTGATATATTTCTTTATATTTTATTCCTGATTTTATAAAAACCAAAAAGAAGGGATCAGTGAACTCGTTGAGTAAATTTTACAGAGTTTTGTAAATTACGTAAAATTTACGTATACTTAGTAATAGTGTATGCCTAATGCCAGTTAGTATTCTAGGGTTAACCGAAAAGTTTTGTGATCTTCGTATTATTATAATATTTTAATTTTAATATATTGAAAAATGATAAAATGAAATGGAATGTAATTTGTTTCTTTGAAATGGGTCGTTCTGGGTTCTTTATATACAAATTAGAGCTATCTCCAAATATCAAACATGTGTAGCTATATAAACCTTACTACAAACGAAATAATATCAAATATATACAATTTAACAAAAATTCACTTACGTCCACAGGTCACAGAAAAGATCCCAATATTGTTCTTCAAAAAACTTCTTCATGAAATTCCAATAATCTAGTCAAAGACTCTTAGCCAACAACACATGAGCAAACTCTTCTCTCTGAAAAAACAACTGACGATCTACCGGCATGGAGATGCCTTCTTGATTTTAGGAGGAATTTAAGTTTTTGTTATGTTATCATTTCATATTATTACGAAGTAGTAAGATAATTTTTTATGATAGTTGGGATATCACTACAGTATATTTTCCTTAATATCTTGAAAACGGTTGGGAAAATGTGGTAACTGGAACCACAAATTCAATTGTATTTAGCAGTAAAATTAGTATTTTATTAAAAGGAGGCAAGAAAATGAGAAACTTATTGATAATAGTGTTTTCCTTGAGCAAAATTTGAGAAGGTGGGGGAGTCATTTCTGGTTAAGATACTGTCAGTTTCCTATTGTGGCGCCTTAAACTTCCTTCACTTTGTTGATTTTGTTTTATTGAAGAGGAATTATTAGTGTTAGTCTGATCTATGCTTTCCATCTAACGCCAGGGTTGTGTTTAAAATATGTTTAAGTAATGCAGCTTCTACAATTCAGACAGAAAAAAATATTTTCATTACTATTTTACCATTATTATCTTTAATAATATTTTACTTTTGCTAAGCAAAACTATTTCAAATCTAATGATTCCTCATTTTTATTGATTGTGCAGAAACGTAACCAAGAGCTGAAACTGCTTGTTGACGAAAAGGACAAGCAGATGGAGAAACTACGCAATCTAATGAACGAAGAAGCCGACCAACAACAAAGCTCCGTGGAAGTAGACAGACCCGGCGATAGGAGCTATTTCTCGTCCTATTCCTCGTTCGACATCCACAGGGAGATGCTCGGAGATGTTCCTCGAATGGACGCTTTTAGGAAGCTATTTGCTCAGACGGAGATATTCCGAGGAAAGGCCGTATTGGATGTCGGATGTGGTACTGGGATCCTAGCCATGATGGCCGCCTCTGCAGGTGCTTCTCAGGTTCGTATAGAATAGGTTAGATTACAGTACTTTTTAGCCCTTTTCATACCAAGAGAGGCGCATGCTGAAGATCCTGTACCTTGGAGCCCTGCCTTTGAGTGATCTTGCCAAATTAAAACTCGTCTTTTATAATTTTGTTTACTATAATTATTCATCATGATGATTAGATTGTTAGCCGTCGAGGTGATAAGTACAGATGGAATGGTTGGGATTCGGCTAAATAAACCTCAATATGATTTTGTTTTTAAAAAAAATCTATATTTCGGACGTTTCGGCTACTCATTGGTAGCCTTCGTCAGCTAAAATGACAAAAAAAAAGAAATTAATACAGAAACAATCAAGAAAAATTTATAATTGTGATAGGTAACAGAACTATAGATACAGTTTAACTTATAACAGAACATATCGTCTTAAAATTCTTAGAATGAGTAGAATGAAAAAAAAAATAGGTACAGTAATTGATTTTAATAGTAATTAGTAACATTAATTAATTTTACAAAGAAATAAAAGAACTATATACCAATGACAAATATAGTAGCTAATAGTAACATTAATTAATTTTACAAAGAAATAAGATACTACATACCAATGGAAATGCCGAGCGGCAGAGGAAGACCAAGGTTGGCAATTAAGTAACCATTGTGAAAGTGTCTAAGGAAACATAAACATCTGTTTGATCCTACCGCCCGTTTCCCCCACCACTTGCTGTTTCCAGTTACATATACCCCTTGCAGATTCTTTTTTTCCCGATCTCGGAATGTGTACACATAAACTTAAACAAAAACAATATAAATTACAAAACTGACCAACAAGGCATTTCTCCTATGTACGCTAATATTTTCCAAATACTCGCCCGACCACCTACCTAGATTTTTACCTTGCCCCTTGGGTATCCTTCCATTAACACCTTTTTCTCCTTTCCTGTCATAAACATCTGTTTGATCCTACCGCCCGTTTCCCCCACCACTTGCTGTTTCCAGTTACATATACCCCTTGCAGATTCTTTTTTTCCTTAGACACTTTCACAATGGTTACTTAATTGCCAACCTTGGTCTTCCTCTGCCGCTCGGCATTTCCATTGGTATGTAGTATCTTATTTCTTTGTAAAATTAATTAATGTTACTATTAGCTACTATATTTGTCATTGGTATATAGTTCTTTTATTTCTTTGTAAAATCAATTAATGTTACTAATTACTATTAAAATCAATTACTGTACCTATTTTTTTTTTCATTCTACTCATTCTAAGAATTTTAAGACGATATGTTCTGTTATAAGTTAAACTGTATCTATAGTTCTGTTACCTATCACAATTATAAATTTTTCTTGATTGTTTCTGTATTAATTTCTTTTTTTTTGTCATTTTAGCTGACGAAGGCTACCAATGAGTAGCCGAAACGTCCGAAATATAGATTTTTTCTAAAAACAAAATCATATTGAGGTTTATTTAGCCGAATCCCAACCATTCCATCTGTACTTATAATTATTCATGTTTTATGTGTCTTGAATTATTTTTAAATTGACTAACTTTTTTTAAAAGAAAGTTATTAAAAAGTTATACAGTAAACTTCCTTTAACCCGGTACGTTCGGGACTTGAAGCATACGGGATTATCACATATTCCGGATTATCGGATGCATGTCGAAAAAGATGGGTAGAGGTGAAAAAACGAAATGGAGACTATAAGGCTAGTACATATTTAATGTAAAATGACTAAAATAAAATTGCACGCCATTAGAATTATACTGCCTCAGTCGGAAGCTATAAACTAAACTGGCAAAAAGTACGTATTTCAGAGGGTTTCCGGGCATTTTTTTATGACCCCGCTGGGCACCATGGAGTTGTTGGGATGGGGATTTCGCAGAATTGATGCATAAGATCTGAAGAGACACACTTTTCATGTTTGGGCTTGACACCACTGCCATGCCGGATTAGAGGAAGTTTACTGTATTATATGGATAAAAAAAAAAATCTTATTCTTTTTACCATTTGCCCTTTATGTTACGAATAATAAACAAGTGAAATATATATCAATAACTTTGGCCAATAAGTTTCCCATCCTCCTTTTTGATCCCTGTGGCTGTTGGAGGTAAAATCTTTTTTTTTAATGTATTTCTGAACAGCTTAAACGACCAAAAACTTACCCTCTAGTGGCAGACAAGTATACTCAAAATACTCTGTGGTATTGCTAGATAGCTCTAAAGTCAAGAAATGTGAAGAGAAAGAATGCGCCAAATATGAGGAGCTCTCAGCTGCTGGACAAGTCAACGGTATGTGGGTCCCGTCTTTCCGTCAACTTGTACACAAGTCAACAGTATAGAGGGTCCAACTGCTCTCGACTGCTAGAGCAGTCAACAGTAGAGATAATAATAATAGGGTTAAAATATTCAATAATGAATTTTTATGACGGGTTATTTTTAGGTTACCACCGTTTCCTAGCTAGGAAAGGGCTGATGACTTTTCTTGTTTCAAATGAAAAGCCATTTTAATCAAAACCACCGAGTGCTCACAGCCACCAGGCCTCCAAATTAAACCTACCTTCATTTGATAAATATAACCTCAGTAGCCTTTTTCTTCTGAAAGCGCTAAAAATAATACATTTATAAAACTTAGTATCAATGTTTACATGTGTTTGTAGTATATAGAAAGAGATGTGTTATGATATTATTGAACCCAATTATTCAATAAGTTTATTAAGTTCCTTAAAATAGTAGTAAGTCAGGTTTGTTTCTAGAAGAAGTTCCATCCTGCAAGTTAATGTTTTTAATCATAAGTCCAACTAGTTATGTACAGTCATGCAGTAGGTGGTCATAATCTGTTCAGTTATATTGTCGTATTTTCATTTGTTATTAGTTCATATAAAATTGTTTAAATAAATTTTGTGGTGCCATGACCAGATATGAATTGTTTTAGTTTATAATTGTTAATTCTAAAAATAATTATATTTTATTTAGGTCGTAGGTGTGGACGACTCTGAGATTGTCTACTCGGCCATGGAAATCGTACATGAGAACGGTTTTGACTCGACGATCCGGCTTATCAAAACTAAAGTCGAGAATGTACAACTCGAAGAGAAATTCGATGTGATAGTCTCCGAATGGATGGGGTACTTCCTGCTCTTCGAGGGCATGCTGTCATCGGTACTCACTGCTAGGGATAGGTAAATAATTCATTGATTATATTTTGTTTATTTACCATATAGTAGAAATATAAATTAATAAATTATTTAAATAAAATATGCTTTCCTTGTAAAAAAAAAAAAAAAAAAAAAATGTTCACAGTTTAGGCCACATTCCTGAAGCTTGTGCTTAAATTAAATGGAATGAAAAAAAATGTATTCTTATCCCAGTACCCATGTCCCTTAGAGGTCATCTACATTGGTCCCGACCCGACCTGATCCGATGGCCACCAATTCTCGGCCATTCAAACTTATTTGTTTCTAGACCAATTTCGGGCCGAAGAAGCAAAATGTCGCTAAACCACATATTTTGTTTCAAATAGGTCTACAGTCTCTACATCTTAACCAATTTCAGTGCATTTTTTTTTTTAAATGAAAGCTAATAAAATGTAGAACAACTTTTTCAATTCACATTTTTGTTTTTTGTTTCCCTTGTTTATTAAATTATGTGGAAAGATGTTTATAACCATCCGATGTTTTTAACCTTCCCATTCTTATAATCTTCTAGCTACCTTTCTTATAAATAATTTTAAAATATGAATATCTCTAACATTCTACCTATTTGAAGGTTTCTATGCTTATTAGGTGGTATTTCTTAAAATAATCACTCATTTTCACTTCACTACGAGGTCATTACTCACGAGCTGTGACTAAATCGGATCGGATCGGATCGGGTCGGGGAAAAAAAAAAAAATTTATTTTTTGGAAGTATACAAGTACCCGGTTTTATCCGACCTGGTCGGATAAAACCTGGTACATAAAATAAGAATTATAAAATGTTGATATTTTACTAATGAAATGTTTATTTATTACAATAAATGGGTACAATGGCCTTCCTATAATGAGAAACATACGTTGGGTAAAAAATCACTGAACATAAGTATTTTTGAATTTAATATATTAAGAATTTATAGTAATTTAAGATGATCAGATTTGTAAGAGGTTTTAAGGTGTCAAAAACTCTGTTTTAATGCAGAACTTCTTTTTCTTCGGTGTTTTAGCAGTTTTTTTTCTTAGGACCCTTGAACAGTTGTTTCTGCTTTTAGGATTTTTTTCTGTTTTTTTTTGGGGGGGGGGGGACTACAAGCTCCAATTCCAAATTATAAGGTGAATAAGTAAGAATTACTGCCTTTCCTCACCTCTTGTTTGGCTTTTTCACATACCTTGGGCCTCCTTTTTGAGTTGCGTTAGGCCTTATTTCTCATTTCTGCGTTAAGGATATTCAGAGAGAAGACACGGTAGTCAGACCTGGATTCTGCGTAGAATTGATGGTTGCTGTTCATTGACTTATGTATCTCAGGCTTTTTGCGATCATCAGTTTGCGAAGAAATTTATGTTTCTGAACACGTTACAAAATGATGTTGCTTAGGCAAAGGATTGTCAGTGATTAGTGATTCAAATTAGGGTTGTTCACACCAAAAATTGTCAGGTATTTGTGATTCAACTTGAGGTTGTTCAGGTAAAGGTCTGTCCTCAACCTCCATTGGTTTTTCAGTTGCATCAGAGGGTGCAAAGAGGTAGTCTGGAAATGGATCATTGTTGAATGGTTAGATCATACCGTTAACTGCTGTCTGAAGAATCCCTGACCTTCAATATGCAACGAGTAATAGAGTAAAAACAGTTTTGTACCACAGTGCGAGGAAGCCCTTCGTCAGGACCTCTCAATGAAAGTTGTGGATTCTGATAAAGAAAGATGTACAAGCATTCCTTTTGTGCCATTTTTTTTTTTCTTTGTTGAGGAATACTATTTTTCTCTGCAAACTAAAACGCAAGTTCTCTTAAATCTGTCAGTACCAGTAGAAATAGTCTTTCTTCCAGTATGAGAATATGCCCCACAAGTTCCTTTTCTTGATCTACTTAAAAAGGAGGCTTATATTTGCCAAACCTTTCTTTGCAGCGACCTCCGCAGACTAAATATTCTATCTGGCACTTCTTACTCGGCCCTCAAGGGTAATTTGGGGTACATTGAATAAATACAATGCTTTCTAATAAAAATTTTATAATTGGCCAAATAAAATGTAGGATACTTCAATGTTATAGGAAGTCCCTTGTTAAAAGTAATAAGGATTTATTTTTTGCCAATTATAATATGATTCTTGATCTTAAAATATTTATATTTTACAAATACAAAAAATTACATCCATTTCACACAGTAAAAAAAAAGTCGTCTAAAACCGGGTACTACCCGGTCTTGTCTAACTTTCCTTATGGTTTCCTTATGGAGGGGAAGGAAAAGCCTATATGTGTGTCATGTAATGAACCGATTTCTGTGCGGCATATCTTTGAGTCTTGCAGGTTATACGAAGACGCCCTAGAAAAGAATGAAATTCCAAGAGATATATCTGAAGCACTTGCAGACAACCCCTCCATGGTGGACAAAGTATTAAATTTTCTTAAAAAATCAAAATTATATACAGAAATATAGCAAAAAAAAATAAAAATAAATAAAAAATAAATAAATAAACAAAAAATAAATAAATAAAAATAAAATAATAAAAAATAAAATAAATATATTAATAAAAATAAATAATTTCTGTATATATTCTATACCTTGAACGCAGATGCATTGATTACATATAGTTTTAAATAATATGCCGTAACGGACCAAGCTCATATCACCATAATTATTATTTTAGCAGTATCCATGTAAAACAATTATATTAGCCATAGCAGTTTCAGAACCAATTTTAAAAACCCTTTTTGAACATTATATAACATTACAACTTAAGAGCATTCTCGACAATATATGTAGTGCAATTGACTCCTGTAATACCTTTATAGTACAAAATAATTTTCATTGAAAAACACTTTACAGGACGATGGTAACCTTTGACGTTCTTCGTCCTTAAACCCCATTCATACATACATACATTGTCCAACTGCCAGGGTTCCGGTTTTATCCAACTACGCCATTAATCAGAAAAGAAGGCTTAGCACTTCTCAAACATTATCTAAAACCTGGTTTAATAATTTAAAATAACAGCTAGAAAATGTATTATCAAATGATGTGCTTGTCTAACACAAATCTTCAGGCAATAAGAAACTACAGAGTAAAATCGGTGTAGCAAAATTCGAACGTTTTAAGCTTGAATTTTTCCAAACATCGGCGTCAGCAACAAATAATCTACAAATAATAAAGCGGATGTCTGCTACTATTTTCTTGCATTTTCCAACAGATAACAGTACTAATATAGCCAAAATAGCCAGGTCCCGGTTTTATCCGCCTACCCGGTTTTATCCAACTTTCCCCTAAATGATTTTTTGAATGAAGTTTCTGCGGTGGGAAGGAATATAGAGATCGGAAGGACGATAGAGGGTGTTATGGGAGAGTGTTAGAGAGTGTGGGGGATAGAGGGTGTGAACTGAGGATTTAAATTTAAGTAGTTGAAAGTTGTAAGAAGGTATTCGGGATTGAATGACTTGGTAAAGGACCAAGCCGAGGAAGTTCTGGTGACAATAATCAGGGAATAGACAATTCAACTTTTGGTAGAAGTTCGATATATGGGAATTCTTAGGATAAAACAAATGAAACAGTTCATGAGGTGTTTGAGTTTTTCCTCGAGATCGGCCGAAAGTCCACATACACAAAACAACCACAGTCGAACTGAGAAAATAAGAGTGAAGGAGTTGACGGGTCTTTGTTAGAAGAAGATGGGGATAAATATGGCTCTTTGTGAAATTTGGGATATATGATTTTTCTAGGAAAGGTTTTGATCAAATATGATTCCAAGGTTTTTTAATCGATTTACAATATTTTATAGGGGTGCTGTTGAGGTAAAGGGAACTTATGAGGAATTGACACCTCAAAACACAGACTACAGATTTTAACGCTTATTTTATATGTATAAAATACATATCGCACTAGTATTTCTAAAGTGATACAACTCTAAATAAAACTCAAAAACTACAGCTCAAAATGTGACATTCTTGCCTATGTAGGGAGCATACCATTAAGACAGGAAGGGTGACATAATATACAGTTTTGATGGTTCATAAAGAGATATTTACCATGTCGTTCATAGTCATAACTGAAAAACACCGATTTTCGAGTTGTGTCTCTTTAGAAATACTAGTGCGATATAAACAGTTTGGCTAACCAGGGGTTTCATAGAGACAATATTAAGCACCATAGCCATCTAGCCCTAGAGAAACTTCTGAGGTTTTTTTTTAATATTTCTTATACCCTGCTTTACCTTGAAGGTTCCTGAAAGACGGAGGCCTGGTGTTCCCCTCATCATGCAAGGTATGGATAGGAGGAGTTTCCGACCCTGAAGGCAGGAAGAAGCGACTCGAATCAGAAGTCTATGGATATAAAATGTCTCCGCTCCTTAGAGCTGCTCTCAAGGAAGCTTCTGTAGAGACCGTGCCATCTGAAGTGCTAGCAACAGAGCCTGTAGTGGTACATAACATCAATGTACTCACAGCTTCTCAGGTAAATTGTTTCAATAAAATTTATAAAAACACAAATCCCAACCACTCTGATCCTATTGGCTATAATTGAAAAATGTGGAACACGCTTTAAATGTACTAGCAATTGGCAGTACAAATTTGTGATAATTACATATTTTATTTAAGCAACTTATTTAACTTGTTGAACACAAACATTTGAGTTAAAAGGAGTGTAGGCCTCAAGGAGTGAAGGTCTCTTGCCCAGTATTTTATAGGTCTAAAACACGCCCCTGTCGATTACCACCTGTGGCAATCAAGATATGCATTTCCCTGTGAGCACCCGGGGGTTTTACAAGACCGTGGGGCTCGCGAGATGATCCTCGGGCAGAGGGGATACTAACTACGCACAGCATCCGCTCTGGAGCTAAGTGCTAGGAGTTTCGCTCAGTTCAGAAACCCACCACATCTGGTCACTCAATTGCAGTGCTTCCAGCAAATATGACCACTACTCATATTTGCTGGCGTACCATGGCCATCTACATGGCCTCAGGCGTACCACAACGTGGCCCCTTCTACCCTCACCCGTAGTACTGTTTTTGAGCACCCATAGTGCTAAGCACCCTGGGGCCCCAGAACCAAGAATGGCCACCAGCCCTGAGGAAAAACCTCCTAAGGTTTCCCTCCAGTGACGCCAAACGACATATCGTGTTTCAAAAAGTTTTACAGCATCTACATCTTAACCGTCTTCAATGATTTTTTTTTTTTTTTTTTAAATGAAAGAAAGCTAATACAATTTAGAAAAACTTTGTCAATTCTCATTTTTGTTTTTTGTTTCCCTTGTTTATTAAATTACGTGGAAAGATGTTTATAACCATCCAATATTTATAACTTTCCAATGCATATAACCTTCTAGCTATCTTACAATTTTAAAATATGAATACTAATGCTTCTCTTATCGTAGTGTAACAGTTAAAAATTAACTGTTACACTAAGATTTATTTTTTCGGGGCTGATATACTTCTGGAAGATTGATTGGCCTCTTAACACCTTCATACCTCCAACATTCAACCTAATCGAAGGTCTCTATGCTTATTAGTTGGTTATTCTTAAATTAATCACTCATTTTTACTTCACTACGAGGTCATTACTGACGAGCTGTGACTAGATTGCATCGGGTTGGGAGCAACGTAGGCACTCACGTTGGCAGCTGTCAGTCAAACGAAACCAGATTGGACCGGATCGGAAGAAATACGGGTCCAATGTAGGTGCAGCCTGAGGGCTGACTGAAGGCTAGCCGGGTGAGAGCCTGCACAGAGACATGACTCAGCATATCAGTTTGATACGTATCCGTCCTTTTATTTAAATTACATTGACTGAGAATCTTATCCATACGTATCTCAATACTTTCTAGTATATCCATCTGTGCAGACTTCTTCCGGCAACGATTGTTGACAGGGTGAGAGGGCAACAAGTTGTAATTCGCCTGAATAGCTCAAATGACTGAAAAATTCATTCAAATAAGCTCTAGTGACACACAGTTATAGTAGAAGTACGCTATAGTAATGCTAGATAGCACTAAAGTTGATAAATGAGAAGAGAAAGAATGCAAGAGATACAACAAACTTTCGACTGCTGTACAAGTCAACAATACATGTGTCCCGTCTTCCTCTGACTTGTACACAAGTCAAAGGTACGCCACTCTCGACTGCTAGAGAAGTCAGCAGTAGAGAAAAGGTTAATAACAACAATACTCCCCAGTGAAGGAACCTCTTACAGAATATATATATGTATATATATATATATATATATATATATATATATATATATATATATATATATATATATATATGTGTATATATGTATGTATATATATACATATATATATATATATATACATACATATAAATGTGTGTTTATGTGTATATATATATATGTGTGTGTGTGTGTATACAAGATAAATTTTAAATATTTAGGCCCTCTTCTAGACATTTATTATTGCAGAGTTATTTTCATATATTTCATTCACTTATAGACATATTAAGAAAACTGTGATTTCTTTATTATTTCAGGATGACTGTTTCTTCTCTTCTGACTTTTCGTTGACCGCGACTCGTGACTGTGAACTCACTAGCATCTGCGGCTGGTTCGACTCGAGCTTCGACCCAGCGCCCTCACTCCTCATGACCTCGCCGACCTCCGAACCTACTCACTGGAAGCAGACCAATTTCTACCTTGAGCAGACTGTCGCTCTTCGAGAGGGCGACCGAGTCAGTGGGAAAATCTCTGTCGAACCGACCTTCGAAGGCGCTAGATCTCTCGTTGTCAGCATTACGATTCAAGGTGTACAACAGACGTACACTCTCGCTTAATTATATTGGACGTCGTTCATTTGTATAAATCTTAAACACAAGATTATGAAATCTTATGGTTCATCAGAATTTTTTTATTTACAATAAGAAAAACGTGAAAAGAAAAAGTATCTATTCCCTGTATGAATGAATGATGAATTTTCAAAATAATATAGCTCTTGTACAATTTGCAAAAAATGACAGGGTGCTTAGCAATTGTAGAAAAAATTTGTTTAGAAAAATTTAAACAAAACAAAATACACTTTTTTTTCTGTGTAGGCAGAAAGTCAATACATAAAAATCAACATTACGTTTCGCATCCTGAGCTGCCTCTTCGAGAGTCTAAAAATATATACAGCCTAATGGAACGTAGACGAACGTTCTCCTTCAAGAGCCAAATCATAGCTCAATCAGTTATGACATGGGCCTTGTTCTGGGGTTCGCTTACGTTCGTTTTGGATGTTTTTATCTTTACGCTCCTGAAGGGACAGGAAAAAATTGTTGAGATTTTTGCTCACTAATTTATATTGATAAAAATATTAGAGCCACAACAATTCCAAAAATATAAGCTACTTGAACTTTTTTATAATGGTGTTATAACATCTGGCCTTTTTGTATAATTCTTTATTATTTGCCAATTCCTCAATAATATTTAATGTAAAATGTATTAGGAACTACTGAACAGTGATGTTACCAACTGGCATGTTCGGTTAGCAGAAACTATAACATACTGACCTTTGGTAACGAGAAATGCACAGTTAATAAATTGAGGATTGAAAGTTTATAAACAAAACTATTTTTTATGTGTAAGGCTACCCTTTGTATTCATTATAAGATGAAAAAATTAAGATAAATCCTTATTTTCAAAATTTGTATGAACTTCCTGGATGACCCATTTATGGTGCATCGACTGCTGTTATAATTAGCACTGTTATAATTATTAATATATTTTATTGCTAAACATTATTGGACTATTCAAGAAGTTGCATTTATTATTTTACTATTAAGTCTGCATTATTTAGGAAGTTATTTTATTAGTTCAATTATTTTGTTTTAATATTTAAGAAATGCTGTAGATAGATTATGCTTTTGTTATGAATGTTTCTGAGATTTTATCTCTGTAAAAGATACTGGTAAAAGAGCTTCATGATATTTCAGTCTATATTTTTATTACTAGCTGTGCCTGCGACTTTGTCTTAATGGAATAGTGACTTTGAGCAGCATTTTTTGGATAAATATTTTGGTTTACTTTGGATTATAAAAACCTTCGTTTGGATATAAAAAAAAAAATGTACTTTACATTAATGCTTCTCTATAAACGATATTAGACGTATATCTGTCGGGGATCAAAGCATTCAGGCTGCTAGGATTGCTAACACGTGGCTCTGTAAAGCTGACCGTGTAAAGGATAGCTAATTCTTAGATCCACACCCACATCTTTTAGCTTCTGAAGTTATAGAAGAAAGAATAGATAGTTTATCAAATGTTCAACGTGATTCTTTACATTGGCATATCTTTCTTATTTAAGAATTGATTGACATGAAACAAACACTAAATATTAAGTGAATCTTACCACAATATATTTGTGAAAACCGCAGATATCTGAGATTAGTGCGCACAGACAAAAATTCTAACAATCATCATTTTGGGTGCTATTGTGTTTATAAGGGCCCACAGACAGCGATCCGCTACATTTTTATTCAATGTATAGGTTATCTATTTAACCCTTGGTTACTAACCTCGGGTCAAATTGACGATTGGTAGGCTTCATTGTTGCCTATATATTATATTTATGTGATAAATTTGATTATCCTAAGACTTCTGGAATGTGTTCTTATTGTTTTTATATAATTATTCCTTATTTTTGTAGTTACGGGTCAATATGACACGAGGTTACTGTGAGTGGTATAAAGTAAGGTTAGTAACTAAGGGTTAAATCTTTTTAGTTTTAATATTTTCAAAATGAGATAAAATAAGTAATTCATAATACGTAAGAATATTTCTCCTTTTAGCGTGCTTCATCCGCTACCTAATTCGATAAAACTAATTAATAGCGTCCATTGCTCAAAGAGCTCAGCGTCCTGTATTTAAGAGGCTCAAAGGATCCACAGTCCCAGAGTCTGTTACTCTACCACTGTGCCTTCATGCTGCACCAAACCCCTTTTTTTATTTTTATAATTTTGGTTTCTTATCATATTATTGTTTGTAAATCTTCACTTTTTTTCATATAAGTAAAAATATACATAACCTCTGAGTTTTTCTTCAGAAGATTTATTAATTGTTCTAAAAAAATAATTATATTTCTCTATAAACTATAAAAAAAAATGTATTGAAAGTTTGTATTATTGAAACTATTGTTTTCAAAACTATTGTAGTTTATATTTTAATTATATTGTTGATTGTATATATTTTTGTATATAAATGTTATACATTATAAATTAAAAAATGCTTTTTTATTAAATGCTACTTTTATTAATTTGTCCGGAAATTTCTTTGAAACAGAAATAATGTACTCTCTCTGTTTCTTGTTTTCACCAAACATAGATCAATTCTAGAGAGGCCAGGTAAATTATAATCAATGACTGTAGTTGGCTGAGCCGACCGGACTCTTTTAAGTTTATGCTGTGCTTTCTATCTCCTCCCAAGCCAAGGGGTCTCCACTCTCTAGTTGCTCGTAGATTGTCATTTTCAACTACTCAACCATTCATTCATAACTTCTGTTCTGCTCAATATTTTGTTTTCATTTAAAGTCAAAGATAATTAGATGCTCAGCAGGTTGAAGAAGGCTGCGTGCCTGTGATTCAGGGATACATGAAATATTATATTCAGTTATAATATAAATAACGTAGAGGTCGTACCTTCATCTTCGAGTAATGATAGATCCCTGTCTATGAGCCATTATTGTGGCTTGGTTTACTTTACCGAAAAATGGGTTAAGGCTGGATTTGGCGGACTTATTGACCCTTCAATGCAGAGATTACTTAAAATTCTTGGGGGACTTGATCTTGTGTAGATATTTATAGAATTCACAGCACAATACGACTTCGAACACAAGTGGTACATATCAAGCAGCTAAGGTTCATTTTTTTATTTCCAACTAAAAGTAATATTATGTCAGGCTGCATTCCTGTAGGATTTGTTTAAAACGACCTACGTAAGTACAAAATAAACATGAATAGTTTTCATATTTTATATTTGTAATGAAAATCTGACTAAATTATTATGTTTTTGTTTAAATTTGTTCTGGAGGTAGGCCCAATTGATATATATATATATATATATATATATATATATATATATATATATATATATATATATATATATATATATATCAGTTGAGCACATATCCAGGTTGGTAGATAATAGAACACTTCCTTGATATATTTTGTCTTTGCAATTTATTAAGTAGACCAACCAAAACCTAGATCTAAGAGAGTGTTGACTGATTACCAGAGAACTGTTGGAGAGCAAATGAAGAAATACTGGGGCAGGAGGAAGAAATTCAACAAACAGCCTTAAGTTCATTGCCAAATTAAATTTTTAAAACAATATTTATATATGAATGTATTTGTATATATATATATATATATATATATATATATATATATATATATATATATATATATATATATATATGTATATACATATCATATATATATTCAAGTGTTAAAAGGAATAAAACAATTAAATAATACACTATTTATAAATAATTTATTTATTTAAAAAAATTATGTGAACAAAAGCGCGACACTATATAATAAAATAGTATGATAGTAGTGAAAAGGAGTCTTTGGTGATCTTCTATCTTCGTTTATCATCTGTAAACAAAAATATGTGAATTAATAATATTGATAAGACAAAAAAATAAATAAATGGTCTCATAACGATAAAAATAAAACACGCCAATTCCCTCCGACTCTTCGATCCACTCAGTTCTTTCAGTTTTAGAAAATTATATCATTAGGAAATTCTACTGCTTAAAATTAATTTTTTCCTGTGGGAGAATTTGGCTAAGGTGTAGAACACTAGACTCAAGTTATGGAGTACCTGATATGCAAAACTTGGGTGCGCACTAATGATTTTATCTTCCAGTATTATCAGAGGATAGGGTTCCATATTGTCACTAGGCTCACCCAGCGTAATCTTCATGCCTGATGTGATTTTTTTTTTTTTTTTTTTTAATGTTGCATCAACATCTAGCCTATTAGCGCTATCTAGGGTGCAGCGAGGAATTTTCCCAACGAGCCGTGAGATGAGAAAATTCCTGCTGCTGGTGGGAATCGAACCCACCATCTCCCGCTTATGAATCTAAGGCGCTAGCAACTAGACCACCGGGAGACCCCCTGGTGTGATAATCGTACAATTTAAATTATTTATATTTTGCTTCCAAGGTTCTTGCTGGAACTTGTATTTATGAATTCATTTTGGAGGATTAAGACTATACAAATTGAAATATCGGCTGAAACAAAATCTCAAAGAAGAGTGAGATTTTTGTTGCTTTCTGAACTAACAGGAGAAATTTAGTGCCAAATAACAGCTGGAACAAAATCTCAAAGAAGAGTGAGATTTTTGTTGCTTTCTGAACTAACAGGAGAAATTTAGTGCCAAATATCAGCTGGAACAAAATCTCAAAGAAGAGTGAAATTTTTGTTGCTTTCTGAACTAACAGGAGAAATTTTGGGCCAAATACCTCACTTTTCATTGATCTATGATTCTAGCGTTTGATAAAATTTGCTTAACAGTGAATTGTGAATATAAACATTAGTTTATAGAAAAAACAGCATGGAATTTGAAGGGTAAATATTAAAGAGTTTCTATTCGAAGGTTTCCAAATAACACCAGCGATGAGCATTGTACGAAACATGCCAGAGATACAGAACCCTGAGCCTCAATTTTTGAATTTTGGTTTTATCTTTTTCTTCCAATATTGGACATGAACTAAAAACTCAGGAGCTTACAAAATATGTTATCTAAGGCTCACCCAGCCTTTAATGAGCAAAGGGGGAAATCATGCTGACGGAGCATAGTTCTGACCACACTATCTCCCTAGTGTGTCGTACGGTCAAGAATCTGGTTCCCTCACATTATCTGGGCCCTTATGGTTTGGGGCTGATTTTTTTTTTAATCCCAAATTAATCTCAAGTATGGAAGATTCTGGCTATTGATGCTGAAAGTCCTTTAAGGAAAATGTTGTTTGCTACAGCTTTTTTTTGGCTCTGAACATTTTTTAAAATAAATTAAAATTATGGAGATTGTGGCCACTTATGGATGTTAACATTAGTCTGTACAAAAAAATATTTTCAATTTATTCTCACATCAGTCATATTGTTGCTGCTCCTCTTCTCCTTCTTCGTCGACATATACGTCATCAATAACGGCCTCCTGAAAAAAGTGAATCAAAATATTACTTTTTGGATTACTTGAGCATTCATTCATTTGGAGTGAGTGTGAGTAAGTAGTGTAATATATATATATATATATATTTTAAATTGGGCCTTTCAAAATGTCTTGGGGGCCAGATCAAATCTTACAGAGGGCCAGATCGGGCCCACATATGATTTAAAATGACGACATTTACCTGGTACTGCTGGTACTCTGAAACGAGATCATTCATGTTGGATTCAGCCTCTGTGAATTCCATTTCATCCATGCCTAGAACAAATATATAAATTTTAATAATTGGCAGTAATTATAACAATAATCTAATATGAACCATCACAAGGATGTAAATCCTATCAACTAGCTTTGGAAGATAAATCCATTCATAAAACAAGACATATTACAGTTTACACAATGCCGTAAGACATTATTCATAAAACACTAAATAACAAATAATAATAATTGTAAAAAATAGAAAAACATGAACATACCATGTGACGTGTATGAACTTTTAATAGATGGTAGCCCACATATTCCACTTTTTTTTTGCACTTATTGTACAAATAAATATGGGAAAAAGGAACCTTTTTTTTTATGTATTTTCTAAAGTGAATATTTACTAAATAAAAAAGAGCGAACAGAACCACATTTTTAGTTTATTTAAAATTATGTATTCAATTTATACCTTCTTTGTTTCAAATTTATAGTAGACCTTTTGGGTTTGATATTTATTTTCTTTATCTTATATAAAATAGATTATTAATTAAAGTTGTGTAGTTGTAAATTGTATTTTTTTATTATTTTGATTTTCTACATATTTTATTTTGCTTGCCAGATAGAAAACACTATAAGCTTACCTTCTCCAGTGTACCAATGAAGGAAAGCCTTTCTTCTGAACATAGCACTGAACTGTTCGGAGATCCTCTTGAACAGCTCCTGGATAGCTGTCGTGTTCCCAATGAAGGTTGAGGACATCTTCAGACCTACAGGAAATTAATGATAGTTGATTGTTTGTTAATTTAGTAATTGATAATTAGGTTTAGTTATGGATGGGCGGAACCATGATTAGGTTACGCTAAACAGATAGTGTCCTATGTCTACTATGGGAACTATATGGACATCAAGGGACTAGGGCAGGGCTCGTTGGTATAGTTATGGAGGGAAGAAGGAAAGGAAGGAATGGGAGAGGAAGACCAAGATTAGAGTACACTAAGCAGATAGTGTCAGATGTCTGCTGTAGGAACTATGTGGACAGGAAGGGTCTAGTGCAGGACTCAGTTTAGTTAAGGAGGGAAGAAGGGAAGGGAGGAATGGAAGATGAGTATGCGTTGCCAGATGGGCGTATATAAGGGGGGGCTGCAGCCCCCCCGAAATTCTGATTTGATCGGTAAAAATGTGTCATAAACCCTTAAAAATAAATTAAATAAGATCACTTAGTTAATAAAAAATATTTTATTTTAGGTGTAATAACGTTTTAGTTGTTTAAAACTATACCAAGTTCTTAATTGTTGGTATTCCATACCCCGGAAATGGTCTCAGCCCCCCCCCCCCGAAATTTTTCCAGCCCCTCCCGAAATTATTTTCTATATACGCCCATGCGATGCTAACTTCCAAAAACCAAATGTGTCTTACCTCTTGGAGGAATGTCGCACACTGCAGTCTTCACATTGTTTGGAATCCATTCGACAAAGTATGAGGAATTCCTGTTCTGAATATTAAGCATCTGTTCATCGACTTCTTTCATCGACATCCGTCCTCTAAAAAATAAAAAAAAACAACACTTGTTTGTCAGTTTGTTCAGGTGGAAAAGTGTTTTATAAAAGTTTCAAGAAAGCCTAAGGAAAAGAGTGATTCGTTTGAAGCAAGACGTTGCAGACAAGTGGATGCTTTATCATGACAATGCTCCGTTTCATGGCCATTTCAATCGGTGAATGTTTTACCTTAAAACGCATTACTGTCGTTCCTCAACTTCTCTAATCACTTGATTTGAGTCTTTGTCACTTTTTGCTTTACCCGAAATTAAAACATGTCCTAAATATGCGTTATTTTGTAACTCTGGAGAACATTCAAAGGACTATGACCAGTTATAAGCCATAACAGTTGAAAACTTCCAGCATTGATACCAAGAGTTGAGCTATTTTGGCAGAGTACTGTGATTGTTTATTGAAAAATTCTCCTCATTTAAAAGTGATTTTTAAGTGTTTATTTCTTTATATATGGACTGTAGGGATCAAGAACAGATCACTGTTCTCCCTAACTTCAGGAAGAAGATGAAAATTAAAAGATCTAGAAAAGTAAAAGAATATAAAGACTTTATATTAGATCCTAACCTAACCAAGACAGCAAGAAGCTCAGGTGAGAGTTCTCAACTATCCGTTGCCCATGACAACGACTGGCCTTGTTTACCATCTCCTCACAACCCTTCTCCAAGAATGGATTGCCAGTCTCCCGATGACGTAGATACAGAACCATCTACAAAACGCAACAAACAGACTACAAACTCACCAATACCATTACATAATAGATTCCAACCATTACAACAACTCTTAACAGAATCTTCTAAAGAAAATACGACAGACAAACCCTTAAAAATTCCACCAATATTTCTTTGCTCAGATGAAGACTACTTAAAAATTACAAACGATATCAAATCAAACGTTACTAATAATTTCGAAATTAAGCAATGTAATAAAAAAAATCAAGATTACACTTACCAGTATTGGAGATTTTAGAAATTTAACAAAATTTTATGATTTAAATTCCAAAAAATATCACATCTACGTAAACCCCGAGGAAAAAAACCTTTCAGTCGTAATCCGGGGTGTTCCCTACTCACTCAGTGATACGGAAGTATTCGAATTTCTCTTTAATAAGAAATATCCGGTCCTGAGTGTCACAAGACTTCATAATCGACAGAGGGCCCCCACTCCGTTATGTGCAGTCGAATTAAAAAGCGATGAAAATGGCCAAACAATATTTAACCTCAAAGCAATCTACTACACCATCGTTACAGTTGAGCACCGAAGGCTATCAAATCGCGCAGTACAATGCGGAAGATGCTTGAGGGTAGGTCACACAAAAAATTATTGCAAGCTTGATCCACGATGTAGCCGTTGTGCAGGACCTCACTTGACAAGCATTTGTACGGCCGATGATATCCTACTTAAGTGTGCGAATTGTGGAGATAAGCACAGTGCGAAGTATCGCGGATGTTCTGCTTTTAAAGGTCATTATAGACATCGAATAATCCCCCAACCCTCAAATCCAAACATAATTGAAAACAAGCAACTGCCAGCAAAAGCTCAAACATATCGTCCACCAACAAAACCTACACCCATAATAAAGACTCACACCCCAATCAACTCTCAATTCACTCCCACCCCAGTACAATCAACACACTGTCCTCAGCCACCTAAAACCAATGCCTGGTTTGACCGTCGGCCTCTAGGAACACATTCTGCCCCTAGCTCTACTCCAAAACCTTCTTCTCCTACACAAACTCAAAATACTGACTCCAATAAACCAGACCTAGACTTAAGCTCTCTGATTACAACATTAATTAAACCAATCATACCTTACATACAAAATCTTCTACTCAATGTCATACAAGACTTCTTTAAAAACAGCTATGGACAACCCTAATTACGGACATACTCCAAATCTGACAATCCTTAACTGGAACGCCAATGGACTGAAAAAACGACAGACCTTATTCTCAAATTTCCTGAGTAGATACCAAGTGGACATTGCTTGTGTGACAGAGACTCACCTCAAACCGAACGACACATTACGAATATGAGGATACATTTTATACAGACAGGACAGCGAAGAACGTTTTGGAGGAGTAGCTTAATGTATAAAGAGGGGTCTAAAACATTCCCACTTTCTCCTTCCCAGGCTGCTACATCTCGAAGCCGTCGGAGCTAAATTGACAACAAACAGCAACAGAACAGTGAACATTATCTCAGCTTACCTTAGACCTCGACGGAGAGCAATACAAAACGACTTCGAACAGATCTTTACAGGAGAACCTACCTTACTGTTAGGGGACTTAAATAGCAAACATACTGATTGTAACTGCCGGACACAGAACTGTCATGGTACTAGACTTCAGACTGTAACGGAAAATCTTGGAATACACACTGAATCCCCAGACAAACCAACTTACCATCCCACTCGACAAGGACATTTACCTGACATACTTGACATAGCTCTAATTCACAAACTTGACATTCCTATCTACCTTAAAACAATTATAGACTTAGACTCAGATCACCTCCCTGTGATTTGCACATTGGGAACACAAAGACATTACGTAGAACCACTCCCTCGGCTAATAACTGGGAAGGTAAATTGGGAATTGTTCTCTCAAGAAATGTGTACATTCTCAATTCCAGCTACGTACAATAATAAGGAGGGCATAAATTCAACAATAGATTCATTCACTCAACACATATACACATCCATACAGAAAGCAACACTCACACAATTCACAGACAAACGGACAGCACTGTTTGCAGATGACACGTTAGTCATGAGTCAAGGAGATGACGTTCCAGGAACCATCGCAGACCTTCAATCATCACTGGACAGCATTACTTCGTGGTTCGAAAGGTGGAGACTCCGTCTCAATCCATCGAAGACTGAAGCAAAGATATTCGCACTGAGGCACTTCGATGACAGGACTTCTCCTTGCTTGCGGATTGGACAGACCCGAGTTCCTTGGACTCCAAGGGACCAAAGTGTGCGCTACCTTGGCGTACACTTCGACACTAGACTGACCTGGAGACTTCACATTAACTTAAAACTACAATTGGCTCACACACGACTAAGACTACTATACCCACTTTTAAACAAGAAAACACCACTCAGACACAAATGCGCAGTTCTACTATACAAAACTCTATTACTTCCATTACTAACTTACGCATGTCCAGTTTGGTACAGTACCAGTAACACAAACAGACGAAGACTTCAGACATTTCAAAATAAAATTCTTCGAATTATTTTAAATGCACCTCCTTTCATACGAAACACACAAATCCACAGAGAGCTCGGTGTTGTCCACTCCGCAGAGCACATTGAAAAACTCACCCAAAGGCACTACGGAAAACTACCAACAATAGATGGAGCCAGCTACTTTCAGCTAGGAGAAAGGATTGCAACACGGCTAAAGCCAAGATGTTATCAAGATTTCATTCATTTACAATAATTTGTTATTTTCTAATTCATGTTCTGTTTACCTCATGTTCCGTTTACCTATCATGTTCTGTTTACCTTTTGTTCATGTTCTATTTTTATTTTGTCAGTTTATTCCAATTTTTTATTTTATTTTATTTTTTTTAGTATTTATTTTGTTAATGTATATATTTTTTTTCTCCCTTCACCATTTGTAAATAATACTATATGTATTGGTTCAAATAAATATTGATTGATTGATACCAAGAGTTGTAAGAACGACTCCGCTCGTGTGATCAAGAGGATATCACATGTGCCCACAACATGTGAAGGGGATAATATTATTATTTGCTAAAAAATTAAAACTTTTATTTGTACAGTCTTTGATTTGGCAATTTTTTGTAATATCGTAAGCACGGTAAGTGAAAGGTAATATAATTCGAAACCTTACTGCATTTTCAACAAAAACGGTTCTCAGGTAATTTTCGATGGGATGATCTCTGAGAGAGCAACATATGTTCAAATCTTCAGAAATGTTGGTTTCGTTCCTTTAACATTTATTTTGTGTCTGTTTTAAAAAATTATATTGTTTGTTGACTTTTTAGATGGCTTTTAGCCGTAAAATTAATTTCCCAGTAAAACAAGGAAAGTACCTGAGAATCATGTTTATATTATTTGTGGGCTGCAAAAGAACTTTCGAGCGGAAGATTTGGAGACGAAGTGTGCAATTCCCGCTACTTAAATTTTCCATTGTTGGGCTTAATTTCTCACTTTTCTATTGTTTAAATGTTTAACAAAATATTAAAACAAAACATTTTCTTTTTATATTCCAAGCTTTTCAAATTACTCTAGGGACAAAAACGGAAACGCGCTAAGAAGACACAGTTCCTGGGAGTCGGACTTTATTATTTAATAGAGATTATTAAATAAAAGTGATATTGTTACCTGAAAATTGCAGCGACTGTAAGATACCTGCCATGTCTTGGATCACAAGCTACCATCATGTTCTTGGCGTCGAACATCTGTTGTGTGAGTTCTGGGACAGTGAGTGCTCTGTAAATAACATAAGCTCTCTTAATATCAGCTGTAAAAACATCTAATAAGGTACCTTTCTCTGGTACCTTATCAGGGAATAAAAATTAACAAGAAAAATACCAAAATTACACAGTTTATTTAGCAGGCATAAAAATACAGCAAAATAGAAATGTTTTCAACCAATATCCATAGAAAATAAATTCACTACTCTTCGAAAAATTAAAACTACTTTAAAACAGAAATTCTCTATCCGTAAAATATAAGGATTAAAAAGTTTTAACAAGTTGTTAAAGACATTAAAATGGGGTTAACTAGCCTCTTTCACGATCAAATGGATTAATTCTAAATTAATTATATTGAATTAGGTTGTTTTAACTACTTTATTTGAAATGTAATTTTCGACGTAGTATGTCGTTTTTTAAGGATGCTGGGAAGTGGTTAGGGATGGTTGGGATTATTTAGGATGGTTAGGGCCTCGTGCTGCCATTTGAACTCGGGGAGTTTCCGAGACAACCCGCCCTTGTATCTCCCCCTCAAGATCCTGTGGACCATTCATTTAAAATGTCATTATCCTCAGAATATATAGTATGTATTTATACCATTTTTGGTGGCCTTCGATCGTGATTCGCGACTTCTTGTTCAAGAAGTCCCTCTCTCATTCCAGTCGAGCGCCCGCTTGGAGGCTTAAAGTCGTACACAAGTCACACAATATATATATATATATATATATATATATATATATATATATAAATATATATATATATATATATATATATATATATATATATATATATAAATATAAATATGCTTCTTACCTGTATTGCTGTGATCCCCTGGATGTGAGAGGAGCGAAACCAGGCATGAAGAAGTGAAGCCTAGGGAAGGGAACCATGTTCACAGCTAGTTTCCTAAGATCTGCATTCAGCTGTCCGGGGAACCTGAAACATAAACCAAACGATCTTTTAAAATTCAATTCAATTTCTCTCAAAAGCCAAAGTTCCTTTTTGAAAACAGACAACCCAAATGCAGGTTCAAGGCGCAGGAGTTTTCCAATAATTCCTGTTCCAGTAAAACTCAAAGAGGCTAACTTGATGTCAAATTTTTCCTTTCAAATCTCGTATCTGAGACGTTATTTACCCATTTGATACAAATTTTAGGATAAAATTTGAAGTACATAGAACTGGCGATGTTTTTATGAGACTTTTTATGTGTTTTATACCATTTAAACACTCGTTTCTGGGGATGTTGTTTACATTCTCTTTGAGGGCTGTGGCTTTTCTTCCGTAAAAAAGAAAATAAATCAGCTCTCTCCTAGATAGAAAAGGGTAACCTATGGATAACCCGTCCAAAAAATCTGTATTTTGTATAAGTCTACATCATAATCTTGGACGGAACTGCCTCTTGAGGCTTTTGTACATCAAGTACTCATAATTTTTATTAAAAGCCATCCTGAATAGTTGGCATGCGACGTCGTATTGCACCCATGGTAATAAAGAGCAATATACAACCGCATTCGTCAAAAGAGCTAAGAACAAGACGTGTTGAAGTAGTATTAACAATACAATCAACAAAACAAACAACACTCACAACTCACTGAAACAATAAATTTTAAAGGATACGAATTTAAGAGCAAGGCACACAAAACAATGAAGACTGGAGCGGAAAAGAGAACAACCAATGAAATTGCTCAAAAGATCAACCAATAGAAATGCTAGTTGTTCTCTTTTCCGCTCTTATAATGGAGACAACCTCACAATAACCTGTCATTTCATGATCCGGATCACTGGGCGGGAGCCTGGACGGTAGCCGGTTCTCGAGATCGGTGCAACTAATACGAAAGTACCGAAATTACTTATTATTAGAACCATTATTATAATTATTACAATAAAAAAATAATTAAATAACAAATAATAAAATAAGGCTATAATTATTATAGCCTTATTTTATTATTTGTTATTTATTTTATTTACTATTTATTCTTCTGATCATGAACAATTAATTTCTAAATTATTACTTTATTATTTTCGTTAGAGCACATCACCCATGCTGAGGAGCACTTCACGTGTACATATATATATTTATTTGTATTGTAAAAATTAATAAGCAATTTAGATTTTTCCTGTCTGACAAGGTTCAGTCAGAGGAATGTAGCACAAATGTCACTGGAGCCGTGTGACCTCTATGGCCAGCGAGGCACGGAGAGTTGAAGCCTCCAAAGAGGTTAGTGTACTGTAGTGCAATTTTCCCTCGCCGGCTTTTCACGTCTAACGACCCTAGACGTCATTACTTCAGGACAAGCTCCATTGGTCCGCCGGTAATTGCTGTCGGGCCTATTAGTTCCGGAAAAAGCACCGTTTTCTCCGTCGATTATTGTGCATTTTGCGGATTGTATATTGTCATTTTTATCAATCGATTTATCAACGGGACCTTATGATTGGAAAGCTATGAGGATTTCGCGTTTAGCGGGGATATTTTAATGCTCTAGTTGTCCACGTGAATCGTCCTTCAGATCAGAGATCTCGAACCTACGTGCCACGAACACATCTGATTTGGCCTTGGATTATTATACCCGGAATTAAATACCTGTGCTCTCAACTAATGTAATGTTAGCGCGTTTCCTCTACTTGGCGTGGACCTCATGACGCAATCCGAGGGCGCCGACGAGAGACATCCGTATTCCAGATGACTTAGATCACGAAAATACCGGAGATTCAAAGTTGCTTGAACATATGTGTATTTATATAAATATTTGCATATACGCTCACTATGCGCCCCAGAAACGTCAGATTTTGATGAAATTTGGTACTAAAATACTTCATTAACTAGCCGAATCAGCGAACCAGAAGGCTGTTTCTTCAGCAAAATTTCCTCTAAAGATATCTTTGTGGTTACTATTTTACTTAAAATAAAACCATTTTCAAGGTCACATATTTTCAGATAAGAGGATAAAAACTATAATTTTCTGGTTCCATCAAAAGAGTGGGTTGAGATGAAAAATGTTCAAGATACGTGACTTTTTTTCAAGCCAAGAAACAAATTTTGTTACGTTCAATGTTAGCAGTATCGAAATTTTCGCATAAATTTTCTTAGATATCCAAATTTCCTGGAAAATGCTTCTAAAGCGATTGTCGATAGAGCGATCTCAGAAAAAAATAAAAAAAATAGAAAGTGTAGGTTCTGTTTCTTTGAACTTTTATTTTTTTGTATATACTCACCTCAAATTTTAATTGGTTGTTTTTTTTTTTCAATTTTTGTTTTCTTTGAACAAAAATATTTTTATAACATTTGAAACCTATGCGAAATACATAAGTATGCTGAATAATGGGAGGAGGAGGGATTCATATGACTGATTGTTTTTTATCTGTTTTTTTTTCTTTTAATAATTGAGTCATAAGGTTATAATAATAGTAATACTTAATAATATACGCCAAAGTACTTACAACCAATTTTTTTTTGTTCTGTTTATACCTAAGTGCATATAATTCTACGTCGACATCAAAAGGATGGATCCTACGAGATTAGCAAAGCATGTTGTGGAATTTTATGAAAATCAAAGCAGGGCAAAAGTCGAAATAATTAAATTGATTGCAGCAGTAAAATAATATAATAAATCAGCAGGTAACAAACAACAGAAATTCAGATAGAGACACATTCAGACAAAACATTTTTGATAGGAGCGGTGCAGCTTGGTCTGATGACAAAAAAAGAGCTCATTCTGAAAGAGGCTAGTCTGAGAGTGAAGAAAATAAAATTGTCAAAACAGCTTTAATTGTACATTGTGTGGTTAAATATCGCCCAAGGTTACGTGAATAATATGTGTATGTATATATATATATATATATATATATATATATATATATATAAAGATTCCAGATAAGAACCCTCGAAGACTGGAGCCCCCTAAATGAAGGATATAAGACGGGGTGGGCTTGACAGGCAGACGGCTACCAGATGTATGAGCTGCAAGGAGGTAGTTGGAAGCCGACCAACATATCTATATTTAGTACCTCGGTGTCTGGGGTGTAATCTCTCACGTCGGGGAGCTTCCAGCAGCTTTGTATGCAGCCTAAAATTAGCTACTTAATAACTAACTGGAAAGACGTTTATTAAAATACCTTACATTTAAATCCAAATGTTAAATAAATGGAAGGAGCAGAGAGAAAACGTTATTATAAACAAATAAAATGGGCTGCTCATTTACATTGGGGGAGGGGGCTGCCCATGAGTAAAGAAAGGTTTAGTGATAGAAGAGAAAAAATGTATGATATTGAGGAGGAATTTATATAATTGACACAATGTTTTTACAATATTATCAATACCCCACACCTGACAAAGACTTTACATGTAAATACGACTAGACAACTTAACAGACTTATGACAATCTCCTGTACCATTGTACATTACTGGACGGAACCAGGACAAAACTCATTAAGAATCACATTACAAGATGGAACTTGCCCATTGACAAACCCGACTTACTTCTTAAATATTTTCTGGAATTTGATGCAATTGGACCTAAAAAATTCCAATCAACTCTTCTGAATGCCTACATATATATTGTGTTATTACATATCTATATATATTTTTTATTTTTTTTATAATTATTTTAAGTATTCAGTATTCGTATTTATTTATTTTATTTTTTAATGGACAAATCTTGGCCATTAGCGCCGACAGCCAGCGTGCAGCCAGGAATTTTCTCAGCGAGCCCCGAGATGAGAAAATTCCTGCCGCAGGTGGGGATCGAACCCACCATTTCCTGCTTAAGAATCCAGCGCGCTAGCCACTAGACCACGGAAGACCCCTCGTATTTATTGTATAAGGAATCCCCCAAAAAACATAAATGTGAAATAGAGGCCAAGTTCCTCCCCAAAATATTTGCCAATACAAGAGATGATACAAGAAAGAAATGTCCAAGTTCATTACTTAGAAGACCTATTAGTTACTTACTAAGAACAGTAAAGACACTTAAGCTGACCCTTAAAAACAACAATAAAAATACTTATATCCAGTTAATAAAATATCACTTTCCTCAAAAAGGTATATTCTTAAACTTGGCAATGTTTAGTTTTCTCTATAAAGATAATTTTGGCACAAATAAAACATTGCCAAGTTTAAGAATATACCTGGTTGAGGAAAGTGATATTTTAGTAACTGGATATAAGTATTTTTATTGTTGTTTTTAAAGGTCAGTTGAAGTGTCTTTACTGTTCTTAGTAAGTAACTAATAGGTCTTCTAAGTAATGAACTTGGACATTTCTTTCTTGTATCATCTCTTGTATTGGCAAATATTTTGGGGAGGAACTTGGCCTCTATTTCACATTTATGTTTTTTTGGGGATCTCATTACTTTTTTCTAAGTATTAATTAAAATTTAGTTGCCGCATACCTACTTGCTTCTGCACTTCATATAAAACCAGGGCCTTTGGATTCTGCATGAAGTTCTCCTTACTGCTTGATATTTGATACCAATAAGTTGCATACCTATCTACATCTAATCATTAGACTAGAAAAGTTAGAAGCTCTTCCAGATGACAGTACTCTAGAGGACAAATTGATTGCTCTCTTAACTAAACTATTACACTGTAGAACACAGGAACCTTATCCCGAGGATAAAGATCACAATAGGGAAAGTGTAGAAGGCCTTCCAGAAAAAGATAAGAACAATGACGATACGTTTTGGGTTTGTGATCCTAAACTTTGTAATTTAGATGACTCGACTTTGAAAAACTTAGTATCTGCTTTCAAGGATGTTATGCAGTTAACGCCTACGACTTTATTTACAACATTTAACAAAGAAGTCAAACCTGTTGTTGTTAGGATGCGTCGAAATGTTTCTTAGAACATCAAATATAGGTTCTCCTTGCCAAGACGATACCCCACATGATGGCTTTCTGATGGAACAAAAAGAAGAAAACGTCATAGGTAATATGACACTCCCCTATCAAGACCTACCTGTATGCCAAGTTTGGTGAAAATAGGCCAAACGGTGTGAATTTGTGTAAGGCACAAGCATGCAGACAGACGGCTGATAGACGATTTTGACTAGCCTATGATACTACCCGGATAAAGACCGACATGTGTGTCAAATTTTGTCAAAATCGGCCAAACGGTGTGTATTTGTATAAGGAACAAACAGAAAGACAGACAGCTGATAGATAATTTAACCTAGCCTATGATTCTCCCCGTATCAAGACCCATCTGTGTCCCAAGTTTGGTCAAACGGTACGGATTTGTAAGAGGAACAAACATACAGACAGACAGCTGGTATAAGATTTTTACCGAGCCTATATGCGTCTAATTGTTTCTTAAAACATCAAATATAGGTTCTTCATACCGAGACAATTCATTTGATACCCCACATCATGGGTTTCGGACGGAATGTTGGGTTTCCGAAGGAAGTACAAAATTGGCACGCCCCCACCCCGGAAGCGGAGTCAAATAAAACTTTTCGCGATTTTTCGATTTTTTCCTTTAATAACGCCTTAATATCTATCTTCATGCAAAATTTCAAGTCTCTAGCATCATGGGAAGTGCCTAATAATTTTGATGAGTCAGTGAGTGAGTCCTATAAATCCCGATTTTCGATCGCTTATATCTCAGAAACTATTCGATGTAGAATTATGGAAATTTCCAGTTTTACTCACATCTAGTAGCATAATACCTGTGTAAAATTTCATAACTTTACCTTTATCTAGTTGAAAGTTATGAGAGGGTAAAATTCGGCTCTAAGACCGCCTGTAATATACACACAGTATGCTTAGGCCGGAACTTGGCCTGGCGCACTACCGTGCGCCTAGATCATTATTTTATGTGCATTATCAAAATAGGTGTAGTATCCAGAAAGGATGGCAAACGCAGTTAAATAAACTCCCACGTAAATGTTTATGTAGTCCGTCCTTCAAATTTACATTTATCGTAATTCTGTATTTTCAATCTTATCAAATATTGTCCGGTCGATCGATGTTCTATAATGAATTGTGTGAATTTTTGACGGAGTTATAGTTGGTATTTGTAATGTGAGGAATATATTGATGTAGGCTGTATGATTTATTTGAGACAGTCCAGTCTTTGACTCATTTTTTTTTTTTTTTTTTACAGTGATTGTACATTAGGGTGGCCCTTATTTTTCAACTTTCTAAAAGTTTACCTCCCACCCCCTTATCTTGTTCCAATCAACAAAACAACGATCTGTGCAAAATTTTAGCTAAATCAAACAACTCCAAGGCGACCCGTAATGCCCTTGCGTCCGAAAGTAATTTTTTCAGATACTTGTTTTTAAGTTATTTTATTTTTTAATCACTTTTGAGCAGGTAAGCACTAGTAATTGACATTAAATTAGTCGTGTTCTTGTTAATATTAGATAAAAAGATAAACAATCAAGTCTGTTTCTGCTTCCTGAAAACGCACTCGTTTGCACGGGAAGAAAGGAGTATCGTTTCGAGTACCATGGGCTGTATGTCATGCTAGGTGGATGGCAAAGGCGATTAATGCATTCAAAATATAGCTGTTCCAAAATCAATTCCAGTTATCTCATAGCGAGAAAAATTCTTTAAGAACATCGTTTATTTTTCTTGCGCCAGAGTACGTTCGATCCTGGTTTCTATCATAAGACCCTATTGAAGCTCCATATCATGATTTCTATTCATTTGTCCATTGATACACTATCAGTATATTGATCCAGAAATCAGTAAGGCTGCTGCAAAAACTTTCTTCCGATCATCTCTGGTGCTTAGTTCCCAAAACCCTGGCTTTATGCTTATTTGATGGAAATTTTCCAACAGCCGTTAAGGCAAATATAGCTCAAGTTATGCTGGAAGCAGACAATGCCGAAGAAGAGGAAGAAGAAAAAAAATCAACTGAATAAGTACGTTCTCCACCAAAATGATTTTTCTTCCTTCACCAAAATATATTTTATCATATTGTTTTGCAGATCGTTGCCAGGGACCGGGGAAAATACCCGACTGCTACTAAATCCACTCTTAGGAAAACATAATATTCAATATTTGTATTTTTTTTATTGTTCACATTATGCCTTGTTTCTATAGAAATATTTGTTTCAAATAAAAATGCGGTTGTCTATATAAGTTGTGTGCATTATTAAAAACTTTATATTTTTTAATATTTTCATGTTATCTCTGCAATTTTTAGATTTAAATTTTGAGATATGATTCAGAATGATTGTAAACCATTTCTTGGGTCGACTGGATGTATCTAAATAAATTGCAATAAGAAACGGATTGAGACAGAGAACAGTATTTCCCTGTTTTAACGGAATTAATCGTTGCGTGTACTATGTTTCAATTTCAACGCGTTTGAGGGTTGCCTGGCTGTTGTCCGATTGCGCTAGAATTTTGCATAGTTAGTTTTTTTGTTAATTGGAAGAGAATTGGGGAGTGGGAGCAGCAAAATTTTGACTTAAAAAACTCCCTATAGGTAAGGGCCTCCCTAGTGTGGATTAGTAAAATTCTCATATTTATTTAAATTTTTACATGTTATTCCAAAACGTTTTAGAATCGACTATTGATTCAGAATGATTTTAAAAAATTTCTCGGATCGCCTTGATGTAACTTCGCAAATGTTATTGCAGAAAATGATCGAGATAGAATAGTATATCCCTTTTTAACGTATACTATGTTTCAATTTCAAACCGTTTGCGGGTCGCCTAGCAGTTGTCCGATTGCCCTGAAATTTTGCACAGCTAGTTTTTTTGTTGATTGGAACAGAATTGGGGGGTGGGTGCAGCAACATTTAGACTTTCAAAAAACGTCTTTATAGCTAAGGGCCACCCTATTGTACATGAGTGCCTTTGTGAGTAATTCGCTTAGCAGACGCAGGAATGCCTTTCACTGTGTCTTCCACCCTGATGATAGTTACGTGGATATCTAGGTGCTCACGAGCCAATCATGAGCGAAAGGAGCTTTAGCTCGGTAAAAGTCTAGGTTCGTGACTGTCTGCAAGGAGCCGTGCTGAGTCCCTTAGCTTTTTCACTCTTTGCGGTCTCCGCTATGGTGGAACGGACGCTGCAATTACCAGTCTTGAGGTCGATTCTTTCTTTTATTATTATTCCTTTTTCCTCATGATTCACTGAGGGTTTTTGTTTTTCTCCGCTCGAGAAAAAGATCTCTGGAAATTCGAGCTCTAAATTAATTTCTATTTTGCAATAGGACGAGGATTATAATAAGTTTTTACAGGAGACGCGCTAAGTAAACGTAGTACCTGCAAATAAGGCTGTATTAAATTTTATTATTTAATGTTAATGTTAAATGTGTTTACACTGGTTGTTATCATTAGTGCATGCCGCTCTCATTAAGCTGGATTAGTGAAAAATACATTTTCGCACGTTGGTATGTACGTAAACTCACCAGTAGCAAGAACCCCGTTTAGAAATGGTGAATAGTAGGCCAGCGTTGGAAAAGTTTGTGAACATTAGGGTGCACCTACATTGGCCCCGATCCGATAGTCACCGACTGTCGGAAGAAAAACCAAGCATCTCAATACGGGTGCCTACATTGGCCCCGATCCGATAGCCACCGACTGTCGGAAGAAAAATACAAGCATCTCAATAGGGGTGCGAACATTGGACCCGATCCGATCCGATCCGATCCGATGACAACCGATTCTTGGCCGTTCAAACTTGTTTGTTTCTAGACCGATTTTGGACTTCCTACACACAATGGCGCCAAACGACAAATTGTGTTTCAAAAAAGTCTACAGCCTCTACATCTTAACCGATTTCAATGTATTTTGTTTTAAGAGAAAGCTAATGAAATTTAGAACAACTTCGTCGATTCAAATTTTTGTTTTTTGTTTCCCTTATTTATTAAATTACGTGGAACGATGTTTATAACCATCCAATGTTTGTAACCTTCCAATGCTTATAACTTTCTAGATGCCTTTCATAAAAATAATTTTAAAATATGAATACTAATCCATCAGGGATTAGCTGGGATTCGGCTAAGAAAACATCAATACGATTTTTTGTAAAAAAATCTGTATTAAAGACGTTTCAGCTACGCTTTGGTAGCCTTCGTCACCAATGAAGGTGCCGGGAGGCAGAGAAAGACCAAAGTTAACACTTGAGTAACCATAGTGAAAATATACGAACGTTATATTTTCACTATGGTTACTTAAGTGTTAACTTTGGTCTTTCTCTGCCTCCTGGCACCTTCATTGGTGACGAAGGATACCAAAGAGTAGCCGAAACGTTCTTAATACAGATTTTTTACAAAAATCGTATTGATGTTTTCCTAGCCGAATCCCAAGTAATCCCTCATTGCTTATCACGTCGACGGCTAACTATCTAATCTTCATGATGAATACTAATGCTTCTCTTAACGTAGTGTAACAGTTAAAAATTAACTGTTACTGGAAGGTTTTTTTTTCAGGAATGATATACTTCCGGAAGATTGATTGGCTTCTCAACTCCTCCTTTATACCTCCAACATTCAACCTAATCGAAGGTTTCTATACATATTAGGTGGCGAATCACTCATTTTCACTTCACTACGAGCTCATTACTGACGAGCTGTGCCTAGATCGGTTCGGGACCAATTTAGGCACTAATGTTGGCCGTTGTCGGTCAAAGGAGAAAAACGGGTCCAATGTAGGTGCAGCCTTACTCGAACGTTTTTCCGTGAACAATTATAGAAGAACCCGAAGAATAATTGGAGAATGGAAGGCGGTTGTGGGCCAGACAGTTTTTGCTACGAACAGACACTATTGATACTTCAGCCTAACTGTTGACGGAGACGGCAACATTTAAGTAAACAGTCTTCAGGTTGGTTTGATCCTAAACTATTTGCAGGGTATATCCTAAAGTAGTCGTGCATATCCAATGATCTGCTGTTTTCTTCTTACTTTGCAACAAATCACAGGGAGTTTTCTAAGCGTTCTTATTCTTCTAATCTGTTCTTACTTAAGCCTAGTGCCTTAATCAGAATCTGACTGCACAGTTTTCCCTAACCTAGGTCTGTCTCGCAATCCTGCCTTGGCGTTCCATCATTATCGTCAAGACTTGTTCACTCTGAAGCAACCCTCCATTCTATTTCCAGCCACTCCCAAAGCACAGAACGTCCTTCACTTGATGACTCCACGTGACCATATGTCAGATCTATTTCTTGTCACCATAATGCCTTTGTCTCCCTTCGAAGCCGACAGAAATACCCCAGACCTTAGGGTGCAAGATTACTTGGAAGATACGAAGAACCCAGGAATATCCCAAGAACCCCTCAGCTTTACGGGACTTATCCGGTCCAAATATAGACCTCGGATGACAAGAGTTCTATAGAACCTTTACAGCCGTCTGGAGTAGCGCCAACATCTCCTGGAGGGGGTTTAATTTTAGAACCCCAGCAAGGTCTAGCACTTCAGGTTCAATGTCTAGCAATGACAATGTCTGAATTCCTCATTATATATATATATATATATATATATATATATATATATATATATATATATATGTGTGTGTGTGTGTGAGTGTTTCTGGGCGAACAAATAGACTTTAATCTTGCTTTAAAACTCCCATTTACGCCAACCGTTCATGACGGAGGTAAGCTTGCCTCGAGGTATGGTTATATTATAACTGTACTCCAGCGACGTGATGACATGTCCTCCATTCACCCACGCACGTCGGCGGCACGTACGACCAGACTCATCAATTCACAAGGGATCTCCCTCCGCAAGGGGAATAAGAAAAAACATCTTGGATTCGCCGAATCAAAGGCGATCTCGAGGCAAAACTCAAACGCCTCATGAACTGTTTCATTCGTTTTATCCTCGGGATCCCCAGAGACTCCCACATATCACATTTCTACCAGGAGCTAAATTGGCTATTCCCTCTTTATCGTCGTCAGTACTTCCTCGGCTCAGTCCTTTACCAAGTAATTCAATCCCGTAGACCTTCTTATATTTTTCAACTTCTTAAATTTAAATCCTCGGTTCACTCCCGTAACACCCGATCTCGTCCTTCCGATCTTTATATTCCTTCCCACCGAACAGCAATATTCGAAAAATCATTCGTCACCCGTGCCACCTCGCTATGGAATTCCTTACCTCTGTCTGTCCGCCATTCTACCAACCTTGAAACCTTTAAATCCCGACTCTTCCACCACCTTCTATCCCTCCAAGTTTTACCCAACCCCTAGTCTATATTGAAGCTGTACACTATATACTGATACTGATAGCATTTATAAGTTTTTAAGTTTATACGTAAAATTCATAATTATTTTGTAATTTCAAAATTATTCCTATGGGACTTCTGTCCCGGAATAAGAATAAAACTTTTCATTCATTCAAATCATTGTCCTCGATGGAATTGCCTTGAATCGAACATGAGGAATTTATCGGGTGAGTATCGGGATAGTGGACGTTCTGTTGTCTTCTGAAGCTTGCCACTGACTGATCTCAGCGCGATGATCTCCTCGTGTCTTCTCCTCCCCCTATGGGAAGCGGTGAACATTTCAAATGGTTTTCGAAAGCCATGGACTTAGAAAGGATTGGATTCACCCTAACGTTAGGTGTTTTTGCAAATTTTCTATACAGTATTTTAGCGTGATCCACTCTCTCAGTCCGCAGGGACCAGATGGCAAAATTCAGACGTGTAGACGAGAAATGTTGAGGATTCGTAACCTACATATATACATATCTTCCCTACCATGTCAAACTATCGGAGATGCAAAATCTCAAATTTGATACTTAACTCTTGCAGACGATACGGCTTGTGGCAAATTGTCGAAACTCTAGCCTCTTTAGAATAGGGCGGAAATGCTTCAAATAAAGTATCGAACATGATAATTTTTCATAAACTACTTTGTCAATGTATCGAATATGTTCGTTCGATAGTTTGGTCCTAAGCGTCATACTTTTGAGACCAAAAACTGACTTGGCAAACTAACGAAAATGGTATATTCGTATTTTGATTTGTAGATATCACTAATACTATAGAATTAGTAATTGTAATATTTGGACAATGTAAAATTGTCCTTTTGTAAAGGCGATGATTTTGGAATTACTATTAAAGCCCTATTATCTTGCTCTATTGAAAAGCCGATTTTCATATTCGATAGTTTGACATGTTAGGTATTATATATATATTTATATATTTGTGTGTGTGTAGGGTAGGGGAAAAATCTTTCATGAGACGAAGTGGAAAATGCAACAACAGTGTGAGATAAAAACATCTCCCTGTTTATACCTCAACAACCCTACGGACCGCCCTCAGCCATTACTGGGCTTTTGTTTGTGTATTTGTTTGTTAATGAATTCCTAGCAAACGTAATAAAAAAAATGGCAACAAGAACGGAAAATACCTTTAAAAAGTCCTTCACGGAGGTCATTCATTAGCGTAAATAAGCAATTTCCTTACCAAAATGGGTAGTATAAGATTCGTTCTTGCAGAATTTGCTACATTTTTTCTCTTTGATTTTTATAATGAACAGTTGGTACAAGAATTAATTTTGTTCAGGAGCAAACCCCAACTTCTAATGTACTAGCCTTTAATGGCCAAACCTACGTCGAGGCAATACAAAGCCTTTTCTTCATTTGGCTAGACAACCTGACGACCAGTCTTGTCACTAGGTACTAGCGTTTATACATTGGATGGCCAGTCTTGTCACTAGGTACTAGCGTATATACATTGGATGGCCAGTCTTGTCACTAGGTACTAGCGTATATACATTGGATGGCCAGTCTTGTCACTAGGTACTAGCGTATAGATTAGATTCCTGTTTTGGAGGGCATTAAACAGGCAAGGTTATTACGCCCTTCTGGTACTAGCGTATATACATTGGATGGCCAGTCTTGTCACTAGGTACTAGCGTATATACATTGGATGGCCAGTCTTGTCACTAGGTACTAGCGTATATACATTGGATGGCCAGTCTTGTCACTAGGTACTAGCGTATATACATTGGATGGCCAGTCTTGTCACTAGGTACTAGCGTATATACATTGGATGGCCCATTCTGGGTTAAGCCAATACAACATCTACCCTTCTCCTGGCTCGATAATGGCTGGTCTCTTGCGATAGTCCGTTTGTTACCTTCCATGTATTACAAAATACACGTTTTTGTAGTGATTTTAATGATAAATTAAATTACCTGAGACAGGTGGTTACTCCTGACATTGTGAGGGATACTAGGTGGTTCAGATCGCCATAAGTCGGGTTGGGCAGCTTGAGCGTTCTAAAGCAGATGTCGTACAATGCTTCGTTGTCAATGCAGTAAGTCTCGTCGGTGTTTTCAACAAGTTGGTGAACAGACAGCGTCGCGTTGTAAGGTTCCACTACTGTGTCTGACACCTAAAACACACAGCATATGAATATATATATATATATATATATATTGACTTTTTACATCAACACAATGATTTT
Source organism: Gonocerus acuteangulatus (assembly GCA_946811695.1). Classification (NCBI taxonomy): domain Eukaryota; kingdom Metazoa; phylum Arthropoda; class Insecta; order Hemiptera; family Coreidae; genus Gonocerus; species Gonocerus acuteangulatus. The sequence goes on from OX328128.1 coordinate 76,955,069, forward strand.
ACTATATTATTTTAAAAATAAAATTCTAGAAAATGATAGATTTTAGTAGACTAGTTTATGTTTAAGAGTTAAAAATTTAACTTAATCAAAAATAGTTTTAGTATATCCTTTCTTCTAGAAATACTATATATTATCACTCTTGGTTTTGGTTATAAAACACGTGTTTATTTTAATATATTAATAATTTAATCAAATAATTAAATAAAACAACTAGTAACATTAAAATACCTAATAACATTAAAATACCTAGTAAAATATTAAAATTATACGCTAACTTAGGAACTACTTTGTACATACTATAATCTATCTGGTACTTGCGTATTAGCGTCAAAGCAGGTTAAAGAGGCGGGTCTCGTTCAGAGATCTGGATCATGGATAACGCATTTCTATTGGTCAATCACTATCAGAGATATCATCTATTGTGTTTATAGTAGCCATCTTGTTCCCTTTGTCTTAACGCAATTCATTTGTGCTTTATTTACCCACGCAATTGTTGTTGTTTTTTTTTGTTACGCGATTTCAGTTTCTGTGCGAGATAGCGACATCAGAATAGCTAGGATGAAAGCTACTTTTGTCAAATTGTTTATCAGTCCATTATCCAGCGAAAAACCATCCTTGATCTATATTATCAACGAGTTGGATTGACTAGAGTTTAGATATAATCTTGAGCGAGCGTAGCGAGCGGAAACGCATAGCAATTATGCTATTAATATAAGTGCTACTATAAAACTCTAGTTAACCTAAATCGTTGATAATCCCGTCGCCATATTGGCGAAATCTGATTTGACTCCATGATCCAGATCTCTGACACGGTGTAGATCCAGTTCTCTGAGACCCGGCTCTTTAACCTGCTTTGACGCTAATACGTAAGTACCATCTATCTTATCCTACATATATATACAATTAATACAAATGCTACTTGCGGATATCCATCGCAACTCTTCATTACATCTAAGTATGCCCATACTGATACGTTATTATAACATAACACAACCAAACGTAAGTTTTTTTTTTTTTTTTTTTTTTTATTAGGGTGCGTCGACTGCTATGGTCAATGGCACCAACAACGTGCCATACACTTACAAACGTAAGTATTCACAAAAACACAGGTGAGCGTCCTATATTCGGAAACTGACTAACTGGTTAACCTCCTAGGCAGGAACCTTCCAGCTATATAGTCTACCATAGAGGTAGGATCTATAGGCGCAGTTATTAGCCTATGACGAACCGCCACACTATATTTAAAATTATTAGTAGTAGTACTGATTTTGATTGTAGTATTGTTGAATCCTACCTTGGGTGAAGGCATAACAGAATATGTGTTCATGATTCTGTCCGGATATTCTTCCCTGATCTTGGATATGAGCAGCGTTCCCAGGCCACTCCCTGTTCCGCCTCCTAGAGAATGTGTCAGCTGGAAACCCTGGAAAGAAAATCACCTTTGAGGAATATAACAACAAATAGATGGTGCAGTCTGAGGGAAAAGGGCGTGGCCTTTATTCCCCGTTATGTAAAAACTGAGGGGGAAAGTCTGTCTGTTAAAACTTTATAGGAAGTTTTCATTGGTATGTTTTCACAAATACAGCATTGTTTAGAACCTTATTTCTCATTTTATTGTAATATAAAGTTTTACTTATATTTTTGTATGTGTTGTTTTTAAATTGGTCTCATTAAAACTGTGCGTGTTTTTTTTTTTAAATATTCAAATATTTAATCACATCTCTCGTTACTCAATCTCATTTCTATTATTAAACCGAATCGCACATTAGCGAGCTCTAAAAACAAACAAATAAATAAAAAAATATTTAACCGAAGAATAAATTTACATAACAGTGTCCCATGTCCAGTAACAGACTTTTAATACAACAATAACATTATACAAAGACTCAATACCTTCCGTTTCTCCAACTAGAGGGAAGAAGGTAATATAATAAAAATAAGGTTTCAAACTGTTAATTTGTATAACTATTTTACTCTATTATTATTTTATTCTATTTTTCTCATTTGATAAACACATATATATATATGTAATAATACCCATATATTTTAATATGATGTAGCATTAGCAGTTTCATTATACGTTATTTTTGAAGAAAAATAATCTTACATTTTCTACTTTTAGGTGACACATATATGTTTCACATTATCAAGTATTCAAATCGACTTATTTAGGTCGATTTGTACTAATGATGGGCAATTCTCGAATGAGAATCCATTCGAATCGAAATGAAATAATAATTTCGTAGATAATTGGAAGTAATCGTGAAATCGATCCATATCGTAGATCGATCTTCTGAGCCTTCTCAGCAGATCTTTTAATTGATCTGAGCTTGTCGTTCTTTTTTGTGGATCGATATTTTCATTTATATATATATATATATATATATATATATATATATATATATATATATATATATATATATATATATATATTCATTTCTCTCTCTCTCTCTCTCTATATATATATATATATATATATATATACATATATATATATATATATATATATATATATATATATATAGTTGTAGTTACCTGTAAACAGTCGCAATTCTCGGCCTCCTTCCTGACTACATCTAGAACTGCATCTACTAGTTCTGCGCCCTCCGTGTAATGTCCCTTAGCCCAGTTGTTCCCTGCACCAGACTGACCGAACACAAAGTTGTCAGGTCTGAAGATCTGTCCGTAAGGTCCGGATCTTAGGGAGTCCATGGTTCCTGGTTCCAAGTCGAGGAGAACAGCACGAGGAACGAGTTTGGCCGACTCAGATCTGGGTGCTGAAAAAGGAATTTATTTTGTGAGCAAAATATATTAGAAATAGTAACGTTTGGATGGAATTATGATAAACAAACATACAGATTAAAACCCTCGAGTCACAGGAGCTGCGTCACCCTAGCGTTCCTCTCCCCAGTGCTTGGATGAGATAGTTATTTTCTGTGAAAAAACACCAACTCCAATGACACTTTGAAGAGAGATTTTAGGCGGAGCTACATAACAAAGGACTTTCCTCAGAATTTGGGTAGTGTCGAGTACATTCCTGACCAATTTAGTTATATAATAATAAATAAAAATATGAATAGTTTTGCTCTTATAAATTTGTAATGAGCCTCTGTTTTAATTATTAATTTTGTAATTATTTTGCTTTTAGACGGCGCTAATGGCCAAGATGTAGATGCGCCGTTAAAAACAAAAAAAAATAAAAATTTGGCTTTTAGATCTTTGTATATGCAAAAACTTCATATTTTCGTCTATTTATCTTGATGAATAATTAAGGGAACAAGATACAGTAATGACGCAGAAAGGAATACAGCGCTCTTAGTGGCGGAAATGAGAACTCTACAACTCACAGAAGGTCATATCAATAGGAAGGCGCTCCTAGTGGGAGCTTTGCGAACCTACGTCTGGCAGGAGAATTATATTCAAACGGTTACAGATATCGCTTTTAAAATGGTTTTATATATATATATATATATATATATATATATATATATATGCATAAAAATTTGAAACTGCGAATTGTCTAGTGGGCACTTCCGGATTGCGTCATAAGCTGGATTCTTTCCCTTGGAGGGAGAGAGAAACGCACTGAAACCACTAACCCAATGTTTTCTGTTTAGGAACTGGAGGGAAGTGGTCCGGTTCTTGTTGAATGGGCCAATTTAGAACCATACAATGTCTTGTGTCGGATTCACTCTCGCACAAATCATATTAGGGGGACCTCTTCGAAGGATCGGAAATGCAAAGGAAGGATTGGGGGGGGGGCGACCAGATATGTGGAAATTCAAGTCTCACCGATTTCTCGAACCACCTAAACTAAAATTATAGCTTTTTTTTTTCAAGATTGGACGTTATTTCTTTCGATTTTCACGTTTAAATACTTAATACATCATTGGCGTATATAGAAAATAATTTCGGAGGGGGCTGAGACCGTTTCCGGTGTATGGAATACTAAACATTTAAATCTTGGAAGAGTTTTAGCCAACTAAAACGCTATTACACCCAAAATGGAATATTTTTTATGAACTAAATGATCTTATTTAATTTATTTTTAAGGATTTTATGAAATTTTTACCGATGAACTCAAAATTTGGGGGGGCTGCAGCCCCCTCAGCACCCCCCCCCCTTATATACGCCAATGTAATACATAAGGACAAGTGAGCCTATAAACTAAAAGGCGTAAAAAATATCGCGGGGATATCCCTTTAGTGAGTTATGTCGATTAACGAACTTGATAACATATTTTTTGTTGAAATCTCATAAAAATCGGACCAGTTTTATATAAGGAAGAATGTTGACAGACAAATATATATACTAGCTGGTTAACCGTGCTTGGTCATGGCAGATAAGTAGTTACTTTATTGCGTTAGATAATGCATCGTCAAAATTAACGCTACTACATAATTCTATGCAGGTTATTATAGCACAGTTCCCGGCACACTATAAGTTATCCCTCAATTGATAAATAATCAAAGTAATAATGTTTCTTGACACTTGGGCGCTCTAGACCCGTTATCTATAGGTTACCAATAACAGGAGTTTAACCAGTACAGGTTGAAAGTCGTTTCAATAATTAATGGATGTTGAAATTTAAAAATTTATGTTTCCAAGATGTCATTTGGGAACACCCATTATATTTCCGAGCCAAGAAGTGTTCTGACTGGGAATGCTGATGGGTGAGGAGGCCGTGCAAGGGTTCGGGATATTATTACCTCGGATGGGCCATCAACTCTATGAGGAACAAAATCACAGTTCATTTCTAGTAATTCATGGTCTGCCATCCTAGTTTAAATGAACCGCAAATAAAAATCATAATATGAAATAGATAGAGTACGATAACAGCTGACCTGTTATCATCCTAGCAACGCATGCTGTCTAGGCGTGCATACTCTTTTTAAAACCAACTAAAAATTCAAACCCCTCTAAAAATACTTAAAAGTTTGAATATGAAAAACCCTTTCTTAGCGATTGTTTACATTCTAAAGGGAGTGCCCATCTAAAATTCAGTGATTGAGTGAGTGATATTTGACAAATATATAGTATATTTTTATACAGTGGGTACGTGGAAAGATGTAGGAACCGATGAGAGACGTGCCCGGCTCTTTAAGCCTCCAACAATCTCACCTATCCATCCTCCCGACACAAAGGTTCGGATGTCCCTGCCAGCCGCCGCACATACGCAGAGGCGTATGCGAGGAGAGCCTCGTACCTCGCAAGCTTGCGGACACATCCCCGTAAAGGAGTACCTGTTTCTCTACCTTCCACCCCGAGTCAGTCAGTCACCAGGGACCTGGACAGACTAACTCAAAGTTTCCAACTCACGCCAATACGTATATATATATATATATATACATATAGAATTACACAATACATATATAGAAAAATCTCAACTCACACGAAGCTTCATTGTAGTATACACTAATCCTCTCGAGTTGTAGATCGGAATTGCCAACATAGTGTCCAGTAGTGTCAATCCCGTGTTCTTCCGATATCACTTGCCAGAACTGAAACAAAAAATATCAACTTTAGTTCTTTGCTTGTTAGCTAACAAAATATTTTTTGCATATTAGTGGATTTTCGAAGTTGTCGAGACAAAAGAATACCATATCTTTAGTATAATTTCGGCTATTTATTTCACCTTGGATCTCAAGATGCCTGGAAATCGGCGATTTTTCATTTCATGAAGAAAGTACTCTATAACAGCTGGCGAGGAATCCTGATCTATCGACTATTAGTTGCGTATCCATTATCGAATTTTGCATGCCATATCGAAAAGATTGATCCGAACAATTACGCATGCGACTTCAGTTACCAGAGAAATGTGTTGTTCGTTATTTTAAGGATTGCATTGAACTAGCTAGAAATGTTGATCAAAGAAAACGTTATCAGAAATTTGTATTGTCGATTACTTCCAACTGTTACTTGTGTTGGAGAAGAACAGTTTGATCATCAACAGGTTGAGGCTCTTAAGCCTTAATATAATAATTTTAAATCAAAACACAGACTTATAAAATCATTTTTCTACAGTTAAAGATATAACATTTGCACGCGGTGTAGCAGGTAATTTGTTCATCAAGCCTACACCTTGCACAGGTGGGACTCGAACCCCCGTCTCCTTATGTATAAATCAGATATGCAACCCGTCATATCATGGGGATACTTAAGTAAAAATATTATATTGTACATCGCTATGAAAACGCATCTCTTGTGATTTGGACTTTTCTTGTGATGTGGAGTTAGTTACGGAGAACTGCGTAATTGAGAGAGCGAGTGAGCTATTACAACGGGGAGTAGCCATTTAAAACACATTTGTCATGCATAAACCGCGTTAGGACTAGTTAAAGTCCTGGGAAAAGGCGAAGGAGGATGTTCGGAGGGAAGGATTACACGGAGTTAAAACTCAGAAGGAGGCTTGTTCTTTAGGATTGGATGTCACGGGGTGTGACGAATATCGCGTTAACGTTCTGCGCATACCCGTCTTTTCATTCTGGCTAGGTAGAATCGTCGGGAGCTAGGCGTTTAGGAGATGGGGTACGCTGAAGGGATTTCTAGCTGAGGTCTGGGATAATGTTTGGTGACGAGACCCTCAGCAGCAGGTATGCAAGGAATGGTGAATATTTAGTAGACTATAAACGCAGCCGTAAGCGTACGTTTTCTTCCCAGTGAATTTCGCCGAACAATCAGTGATCCGATAGGCGGGTTCTGCTGGTTAACGAACTTGACCTTTTCGTTTGATACAAAGTATTTTTGTGCCTAATACCACAACAATCCTACCCCCCCCCCCCCCCCCACCAAAAAAATGAGCAGAAAAGTAATACTTTGTTCTGATATACCGTTACAAATTTAAACACTTCCTGTAAAATCAGCACGATGAAAAACGTGGTTTCCTTGCTACAATTTACAGCAGTTGACAACTCTAAGCGGAAATTACTCACTCTGTCTCCTAGACGTCCGCTCATTCTACATTGCTATTATTATTATTCTACAAAAAACAAGTATTACAAACATTATTCTCATTTACTTATAGGGTAATACTCGAACAATTGCAATTAAAATAACATCAACCAATTAAAAACTAAACCAAACAGCCAAAAATGACGTTTAAAGAACAAAATAGACACGTTCGAATTGTAAGCATCGATTTCTCGGTTTATAGATACTTTACAGGTACTACGACTTCCCAACACGATATTAAGATAAATATACGAAAAGACCAAGACGATTCAAGTTATTCCATTTTTCCAAAAACGATTATAGATATGGCCTTTAAAATGGTTTCATTTTATTCCCCACGTCAAATTACTTATACAATTTTTACCTCGAGGTCTATAAAGTCAACGCCGTAAATGTTTGCTCGCGCAAATTTCACCAAAAAAATAGCGGACAGCTAGGGGGTTTCCGTGATTCACGAACTCGACCTTTGGTTTGAGACAAGGTATTTCTGTATCCAATTTCAGCAAGTCGGACAATCTTTGCGTCTGCTAGAGAGCGAAGAGACACGTGGAGATAGCCTTCTCCTTTCGTTTTACACACTTTTTTTTGTAATTTGTTTGAACCTAATTCACGGATACTGGAAGGAGAATATATTATTATATATTTTTAAAGGACGTTATGAAAAAAAAAAAAAAAATCACCCCTTTGAATATGAAAGACGAGACGAATGGATTAATGACGTAAGGCCATTTGGAGCCTTCACGGTTTTCAGGGGTAACACAATATACCTCGCTGGCAGGCCTTCTACCTGCCTCCTTGATCCGGCGGAAGAAACTCGATACGGAAACCCGGAGAAATCGATATGTAGACAAGAAGCTCCTGAAGGAAGCGATGATAGTTAATACTTGCATAAGGAAATGTGGCGTCGCGATGTTTTTGCAGGATTCTCTTTGTATGCACATTGTGGCAGAATGTAGCTATTGCGGATCCAGATGAGAAGGAATTTTTGAAACTTTTCGTAGATCGGGCCTGTTCTGCATATATACAGTGTGTCACAATTGAAATATCGTTCAAACCATTAGAGATATCGCAAAATTGTAAAGGACCAAAGTTGTAGCTCTCATCGAGCCCTTCCAGATGTGCTACTTTGTAATCCCAAAAAAATAGTTTCTACTATTAAGCGTGCTCAAAATCGGTGTTACTTCTTTATCCCAAATTTTTATACATTTTTGAAAACTACTCAAAAAATAATGAAACATGTGTATGTTTTTTTTGTTGTTGTTTTGTTTAGTATTTAGCGATAAAATAGCGGCCGAAGACGTATTTATTTTTAATTTCACAAGTGCAGATTTAATGTCAACCGCCCTCAAACACGTCTTTCATGAAAGTAGTTGCTTTGATAGCTTGTTAAGTTAAATATTTTTAAGTAAATCTGTGGATAAAACTACAATTATTTTACTAAAAAGAAGTCTAAATTCTCTATTTCTAATACATAAACTAACTTTTAAATATTGTCAGTACAAACATTTGTAGACCCAAGACGAAGTGCCCCCAAGTGCCAATGTACCTTAGGCAAAGGTAGATTTTCTACTCTGTTCAATTACAAGTGTATTTCATTTTGTTTTCAGAGAAATGCCAGTTTTAAATAATTCCATTAATAGTTTTTGGTATTGTTAAATGAGGGGGGGGGGGGGGGGTAAATTCCATATAAAAACGTTTCACTAGTAATTTTTGATAGGACAACACCAGTTGGGGAAATGAGTGCGGAAGTTTCGGTGATTCTTTGAGTGTCTTCCTCAGTTTTTCATTAATTTTAGCCGTAAATCCTCACGGAGGCCCAGTATGTGTGCAATATAAGTTGAATGTCTGTTTGGTAAGTGTATATATCTGTAATACTGTCAAGTGGATCGCTCGTGAACGAGTAGCCACAGAGGAACGAACCACTCGAGCCAAAGAGATAACTAATTCATGGTCTAATTGAGTAAGTGTTGATTCAGGACTGAGTCACTCATTACTCCTGGGATCCGTCACGCTTTTAGCCTCGTTGCTCCTTTCTCTTTTTTTCTACCTCTTTGGCGTAGGTCGGCCCTTGTGTGGTATATCCAGATGTTTTCTATTAACCCTTCCAGACATTTTTCGTGACTCTTGGCTTTCTTTGTCTATTCATTCATTCAATTGAATTCATTAGAGCAACGAACATTGCTTTTTGGATTGCTAAATAAAACCTCTCTGCATATGCAAGAAAATTCTATTGAAAGCTAACAAAAAAATTGGAAAAATATTATATACAATAAACGATTATAATATATGTATATCGTTTTAGCACTTTCCATTTTGAGACTTGTAGTTTGGGAAAAGTGAGGTTTTGAATGTGTACTCCAGGATAAAATTATGTATTTGCCCATCATCTTTATTTTAACTTCCACGCAACGAAACTCGGTAGATATCATGCTCACGTAATATGAATCACAGAAAAAAAAGTATTCATATTTATTTTATAATTATATAGGTTATTTTAAGGAAATTAACCATGAATGCAGGTTACATTACCTCCTACGCGACGAACTTTTTATTATTTATCTTCTGCCATATTGAAGTGAATTTAATAATTTATCTAATGTTGTTTTTTTGTTCTTATATGAATTTTTAAAGGAGTGTGTCAATTTTTTTCAAGTAAATGACTAATTATTATTGCAGATATGATAATTATAATAATAGCTCGAAAATATTCCCACAAAATTCAAATTAATAATGATTTTCAAAAAAATCCTTTTCATGACTGATTATGATCTTGGGAGACTTTTCTATGCAGGCAATTATGTTTATGGAAGAATGCTCCGCGTTAAAATGAAAATGTCAGGGTAAGCAATGTAAAAATGAGAGCTGAAGAGAAGAAGGTGAATCAGCGACGGTATGAAATAAAACTAGGGTTCACTTCGTGAAAAGAAAGAAAAAAACAATGCGAAGTGAAGGCCAGGAGAGTGGAACGTTGAACGAGATACGTCGTAAGGTTGGCAGCACTGTAAGCAAGGAGAGTTACATAAACCTTTATATATATATATATATATTTGTACGACAGGTACTTTCGTACCCTGCAACATTCTGAAACGTGCACTTTTGTGTTCGGCACCTTCTGATTTCGTTCGATTGTCATAGAACCCGCATATGCGGGTTTCCTTCCTACAGAGGATATAAAATATGATTTTGACTATAAGATCAGAATTAGGGTAGAGTGAGCAGATACTTTAGGAGTCAGAGAACAATATCCTTGGTGCGGTTCTGAGCAACTTATAATCGATTGTATGGAAGATTGCTTTGATTTATATTAAACATAATATTTCATTGCAAAATGCCATAGAGATAGAAATAGAAAAAGACAAGTGAATGGCATAGACAATTTAATATGTCCGCTATACTGCAAGTAGGTAGGCAGAATGCAAAGAGGTCGGATTATTAAATATTCATGGGATTGTTGAGGGATCGATTCGTCTATCTAGTCAGTAAAATGGATTCTAACTCCTCCTTGACGACTAGGTCAGCATGTCCTATATTTTTTGGGGTCGTCCTTTTTTTCGCTAATTTCCTTCGACCTAACTTAGCTATATTTGACAGCCTTCGTTAAATTGCACCCATTTTCATTAATTGCGGCCGGTAAGGGCGAATAACTACTTTGGGTTCAGAGTAACCCCCCCCCCTCCAGATGAACCAATTTTGCTGGTTAACGAGCTCGTTCAATCATTTGCTAGGGGATGTACTAAATACCCAGTTTCGTGACTCTGGTGTGTATCGTGTTAACGATAGTTCATGATATGTCGACGTGATTCTTTACATTGGCAAAACTTTTTTATTTATGGACCGATTGACATTAAACAAACACTAAATGTTAAGTGAAGCTTACCGCATTATATTAGTCAAAATCGCAACTAAATCGGATAAGCCGTTTCTGATATTAGCGAGCAAAGACAAACAGACAAAAATGCTAAAAATCATTGTGTTGAGTACTATTGCATTGATAAAGGACCCTAATAGTATTTTTTCCCATATATCTTCCATGTACAGACAGCGATACGTTACAATTTTATTATATGTATGGGGATTATAAATGCGTTTGTTATGTTTGTATTTTTTCTAAATCAATAGTTCATTTTTTTTCATCTCATCTACTAGACATGAGATGAAGACTGATCGTGAGTTCTTTTTCTTTTCATATGATCAATTCCTGTAACTTCATCTTGCTAGTTTGGTCGTGACTCTGGCCGCGACCTAGTTCTTCATACTAGGAGACCAAGTCGGCGCTAATGGCCAAGTTGTAGATGTGCCGTAAAAAAAAAAAAAAAAAAAAAAAAAAAAAAAAAAAAAAAAACTAGGAGACCTTAACGCGGAGATGGCTTTAGAGATCCTCTTCACTCTTTAAACGCAAAAGACCACGCCCAAGACATGTCGGGACGTTTCGATTTTACCATGAACGAATTAACTCGGGCGCTGATGCCTTTACTAGATATTCACTTTAATCATTATTGCCAAGACTACAGGTTTTTAATAATTTTCGCTAGATTGTTAAAGCTCGAGTTAACTCGGGTAATGTCATAAACCAAATATGGGCAACCTTTGTCATGTTGCGGGCCAAACTTTAGTGTACAAATACGTTCAAAATAAAATAACATATCGTCGATACAAATGCAAAGTATCGAATCTGAAATAACGTATTTTTCATTTTAAATCATTACTGATTGCTGTTGAACAGATGGACAGCAAACTCTCGAATCTAAGGGTGGGTTTACACTTGATAGTTATTGCACGATATTTATATCGGATAGAAATTGCGACTACTGAAAACCCATGTAAAATTTATGTCTGCAATAAATTGCTACCATGAGCAATTTATTGCAGACATACATTTTACATGGGTTTTCAGTTCGCAATTTCACTCTGATATAAATATCCTGCAATAACTATCAAGTGTAAACCCACCCTAAGTTCACACAGTGAAACGGGAGAGTAACCACTGTCAAAAGGTTGAATCTACGACTACTTGACTGCCCAAAAGCAAAGTAATAAATAAAAGTATTTTCACTCTGGAAAGTGGTGATTTTCTCATTCGATACTTTGCATTTGTATCGACGATATAATTTTAAAGTAGTGTTTATGATTTTTAGTGATAGATATAAGGCATGCAATAATACGACAATGTTATTATAATACATATTATTAAAATAACAAAATGAAATGAAAGAAATGGATACAATATTATAATTTAATCGTGAAATTTGGAATTATTACAAACTACGAAAGTTAAATAGCGACAAGAAGTCAATGAGAGACTTGATGTTTACCTTTGATGTTTGACGCCTCACTCTTCGATGTATTTACGTATGGGCCCTGGTTTATACCCGAAACGTATCAGCTCTCAGTCAAAAACACGCTATAAGCTCTGAAGATGGCAGCAGGAGCTGCTGAAATTACTTAGCACGAAAAATAAAATTAGTTGCGGGGGAACTACCTCGTACTTCGAAACATATATCGTTGATTCTATGTTTAATGATATTTTTGTAAGAAGATAAATTTCGACTTAAGTTGAATGCCTGCTAAGAATTCTTATCAAGGAATTCGACCTAAATCGCGAAATTCAGAACACCCGAGGATTATAATTGCAAAATTATCTCCAAATGGCGTGATCCTTCTGGTAAATTTGATTTCCATTTCACGTCTCGCGGCGGTAAGTTGCAGACGAAGTGCACGATACATCAGGAAGTGACGGATATCTCGGGATGGTTTTACAAGTCTAATGACTAGCTTAGCTCCGTCTCCCGATAATCTCTACTCAAGAACTACTAGAGGCGGGTCGTAGAGAAATAATTACAGAAGTAAGAAGCTCTTACTATAACTGCCACAGCGAGGAATATTCTCAACGGGGCGTGAGATGAGAAAATTCCTGCTGCCGGAGGGACTCGAACCCGCCATCTCCCGCATGGCGGTAGACACTAGACCACGGGGAGACCCCTAAAAGCTTACTAAATTAAAATATGTATATATATATATATATATATATATATATATATATATATATATAGAGAGAGAGAGAGAGAGAGAGAGAGAGAGAGAGAGAGAGAGAGAGAGAGAGAGGAGGCGAGATTACTTCACTGAAAGATCACTTGACTGAGTTCAAATCTTAGGGGCCCAATGCAGTTTATATCCTTATTTATTTTTGTTCAAGAGTTGGATTCCAGGCCCCAGACCGTCACTAGGCCCAATCAGGTTTTAATTCATTTAAATGAAACAGGGTAGTAAGGCAGCCAGAGCATAATAACGACCTTACACACACCATGGGCGTATATAGAAAATAATTTCGGAGGGGGCTGGGAAAATTTCGGGGGGGGGGGCTGGGAAAATTTCGGGGGGGGGGGACTGAGACCATTTCCGGTGTATGGAATACTAACAATTTTTTTTTATATTTATTTATTTGGAATTTACAACAATGTATAAGATACACTAAAAATTTAGATCTTGGAAGAGTTCTAGCCAACTTAAACGCTATTACACCCAAAATAGAATATGTTTTATGAACTAAATGATCTTATTTAATTTATTTTTAAGGGTTCCATGAAATTTTTACCGATCAAATCAAAATTTCGGGGGGGGGGCAGCAGCCATGACACACACACACACAAACACACATATATAATTATACTAGTATTATAATATTAGTATTATGCCTGACGTGCAAATGAGAACGCGACGAGAGGATTTCCTTACAAGGAAAGCCCCTGATGAGGCGCGAATAAGGCACGAAACATGTCGGGCCAAGATTTCAAATAAAGTAGTTGAACAGAACGAACGGTGTACTACTTATTGGACCCCCTGGCATAGAAAGAAATAAGGAGTGAAAAATATATATTGGGTCATCATTCAGAAGAATCTAAACATATATATATATATATATATATATATATATATATATATATATATATATATATATATAAATTTGAACCACCGTTATTTTCGAGATTATATGTTACAAAACGTAAACTTTTCAAGGTCAACCCAATAAGCGGGGATTCTCCCTATGGAGGGAGGGAGAAACCGCGATTAAAAAGAATTTTGTAATTTTGTCTGATAAAAAAGACCTCATTTAGAAATAATAAAGCAAGTTTGAACACAAAAAAAAAAAAAAATAATCCGAAATATTAACGCCGTTTTGACAAGTTAATTTTCATTGTTTCCAGACTTGTTTAATTCCTTCTGAATGAGGTATTTTCTTGTCATCAGACCGAGCTGCCCCATTCCTTTTGTTTCTTTTTTATGTAGCTAATGTCATAAAACATCAATTCATTGTTGGACCACAACAAGCGACAATACGCCTAGCATTGCAGCGACCAAGCGCCCATCATCCTACCGAGCCAGCTATAGTAGAATCTCGGAGGCGTTACACCCCTCGTCTCACACCACTGCCTCCGCCGTCACCGATTAGAAAGCGTGCAGACTGAGGTTTTTCCTCCGACCTCGGTGGCTTAACCCGAATCCTGAGACCTCCGAAGTTTCCACGGGTACTTGGAATCAATGGGACGCCTGACTGGATAGAGGAATCGGCAAAAGATGCCATTGGAATACTTGACAGCTCACACGTGACTATGACAGAACACTTTCACGTCAATAGCTTTCCCACTTTATACAAATTTCACCTTCTCGAAATGGAAATCGTCTATGCCTTTATCTCGGTTATTGTACAAAAATAGCATTCAAAAGAACATGAACTTGTCTTTTATCTGGAAAACGCTTTAGAAGGCTGTAGAAATATTAAAGGCGTCTCTAATGGTCTTTCAGATTAATAGAAAAAGCTTATGCATTTTTAAACTACAAAGAAATGAAGATGTAAGTGATTCCATGACTATATATATATATATATATATATATATATATATCTTTTATGTATTTTTTAAAATTTATTCTTTTTAATGTAACATGAAATCATTCACGAACTATATAAAAAAAAAACAACTATGAGATCAAATTGCATACAATGCATGTTATATTGGAACATGTAGCAAAAAATAAACGGCAGGGTTACTAAAGAGAGGAAACTAATAAAAAATAATAAGTTTATATCATATATATAAATATATAGATACTAATAATATATATATAAATATATATATATATATATATATATATATATATATATATATATATATATATGTAAATATTCTGTTCGGATTTTATGTTATTGATAATAATATTTCGTTAAATCCCATCCTGCTCCATTAGACTGTTGTCCATTTTTTGATAACTTCTTTTGAAATCGTTATTTTATAATAACCTGTAATTTATAATTTTACAATTTTTCGATTACAGGTTATTATAAAATTACGTATAACGTATCAACAACACTATATCAATGGCAATTTGAGAACAAGAATTATTAAATTAAACATCGAAGAAGTTTGTAATATTCATTTTGTGCAATAGATAAATATTGCGCGATATTTTTTGATAAATATTTTGGTGTCGATTGGGGTTCTTTTTTAGCACTTTCCTCCGAAGGAAAGTAGCTATTGAGGTTGGACTCATGACGGAATTTTTGAAAAATTTCTTCAAATCTTTATCGATCCTACCTAGTAGACACCGAAAATGACCCTCGTTAAAATTTATATATACCTATATATATATATATATATATATATATATATATATATATATATATATATATATATGTCTGTTAACACGATAGCGGCCAGAGTTTTTGTTTTTTCGTCACGAAACTTGGTATATAGCATTCAATTAGCAAACGATTGAACGAGTTCGTTAACCACCAAAATCGGTCCACCGGAAGGGGGGGTTTACCCCGAACCCAAAACACTAATTTGACCATTTCAGCCGTAATATTTGTTATATTTCAACGAAACTTGGTATTCGTAGTGGTAATATAGAGAGAAAAGTGAGATATAAAAATGAACTAAATCGGTTCATAAGGAGGGGGGGGGGGTTTACTCCGGACCGACAATACCAATTCGCCACTACCAGCCGTGATTTTAGGTATATTTCGACGAAACGCGGTATTCATAGTAGTAATCTACAGGTAAATATGTGTTGTAAAAATAAACTAAATCGGTTCATTAGGAGGGGGGGGGGTTACTCCGGACCCAAATTACTAATATGCTCATACTGGTCGTAATTTCTGCTGTATTGTAACGAAACGCAGTATACGTCGTGGGTAACTCAAGAGAAAGAAGTGTTGTAAAAATGAGCTGAATCGGTCAATCGGAAAGGGGGGTTTACTTTGTAATATATTTCAATAGAAAAGCCAGCCAGACATAGGTTCACAAAGGCGCCGCAAGGAGCGCTTTCTACCACTAGAGTGACTATCCGGTTCCTGCGTTGGATCAAAATACGATAATATGAGGTTTTTTGTATTTATTACGTAGTGTAGTAGGTACCATGTGTAAACATAACTCTGGAAGCAAATTAATAATTTATCAGTTGCTCATTACAAAATTAAAAGAGAACTATTCATGTTTTTATTTTATTTATGTAGGATATTTTAAGCAAATTGTTCTGGAAAGCAGTCTACACTACCCAAATTCTGAGGAAAGTGCTTAGTTATGCAGCTCCTGCGTGACGGACTTTTTTGTACTAGTTTTGTCTGCAATAACTGCTTAAGTTATGTTGTCATTGTGCAAGTGCCGACTAAATGTTCAATTATTTCTTCCGTTGACATGTTACATGTGCAAGTATTGTTGGTTATTTTAAATCTGCATAAATATATGGTTACGTGTTTTAGTCCTCTGCAAAAGGTAATCAACGATATGATGTCATATAAAGTTTCTACTATATATATATTTAGGTCAATAACAAGCATAAAACATGTGCGGCCTGTTTTACGTTCTATATCTATCTATGTTCTCATCTCATGTCGCTATCCAGGTTACAAGACGTCGTAAAAGTCAATACTTGGACTTGGAGTTAACGCGTTCCGTGCTGACAGCTTCAGATTGAATCTGAGCATTACCTAAAGGGTCTTTACAACTTGGTGAATAAATACTAGAGTCGTAAAACTTGAAACTAATATAAAGCCTCTACGACTTTACGATGGTTCTGACCTTCGAGGATATTGCTACCATCCAGCTGAGGGATTATTGGAGCTAGGTCGCTGTTTACTGAAAATTTAATCTATTCCCTCATGGGCTCCTTGAATATTTAAAAGGTTTGTTCCAATTCCTCGCGCTTGTTGTAATATTGCAGCTAAGGACACAAGAGTCGATAGTTTATAATAAAATTTGTGTGTGTGTGTGTATATATATATCTGGCAGCCTCAAAAATGGTCCAACCAATGTAGTAAAATAACACATTTTGTCAAACGAACGGTCAAGTTTCTTAATGGGTAATACTACATCGCAACAATTTTGTTTTTACCATTTTGTTTTTTATGGGTTTAAAATGATATCGCAGTATGTTTATGTGGTGGAACAGTTTTTGAATGTGCTGAAAATTCGATTTTTCAACTAAAGTACCGATTAGAAATTATTAGTACCGAAGAAATTATGAAAAAAAAAAAAAAAAAATTAAAATGAAAAAAATGAAGATTTTAGTACATTAAACTAAAATTATAGTCAATTTTCTCAAAACTATGTTTTTCAAATCGAGCAATATACTAGCGGCTTCAATTTTTTATTGCAATCAACTTCAAACGATTTCGCGTTTTTGGCTACCGGTTACACGTATAACAGGCACTTTGACGTGGGGAATCCAACGAAACATGAGACCATTTTCATGGCTCATCATGTTGTTTGTGTGTGTGTATATTCTGAGCATTTGGTAAACAAACTTCCAACTATAACGTATTCAGTAATTATGGAAACCATAACTTTATGCTTTGAGGGGATTCATTTCAAGATCATTAATTCTTGGATGTTGAGGAGAGTAAATCTTTATTTTCATCATTTGTCGATTAAAAAAAAAAATCCTGATCTACATCAATGTCATGACATTTACTCTACCCCCGAAATGGATGATGCAAAATGATGCATAGTGAAAGCAAACACATGCGACAAGTCTTCATACGACCGTCAATATATTTTCTATAAACATCAGTGTAAATACAGTTGTTTAAACTATATTCGTTCCTCTAGCGTCATCAGTATCAGTCTTGGCAAAACAGTAGCAACAAAGGAAAGTTAAACGCATAATCTAAGAACTCCAAATCATGGACGTGTATATAGAGCATTTGGAGGGGGGGGGGGGGAGGAGCTTAGAGCATTTGGAGGGGGGGGGGAGGAGCTTAGAGCATTTAGGGGGCAGGGAATAGAACATGGAATAGTTGGCCAACTAAAACGCTATTACACCCAAAAAAAAAAATTATTTTTTTCTGAACGAAGTGATATTTTCAAGGTTTTTATGACAACATTTTTACCGTTTAAACCAAAATTTCGGGGGAGGGGGCTAAATCCAACTCAGCCCTCCCCTTTTATCCGCCCATGCTCCGTATAAAATAAGGCATGTGAACGTTATTGAAAATCGGTAAGATGACGCAGCTCCTGAGAGCCGCGCTATTAAAATACATATGGTGATAAATGTATTTTAAAAATATTATAAACAATGTTCATGAGACAAGTGTATATGCTCTCAATGTTAGGTAAACGTAAGTTAGCCTTCTGAATTCTTTAAAATAGATTGTGTTGTTTTCTATTTCAAATAAAAGATATAGAAAAAAAAACACAATGAAATAAATTATTTGACTAAAGAAATTAATAGAGGAATATTTAATATGAGAAAGAATGAGAGAACAATCAGTCGAATGATCAAGAACCTTAGAAACTTTGCATAAAAATGCAATAAAACCAGGGGAAAAAACTACACAGGAAGGCCACACGTCGGATATTTTTAGATGGGGAAAATAATTTAACGGCCGACAACCCTACTACGATAAAAAAAAACTAGTTGATATGTTCTTTAACATGATTTATCTAATTCCGTTCCGATAAGATAAACCGAGTCTAGTATCCCCAACGATGCTTTAGCGGAAAATCTTTAGGTGTGAATCATGGGTTGGTATTGTTTGTTGTGTCGGTTCCTCCCTCCCTCCATAGAGAGGAAACCCGCTTATGAGATTGGCTTCATGACACCATCCGGAAGTGCCGACTAGAAAATTTCACGTTTCAGATAACATAGAACACGAAAATAACGATGATTCGATTTTGTGTGTGTATATATATATATATATATATATATATATATATATATATATATATATATATATATATAGAGAGAGAGAGAGAGAGAGAGAGAGAGAGAATAGAATAGAATAATATTTATTTCCAATAACTCTTTTTCGAGACGTGGACAAGCCATATAATAATATTATAATACATTTAACACTACTTTTGCAGATTTAAGTCAAGATGCCAGTCCGGATGTTAAATCTATTTCAAAAAATTCTTCAGTTGTATAACAAGTTCTTTGTCGGAGTATTCTTTTCAGTTTCTGGATAAGTCTTGTGGTCGGCTGGATGTTTCTTAATTCCTCAGGCAGGAAATTGAACAAAACTCCTCCACAAAACTCCAATCCTTTCCTATAAAACGTTGTCGTATGTTTCTGAATTTTGATTTTTCCTTTTTGGCGTGTAGAGTAGTAGTGGTCATCTCCATGAATTTTAAATTGGGATAAGTTTTTTTTTACATATTTTACTATTGCCAAAATATACAGCGACGGCAGTGTTAAAATTCCTAATTGCTCAAAGTATTTCCTGGCTGATGATCTTCTTTTTAGTTTCATAATGTGCCTTACAATTCTCTTTTGAATCTTGAAGATTTGTATATATATATATATATATATATATATATATATATATATAAATATATATATATATATATATATATATATATATATATATATATATATATATATATATATTTGTGTATGTGCTCTCTCGCCGGCTCAAAATTTGAAAGGTCAAGTTCTTTAACCAGCTGAATCCACTGGAACACAGTTTGTGAAGCGAAATTCGCGCGGAAAAAAATCTACACCACGAGTAGAGGTTTCAAGGCTGTGCATTGTTGTCTGGAGTCAGAGTCTCTAGAAAAAGTGTAACGCGAGCTTGTAAAGGACTAGAATAAATATAAATAGGCTGCCACGCAGGAACTGCATAGCTAAGCACATAGCAATGTTAGTTCATTGCTCAAGAAAGTGATAAAAATAACCTAAAAAATATATAAAATAAACATTATTAGTTTCCCTCTATTATATTTTTAATGAATTGCTAACCCAATAATTATTTAATTCAGTTCCAGTGTAAACACCAACCGATTTTGGTGTTTGAGTGGAGGCGTTTGAAACCTTCAGGGGACATGGTAAAGAATTCTCCACGTGCAATCTCAACGAAGAGGTTGAAGGGACGATGATAGAAAAAATGGGGTACAGCCAAAGTGAAATATGAAATTTGGAAACGTAGAGGGGACAGCTCCGGATGAAACAAGGATATATATATATATATATATATATATCCGACTAAAGATGTTAATAAAACTAGCACAGCTTTTGCTAGAAGAGCGTTTTAATTTCGTAGGATTCTTTTTGAAATATATCCTTACATTGAAT
Source organism: Gonocerus acuteangulatus (assembly GCA_946811695.1). NCBI lineage: Eukaryota > Metazoa > Arthropoda > Insecta > Hemiptera > Coreidae > Gonocerus > Gonocerus acuteangulatus. Next base: position 76,975,586 of record OX328128.1, read on the forward strand.
GCTTCTGAAAGTGAAACTATCATAGAACGAATGAAGGAACTTGTAGATGTGGTGTTCCCACGCCCCAGGGAATTGTATTGTCAAGGGCAATTTCTCAAGATTGCTATGGTAATAAAAAACTCTCTTATTGTTTCCAGGGTCTCGGATTGTCAAGCAAAGTGGAAAATAATGAAATGAATTGTTTATGAGGTCTCCTGACGTCCGGAAAATCTATCGAGGATGTATTTATGGAGGGAAGAAGGGAAGGGAGGAATAGGAGAGGAAGGCCAAGATTAGTGTCTGACTAAGCAGATAGTGTCTGATGTTTGCTGTAGGAACTATGTGGAGATGAAGAGACTGCAGCAGGACTCGTGGGCATAGTTATGGAGGGAAGAAGGGAAGGGAGGAATGGGAGAGGAAGACCAAGATTAGAGTACACTAAGCAGAAAGTGTCCGATGTCTGCTGTAGGAACTATGTGGAGATGAAGAGACTGCAGCAGGACTCGTGGGTATAGTTATGGAGGGAAGAAGGGAAGGGAGGAATGGGAGAGGAAGACCAAGATTAGAGTACACTAAGCAGATAGTGTCCGATGTCTGCTGTAGGAACTATGTGGAGATGAAGAGACTGGAGCAGGACTCGTGGGTATAGTTATGGAGGGAAGAAGGGAAGGGAGGAATGGGAGAGGAAGACCAAGATTAGAGTACACTAAGCAGATAGTGTCCGATGTCTGCTGTAGGAACTATGTGGAGATGAAGAGACTGCAGCAGGACTCGTGGGTATAGTTATGGAGGGAAGAAGGGAAGGGAGGAATGGGAGAGGAAGACCAAGATTAGAGTACACTAAGCAGATAGTGTCCGATGTCTGCTGTAGGAACTATGTGGAGATGAAGAGACTGGAGTTGGACTCGTGGGTATAGTTACGGAGGGAAGAAGGGAAGGGAGGAATGGGAGAGGAAGACCAAAATTAGAGTAAACTAAGCAGATAGTATCCGATGTCTGCTGTAGGAACAAAATGGAGACGAAGAGACTGGAGCAGTACTCGTGGGTATAGTTATGGGGAGAAGAAACTGTCAATAGGGTCAATTCTGAAGATTACAATTGAAGGGTTTGGGGCAAAATAGTGCCAAGCAACATTTTTAGCAAAACTTAACTGTAGCTGCTTTATGTTGGATATTATGTGGGACTATTAGTCTACGACGCAAATGCTATCAAAATAAGATACAAGCTCTGTTTGCTACTTAATCTTGTTGTCCCTAGCCATTTCAACTGATAGACCCACATAATATCTAACATGTAACATCTAAAGTTTACTATTGTTAAAATGTTTCTTGGCACTATTTTGCCCCGACCCCTTCAATTATTTGTTCTAATAACTTGACATTGCGATTAAGAAACCCTAACGGGGCAATCCAACCTAACGGGAGCGCTAAAGTTGCTCTCTTTATACTCCTGCAGTCAAAACAGGTTTGACTATGTATACATCCCATTCCTTTGATGGAGTCAATCCATCCAGACAAGAATGTATTTATGATCCACTTGACCGTCGTTGATTGAAACCAGGCACGAGTTAGGATAAAGAAATAGTCTTGAAGTAAAAACGTACACCGGACGTGCCGGCAGCGTCTAATTTCCTATAAAAAAGGCTAAGTAAAAAAGAAGACCTGAGCCGAATATAAAACCCCTTCACTTCAGTAGCGGTCCGTTTCCGGCGTCCGCTTCCTCCGGACGGTGAAAAACTTGGACGGAATAATATTTTTAATCGGTTGCTCTCACTTAATCCAGAGCGGATGTTTGGCCTTTAAGTCACCTTTTACTTCAGTGAGCTTCCTATCACCGTTTTAGAAAAAACCTAGCTTATAACATTGACCTGTTGGCGCCATAATTTCTGAGACGTTTTTTAACGCACAGGTCACGAAAAAGGTCGTAAACCAGTAGTATCCGTCCAAAGCGAACACTTTTATTTTTCGGTGAAATTTGTGCAAACAAATCGTACTAATAAGGATTTTGTGTTAATAGGCTTCCGACTATACTTTTTATGGAGATTTATGTACGAGTAACCAATGGAATGGAACCACATTCAAAATCATTATCCATTTTCGAGAGAACTTGAAAATACCGAATTTTTCTTTTTATTTCACAATGATAACGAAGTGCTTTAAATTTGTCCGCACTTGTACAAACTATGTTGTATCACTTTTGGTTGCCTTTGGTAAATAAAAAAAGACCGCGTTTCCGTCCTTATCCCTTGTGTCAAGAAGGATAACATATGAAAATATTAAGACCGCTAAAAAAAAAAACACAAGATTTTGGGTCTCACGATACACTGGAAACTGACAGTAGCCAACTAACACAGAAAGGGGAATTCCGCACACTGCCTCATCCCTTATGCTTTTTGGAAAACTATCATTAATATGTTTTTCAATTACTAAACTTGTTTTACTGAAATATAATTTTATCTGACGAAAATATAGACTTTAAATTCAGAATATATCTTATTGTTGGAGGTCCCCAAATTTAGCGACATAAGTGACGCAAAAGAGTATCGGAAGTGACGACATCGATCATGTGACCACGAAATTGATTTTGGCAGGAATACAGCTGAGTATTACTGGCGTAATAATTTTATTTACTTCCCAAACGACTTTTCTGTAGTCAAAATGATTTCCCTTTAGAGGACAATTATATATATAAACATGAATTTATTTATTTGTTCGTTTTTAAACTTAGATTAGATTCCTGAATCTTGGGCGGGGTTATTAAGCCCTTTCGGATGCATTATTATATTTATTATAATATTAGTATCAGTTTTAAATGCTACATGACCCGAAATTATTTCCTACATACGCCCCTGACATGCTGTGTTCTGAAATGTCAAACTTGTGTAGTTCATTATAGAACTGTAGGGGTTTCGCTGGCTATGGGCGTATATAGAAAATAATTTCGGGGGGGGGGGGCTGGGAAAATTTCGGGGGGGGGGGGCTGAGACCATTTCCGGTGTATGGAATACTAACAATTTAGATCTTGGAAGAGTTTTAGCCAACTTAAACGCTATTACACCCAAAATAGAATATGTTTTATGAACTAAATGATCTTATTTAATTTATTTTTAAGGGTTTTATGAATTTTTTACTGATCAAATCAAAATTTCGAGGGGGGGGGCCGCTGCAGCCCCCTCCTCTTATATACGCCCATGTCGCTGGCTTTCATTAAACTGGTTTGTTAAGAAGTGGTAACAACGCATATTTCTGTGCAACCACATGCCGGGTATTCTAACGGAAATATAATTAGAAATGATTTCATTGCGGGCATCTTAATCCGGCTGGCGGCCTGAGGTGAAGCGCCTGAAAGCTCATGTCCGTACAGACTTCTACTCCAATTTATCCAGACGCGCCCTATAATCTCCTAGGTGTGTCTTATTAACTCGCTCCTTTCATTAAAACATCTAGTCAACACTGCCTTACGATCCGTGCCAAGGTCTAACTGTCTGTTAATGCGACTTGTATTTTCTCTGTTCGTTTCTGTTTGTTGTTTCGTTTCACTTCTCGACGAAAACCCGCAGAACAAGTTCAAACCCTTCGAGCATTCTCAAGGACTACAGCTCCAACTACCGTGACCTTTCGTAATGCAATTATAACATTGAACAATTACAAGTTTTCGATTAACCATTCAACTTCTTGACGTAATTTCACTGACTATTTAATACTCTATAGTTCGATGTTGTTCTTTTAAAATAATGGCAATAAAGTAATTTCTTACGAATAGTGCTCCATCCATCGTGAATCGAAAGCACAGTGAATAAGTATCCGAATTTGCAATAACACAAGTTCCGGATGACCAGGGTTGTTAGTTATTACTGCTAAACGTCTTGTTCAGGAGGAATTTTAAAATATACCACTGTAGAGATCATTAAATGTCCTGAAACACTTTTTAAGGCAAAATCAGTAACCGTTTTCGAGTAAAGTAAAAACTAGTTGTTCTAACTACTTTTCAATTAGTGTACTGAGAAACTATGGATTCAGTTGAAACTCTTTCCGTGTGTTTTACATACACCCAAACTAAGATATTAAAAGTTTGTTTACGTTTGAAGTTAACAATGAATTAGAAACAAAATTATTAACATACATGATCAGTTTTGGGGTTTTCGTATGTATTATTAAATATCTCGAAAACGGCTGGGAAATCATGGTATGAGGAAGGTATTTAAGTAATTTTCGATAGGACGATTTTAATTGGAGAAACAAGTGAGAAAAAAGTTTTGTGACAAACCCAAACCAAGAGTCAAAAGTAAATATTTTTTATTTAGTTTACAAGGGCTCTGAAGAAAAAAGTCGTGGAAACGACTACCGCCAAGAGAGTACGGGAACCCAGTATTTCTTCACAATCTACATAACATAATCTTAGCTATACATCGCTCATTTCTGATTCTTTTGTGTACATTAGAAACAGTTTCTGTGTGTTTTCCGAAAATTCTTTTATGAGAGCAATCTCAATTTTTTCGCAAGAATAATGGCAACATTAACGCCAAAAGTGAAGTGTTATAACTCTAGGAGAGATGACGTCACTACAACCGCATAGAGGTAGACACAAAGAGGTTATGCGACAGAAAGACCACAGTGCTGTATCTCCTCCTGACTCACTCCTCACTCACTGAATGATTGATAAGCGGGTCTAGACATGGGATATTGCCTGTGTCGGCTTGTTTCGCTGAAACGGATTAGAATTTTATCACTTCCGAGTTTGTACTGGCGAATGACTCAGAGTAAAGCAGCCTGGTGGTGCATTTGTGGGTCGATAACAGTTTAAAATCTCATAATATTGTTCGTTAGGGTAGCCAACTGAGGCTGTATCACCAGACTGCAATTTTTTTTTGGTTTTGATATATATATATATATATATATATATATATATATATATATATATATATTATTTATTCTTGTAGATGACCCAAAATATTCAAATTCTTTTTTATCCTAGGTGGCATGGGGTCATTAAAGCAGTCTTCCTTTATTATACCATTTTATTTATTGGGCCCGACATGTTTCGTGCGTCTTTTCTTTGCACCTCTTCAGGGGCACTTCTACAACAAAATATCATTTTTTTGAACATCCACACAAACCATTTTTCATTATATCAAACCTATCAATACGATCTATGAAATGTTCCACAAAATGCATTAAATGGAGAATGATAATGTTTTAATGCATTTTGTGGAACATTTCATAGATCGTATTGATAGCTTTGATATAATGAAAAATTGTTTGTGTGGATGTTCAAAAAAATGATATTTTGTTGTAGAAGTGCCCCTGAAGAGGTACGAAGAAAAGACGCACGAAACATGTCGGGCCCAATAAACAAAGTCGTATAATAAAGCTAAGTGGTACACTGCTTTAATGACCCCATGCCTCCTAGGATAAAAAAGAAGATATATATACATATATATATATATATATATATATATATATATATATATATATATATATATTTATGTGAGTGTGTGTTTTAGACCTTTTCATAGGAGTTTAGGTATTCATGGTAGTCCAATCAATGACTTTAATCGATTTTAAATCTGTAAAATGTTTATGAACGCTTCAGTACTTTAGTTTTTCTTCTTCTTTTTTTTTAATATTTCAAATATGTAAAGCAAGTCGTATGGATTTTGGAACAATTTGAAAAATGTTAATTTTTTCGCACTTTTTAATTGGTGTTTTTTGTTTTAAATGGAATTTATTTGTAGAATTAGTAATATATTAGAAGAACACAAGAAAATGTGAAACGTTTTGATATTTTTCAATGCATTGAACTGTGAAATAAGTATCTCTTGAAATGGATCGTGATGGCTGGCCGACCCTGCCAGATAAGGGTACGGGGCCTTTTGTCACTTTTATTATATTTCAAGAAAGGTAGAACGAAAATAATAACTGTTTCTATTTTAATCTTTCCAAATGACACTAGGGATAAGAACGGAATCGCGCTAAGATGGCGTAGTTCCTGCGAGACGGACATTTTTTTTTACAAATGCGCCCTCGTCTTGTCAGTGTTCACAAATATTATTTATAATCCTTCATTCATCACTTCCAGACTGCTCGGATTTACTAAATACACCACCCCACCCCCCGCCAATTCTTCAAATCCTAGCCTCTGGGTTCTGTGCAGGAGCTCCACTAAGGCACGCGCACCGGAGCGAAGCGAGGCTAACAACCCAGCCGTTGCAATCGCCTCGAAATTACAGGGTAACCACTGCTGCCCGTAGCCCCTTAGAAACTAGGTCCGCCTCTCTTTTACACGCTCCACATTTTTCCCTATTGAGTTTCACAGCCACGAATTGTATTAGAAGTCCTGGAAAATGCTTAATACTCAAGTTACTTTCGAAATATTTTAAGAACCGGTAAGAAATAATAGACGGATATTCGCGCTATTAAAAGCTTAAGGAGTGACAGTGTAATCAGTGCCACTGTTTACAGGCAAAATTTAACCCCCAACTGGCAAGAACTGCTTAAACAGTCGTAGGACTCTGAAAAATCACCTGTAAACAATCGGATCTCTCGACTATAGTGCATCGAAGACAGTGACTGTTTAGGCTACTGCAGGCAAATGCATTTTTGAAGGGAAAATGCATTTTCCCTCCTAAGGAGCGGATTGATGCTTTACGCGAGATGATGCTTCGGAAGTCAAAGAACAAGGGACACGACGGACAATAGATTGCAGGTGACTGCAATGATAAACAGCTTTAAGTTCTTTTTTTTTTTTTTGGAGCGAAGGTAAAAGAGAAGAAAACTTTACTTAAGAAAACAAAAAAACAACAAAAAAGATTAGATGCCCAACTATATTGGGATGCCTTACTACACAACATACTGAACAACAAGAATCGCAATAATTATAAAATTTGATGAAAACAAAAATACTTCTATAACGATAAAACAAACAACCAGAACAACCTTGAGGCTTACCAACACTAACTAAATGAATAGAAACACTGCTTACAGTATATGCATCAGCTGATTGACAAGTTTTAGTTTTGATTTGATAATATTTGTATAACAAGAAAATATTATTATTCAATTTAAAAATAAATAAATTAAAATCAAGAATAAAATAACCAGTATATTCGTAAAAATTGTATATATTCAACATCCGTAATTTATATATCGTCAAAGTATACTATATTATGAATAATGTTTAATTAAATATTACATAGGAAAGTATAGAAATTAATAAATTATAATCAATATATATATATATATATAAAAGGTTACGCGTTGAAGATAAATTAAAAGAATAATTTCGTTGTTTGTCATCTGTATGGCAACACTGGCTGCTGGAAAGTCAATGAAAACTAAGCCGTGAGGAGGCTGGCGCTACAACTTCCTATGCAGTGTACAATGTGATGCATACACATTTCATTGCGATTTTACATTGTGTGCAAACAAATTACTGAGAGGAGAATATCTGTTAGTACGTTTATACACAAACATCCCTGTTGAAATTTACACTTGATGGTTTATTTTCATGAATCATTATTAGATTTCGAAGGTTACGGATCAGTTCTTCCTCCAACATAGCCCTCACGAATGCATGAAACTGAAGCCAAAACGTTAATAGATATAATTCATTTTGATACTAAACATGTAGTTAATTCTCATTACCGACCCAAAAAAAACTGTTCTAATGAATGATTACATAGAAATCCTTGCTAAATTGTGCCCTGTGCAAACACTTGTTTAATTTCAATGTTCGAAGACACTCAAGGCTGATGGTTTCTGAATATTAACATAATGCACATTTTGTTATTCTTGGGTGTCTTTTTTGAAAATATGATCTACCATTGAGTGGACAAAAGCGTGTTGTCTGGGTCCCAAGAAGCTTTTTATATGCAAACCAGGTCTTGAATGATAAGGAGGAAGGAAGGAGCTCCTTGGTCTGGATGGATTTCAGTCTGTTTGTAAGGTAACAGAAAGTTTCTAAGCCTCAGAAAGTTTATTTTTACATAAACCTTTTCTCGTTAGTTGCCCACTACTAGATTAAAGATTATAAGTGACTAATAACATGGTTCTTGGAAAGGTTTAGTGTTTTATTATACACTTCTAATTCCAGATTTATCGCTTTGAAAAGTGCTAGAAAAGCATTAGGGAAATAAAGAATGTTATAGGTACCTACAAGTTTCAAAATATAAGACCTATAAATCCTAAACACACAAATATAATTCATATAATAGTTGAAGGCTAGAAGACTTATCCACAAAATATTTTTTATATGCAAGCTTATTACTTCTTTCGGAGTTTGATAAAAACATTTCACCAAAATTATAATGTTTATCTTATCGAACGATCCCATTCCCTGGAGATCGCTGACCTGTCGGTACGGTAAATATTAAAATGAAATCTCTTAATATGTAAAGTGTTTCCCACAAAGAACAGGTTCCTTAAGTCCACACAAGGTCGAGAAGTCCTGGGTTCCAGCTTTGGCGGCACTTGGTGTGCGGTTTTCCAGCGTTACCTCCGGAGGGACATAGTGGTTATATATATATATATATATATATATATATATATATATATATATATATATATATATATATTTGACTTTTTTTTCGTTTAGAGGAAGAGGTTTCAACCTTTCGCTTTCAACTATTTTATTTTAAACCTTATGCCTTCTTCATGAACAAACGTGAAAACGTAGCCATATTATGCGTGTATACTACTCTAAAATGGTGTATTTTTTTTTTTTTTTTTTTTTTTTTTTTTTTATGGCGCTTCGACAAATCTGGGACATTAGCGCAAAATGGTGTATTGAATTGAAACATTTTCTTGAAGTTTGATATTCTTCCGAACAACAATAATGAAACAATTTGGTTATTTTTGGAGTTGGGCAAGTAATGGAAAACCTATACAATTAACAGACCTCAACAGTTTTAATATTTCAAAAACGGTTGGGAAATCGTGGTAACTGGACGGTAACCATTCGAAAGCTGAGTAAAGTTCCTACAAAAACGATTATGATGTCATTTTCGATCGAGTGATGTCGGTTAGAGAAATCACTGCTTGAAATTCGAAAGTGTTGGTTTTGTTCCTTTGGACGGAATTTGTTGTCGATGTTTTCCTTACCTTTTTAATTGTCGGATGTAAAATGAATATTTCAGTACAAAAGGGTAAGTAAATGAGAAACGTGTTTGTAATAGAGTTTTAATAAATGAGAAGGTGGAGTGAGTAATTTCCACGTAGATTTGGTTGCTGTCAGTTTCCTGAGCAGCGAAAGCGCCTAAAATCTGGCCTTTCTTCTAGATGTGTTTTCAGCATTGTGGTTTATATTGTTCAAGAAATATCAAAACAAAATGTTGACTTTTTCTTTACCGAGGTCTTAAAATGACACTGGGCACAAGTACGGAAACGCGTTTTCCAGCCAAAAAACAAATTCTTTAAGCCATTGTAACCCCCAGAAGTGCAGCATTATTATAAGTATAATCGTCCGCCTTATTAAGAATTTGGCTTCGTTTACTCAGGTTTTGTTTTGTTTACTCTCTTATTGAATGAAGAACCTTTTGTCGTTGGTATGGGCCTAATGTGACATTGTAAGGAAGCAACACTGTAGGAGAGCTGTTATTGAGAATGTTAAGTTGAGATATTTTTGGTTCGATGAAATAGATATCTTTGTCATCCAAAACGGATTCCGGTTTAGACTGTTTTCGGTGAAAAGCGCTCTTAAGAAAAAAAAAAAACCCAAAAAAACGCCTTTTGTGTTGATTTGTTCCGGACGATGAAGAACGCTGAGAGTTTCCCCTTCAAAGGACAAAAGCGTGTTCTCGAGGTCCCGGGAAGCTTTTTATATGCAAACCAGGACTTGTAAGACGCGGGGGGAGGGAGGCTCTGATTGGTCAGGAGGGAGGTCACAGAATGTTGCTGGGCCTGTCATCGTGGTCCGGATCTGTCAAAGTTTTCTATACCAATAAATATGCAAAATAGATCAAAGACCAGGAACTCTTAAAAGAAAAAAAAAAGTCCGCCAAGCAGGGGCTGCAACTAGGGTTAGAAAAAAAAAGTAGCTATATCCATCGAAAACTTGTAAAAGCAGATTTCAACCAAACATAATAACTAAGTATTATCTTTTTAGACTCGTTCATTGACTTTTATTGTTAATATTATCAAACATGATCATGTCCTGAAGCAATAGGAACAATTGAATGGAAGATGTAGTCTTGTAACGATTCAGAATTGGCCATTCACGATTGGCTCACTTACGTGATGGCACCAAATATAAGCATGCATCTCTCTCTCTCTCTCTCTCTCTCTCTCTCTCTCTCTCTCTCTCTATATATATATATATATATATATATATATATATATATATATATATATAAATATTGGATCTATTTCCAAATAAAACTGCTGTTCCCAATTAATATATTTTTCTTTTGCATTGTAATTTATACCATTATCCTGTAGAAAAAATCACTAATCCCGTTACGAATTTAATCATCTATTAATCCGAATAAATCTTTCATTATAATGTCTAAATGTCTATATAAAATACAGTTTTAATTAATTCCTCGAATAATTAGCAATAATTATAATATGAATTATACCGAGTATTTACCGTTCGGTCGCCAAAACTAAGCAACGGTCTGGTTTTGGCATGTACTTATAATAAAGGGGTTATAATAAATTATTATTAAAACTAACTCACGACACCTAAAAAATAATAAATAAATTAATAGAAATCATGAAATGTGAAAATTGAACAAATCTGAAAAGAGAGCTAATAATAAATGAAACACACACACAATACTGGCTGGGACCATTTCCGGGGTATGGAATACTGACTGGGACCATTTCCGGGGTATGGAATACTGACTGGGACCATTTCCGGGGAATGGAATACTGACTGGGACCATTTCCGGGGTATGGAATACTGGCTGGGACCATTTCCGGGGTATGGAATACTGGCTGGGACCATTTCCGGGGTATGGAATACTAACAATTTAAAACTTGGAATTGTTTTATCCAACTAAAACGATATTACACCTAAAATAAAATATTTTTTACGTACTAAGTGATCTTAGGGGTTTTATGACACATTTTTACCATCAAATCAAAATTTCGGGGGGCTGCAGCCCCTCAGATCCCCCCTTATATACGCTCATGCTAACCATCCCAACACCACCCTCCTTAACCCCCCCCCCAAAAAAAAAAAACTACAGGAGTGAGTATGCCTCGGATTTTGTGTGGAATAATGAAACAATAGGTCCCCATTTTTTGACCCCTCGACTCATCGCAGTGTCTTTCCACGCATTCCTGCATGATGAACTGTCATTGTTGTTGGAAGTCCTTTTGGCACAGAAATTGGGAAGCTGGTTCCAAATCGACAGTTGTCCAGCCCACTACGGAAGGCCCGTCCGAAATTGGTTGGACACTATCCAAGGCGTTGGATAGAACGTGGTGGGCCAGTATCTTGGCCGGCTCGATCTTCCGACCTCACGCTCTTGGATTTCTTCGCTTGGGAACAATTCAATATATATATATATATATATATATATATATATATATATATATATATATATATTGTTTTTTAAGCTACTTCGCTGGGAATTAAATGTGTTGTTCATTCGGCATCTGTCTCCAGCAGTCTTGCTCCTCCTATCATCGCAATATTTCGCCGGGTTCCTGTCCGGCTTCTTCTGGTAAGGGGGTCATTCCCTTACCAACCAGCAAGGATGTGTGACGGCCAGAAGAAGCCGGAGAGGAATCCGGCGAAATATTGCGATGATAGGAGGGGCAAGACCACTGGAGACAGATGCCGAATGAACAACACACACACACACACACACACCCACACACACACATATATATATATATATATATATATATATATATATATATATATATATATATATAAATCAACCCCGAAACAGGCCACAAGGGGCAGATACTGTAGAGGTATTTACCGCCGTTTGGTCTGAGTCTTGACTATACGGCACTCAAGGGAGATAGCGTGGTCAGAATTGTGCTCCGGCCTCCTGATTTCCTCATTTGCAGCAACCCTTAACTAAATTAATTAAAAGCTGGGAGGGCCTAGTGTTGGTCTGGGTCCCCGAATCCAGCCCACTATCAAAGGCTCTAGAAGATAAAAACTTTAGTGCTTGTTCGGGATTTTAACTCTGGTTTATAAGGTAAACCAGGGAGAGTGTGGTCATCACTATGCTCAGGCCGTCTGATTTCTCTCTTTAAATGGGGGAGGGTCCCCATTAAACTCTTGGAGAGCATAGGTACGATCGACATGAACACCGAATCCGTCCCACAAACGACTATAAAATCATTTGTCTCGAAAATCGTACCTTAAAAAAGTGTATATAAGTGGATTTTACTGATTAAAAAATGAAAGATTTTTAAGAAGAACCAAACTATTAATTTGGCCCTGACTGCCGTAACAAATGATAAAGGAGTCTGGTGAAAATAAGCAAAATCCATCTGGAAGTTCACTCCGGAATAAAATTAGATTTTATTATATTTTGTGATGTTCATTACAAAGGTTAATGTAAGTACATTCTTCAGCCATGCAACTAAACATTTTACCGAGAAATGTATATAGTTATGCAGCTCCTGCGTGACGGCCTTATTCAAATTTGTGTAAAAGACAACTGAAGACATACTTGAATAATTTTTATAAAATGTTTAACCGATTCTATACAATAATTTTAAAGTCGCAAAGGAGGGATTTTTTTTTTAATTTATATTAGAAACAACCTTTTTTAAAAAAATCAAAAAAAAAAAATCAAAATTTGGATTATGAAATTTATAATTGATGAAAATATGAGTTAATCAAAACAATTCCTCAGTTATGCCTTAGAATTATATTATAAAGAATGTGTATCGATATATTTTGAGCTATGTTATCCACCAATTCGAAAAACATAGTCTGGAAAAAAAAATCCTTAAATCCTTTACATATTCTTATGTTGAAACAATTTATCCCCCCCCCCACTCACGAAAAAAAAATTAAAATCTCCAGGTAGTATAATCTTTTAAAATAAAATCGCACTCTTAAAAATGCCTCTTAATCATTAAGCCCTTTAAATGTTTGAATACAAATTGCCAATGATTCGAAGAATACAGGGATTTTTTGGTCCCAATAAAAAAAATGTTTTCACATAATAATTTAAATATACGAGGAGGCCCGGTGGCCGTGAGTACTCCGTGCCAAGGGTTGTGGGTCCGATTCCCACTGGGTGTGATGGCTTTTCTTTGAAAAAAGAAAATACATCAGCCCTATCCTGGCTAGAAAAGGGTGGTGACCTATAGATAACCCGTCCTAAAATTCTGAGTTAATTATAAATGGACGTTAAAATTTAGATATGTAATAAATATAATACTTTACGGATTTATATGAAGAAAAAATTACCATAAACATTCAGTATTTTTTTTTTTACAAAATTATGTGATTATGTGGGTCTGGAAAATTATAAAAATAATGTAAAAAAAAAAAAAAAAAAAAAAAAAAAATGTAAAATTAAGCAATGTATGGACATACTTTTTAAAAATATAATTGGATAAAAGAATATTAAAAAAAAATTTGGACTCACCCTAGCTCCAATCTGGTTCCCGCACTGTCCGGCTTGCAGATGTACAATTTCCCTCATTTTCTTCTTTTTTTTTTTTTTTTAGATATGTAAGCGTTAGATAGTTTAAACAAATTAAAATCTAATCAGACTTTTGAAAAATTACTTGACTACTTAGTGAGTACCGTTAGTAGGGAGAGATGGTTAGTGGTCGGAGTCTTGGCGTGAAGTGAGGTCTCCGGCCTGCTAGCTGTGGGAACTCCAGGAGCTGCAGGTCTGCCAACATAGCTGGCCGCGCGGGGAAATTCCCACAAAACAGTGATACAGGGAAATGTTACCCACCGAAAATTCTATTTATTCTTAGGGATTGTTTTAAATGGTGTAGGATTTTGTATAAACATTTTTAGCTCTTCTCCAAAAACATTGAACCAATATAAAATACGCCTTTTATAAGTTTTGAGCAAATATTTTTTTTTATGAACTCGAGAAGGCGGAGTGAGTAATTTCTGCTTTGAGCCGGCTTCTATGGGATCCCTGTGCATTGTGATGCCTGAAATTCCAATGAAATCTCGCTTTTCTTTGTGATTTCATTGAAGTACACAGAAAGCTTAAATTTGTTTAGGAAATATCCCCCCCTCCAAAAAAAAGCTATTCTATTTCCAAGCTTTTTGAATGACATGTATAGATATAATAAAATTGTAACATATCGATGTCTATACATGGAAGATATATGGGAAAAAAATATTATTGGTGGCCTTTATCAACGCAGTAGTACCCAAAACAATGATTGTTAGAATTTTTGTCTGAGCGTTTGTGCGCGCTAATCTCAGAAAGGGCTTATCCGATTTAGATGCGGTTTTCACTAATATTTTGTGGTAAGCTTCACTTAGCATTTAGTGTTTGTTTCATATGAATCGGGTCATAAATAAAGAATTTATGCCAATCTAAAGAATCACGTTGAGCATATCGTCCCTAACAGATCAAACTATCGAATATGCAAATCGGAGCAAACTAGGGAACGGACATATTCTATCCATTGACAAAAGTAATATATAGAAAAATGATCGTATGCGATACTTTATTTAAGGCATTAAAGGTTATTCTAAAGGAGTTAGGAATGATCGTATGCGATACTTTATTTAAGGCATTAAAGGTTATTCTAAAGGAGTTAGGAATGATCGTATGCGATACTTTATTTAAGGCATTAAAGGTTATTCTAAAGGAGTTAGGAATGATCGTATGCGATACTTTATTTAAGGCATTAAAGGTTATTCTAAAGGAGTTAGGAATGATCGTATGCGATACTTTATTTAAGGCATTAAAGGTTATTCTAAAGGAGTTAGGAATGATCGTATGCGATACTTTATTTAAGGCATTAAAGGTTATTCTAAAGGAGTTAGGAATGCGACAATTTACGACAAGCCTTATCGTCCACAATCTAAGGGTCTCGAATCTGAAAAAAATGTGTTTTTGCATATTCGATAGTTTGACATGGTAGGGACGATATGATGAACTATCGTTAACATCAGAAAATTTGTTTTTTCGCCAAGAAACGTGCTATATAGTATTCTCCAAGCAAATGATTGAACGAGTCCGTTAACCAGCAAAATCGGCCCATCTGGAGGGGGGTTATAACATCATTCATTGGAATCATATTGCAAGCGAATGTATTCAGGTTGCATTTAGTGTTGTGCTTAATAATATGCAACTTGTGTCTCGATTGATCCGGAAAACTCACTGACTGACTCATCTGTTCAATTTCCCAGAGTTTCCACAAGAATGACTATCAAGGGCATGCGTCACCATCTCATTCCTTCAGGGATTCGCTTATCAGCTCAACTCGTGATAAGAAAAACGAATTATAACAATGGCCAGATAAAACAATCATGAAGTACAAAACTACAAAGGTTGTTAATATTAAGGTTGCAATAAGATAAAATTTTTGTCAGATGCTATTTTCGTTAAAATGTATTTATATATTTGTATGTATATATATATATATATATATATATATATATATATATATATATATATATATATTAAAATGAGACAGGACACGGACCTCAAGAGTCCTGAGAGGCAGATACTGTAGAGATACGTGATTTATTCACATACTACACACGAGGCAGAGAGTGAGGTCAGTACTATGTTCCGGCCGCAAGTAATATGATTGTCCCCCAACATTTCTTTGTTGTTTGTAATCATGAGTGTACATAGGGAATGCAGCCCCCGCCTCTGAAATTTTGATTTAATCGGTAAAAATGTGTCACGAAAACCTCTAAAATAAATTAAATCAGATCACTTAGTTCAGATTTTTTTTTTTTTTTTTTGGGTGTAATAGCGTTTTAGTGGGCCAACTATTCCAAGTTGTAGGTTGTTAGAATTCCAAACCACCCAAATCCGCCAGTTCTCTCCCTACCCCCGAAATTATTTCCTACATATGCCCTAGTTTGTAATGGAGATTTCAGAGTGGAAATGAAGATGCCAAGTGAATAATTTCGGCTACTATAGTTTTTTGTTTTTTGTAGCTATATAAGGGCATAAAAACTACTTTTCTTTGAGATTTCATTGGATTAGGGGATATACATTTTCACAAAATATCAAAAGAAATATTAGCTGGTCGGCGTTAATAGCCAAAATTGTTGATACGCCGTTAAAAAAAAAAAAAAAAAAAAAAAAAAAAAAAAAAAAAAAAAATTAGCTGGTTTAATTCCAATATATATATATATATATATATATATATATATATATATATATATATATATATATATATATATATGTGTGTGTGTGTATACATATATATATATATATATATATATATATATATATATATATATATGCTATTCGCCATAGAGGCTGAGCATTACCAAAACAAAATAAATAAATTCGAAGCTTTCCAAATGACTCTCAGTTCATTCTGATAACAACATTGGTATAATGACTAACCGTTTGAATAAACATGACAGAAATAGCTACATACACCGGATAAAAAGGATTGTTTGCCATGACATTTCTAATGCATAACAAGTATAAATAAAACTAGTGCAATTTGTTACTTTTTAGCGCGATACCTTCTTCCTTCCATCGGGAGGAAATCCACATCTTGTATTACTGAAATATTTATTTTACTGTTACATACAATTAATATAATAAAAAAAACTGCATAAAACACTGGCAAAACCCGTTCCAAGGGACGAAACCAACACTACCGAAAATTTCCATACGAAACCAAACGAATCTTATCTGTAGGAAATTTGGTTTTACCTTTGGAATATTTAGCTTCAAGTTCGATTTCCCAGCAGTTTTTTAGATCTTTAGAAAGTATACAAAAATTTCCTAAAATGTAAAGCTAGTTTATAATTTTTTACCTAATACTTTTACAATTTTGAAACATTATAAATTTCCAGGGGGCGAGGTTAGCTCAGTGGTAGAGCACTGGACTAATAAGCTGGATGACCTGAGTTCAAATCCCGAGCAAGCACTAAAGATTTTTTCTTCTAGAGCCTTCGTTCAGGGTTGAATTCGGCCTACCTGACTGTCCCTGGGCCAACCCAGCCTTTAATTAATTTAATAAAAGGCATCTCGGGTACAAATGACTCTAGCAGTCGAAGCAGCCAAGGGGAAAATTAGGCGGCCGGAGCATAGTACTGACCACACTATCTCCCTAGCGTGCCGTATGGTCATGAATCAGATACCTCTATAGTATCTGCCCCTCGTGGCCTGTTAGGGGACTGATGTTTTTTATTTATTTACTATCTGTTACCCAGTGTGCCATGCTACACCTACTTTCTGTCTATGACTCTCCCCGTATCAAGATATACTTGATACCTAGTTGTCTATACCCAGTTACGAAAATCGGTCAAACGATGTGAATTTGTTTTAGTTCATAATGATACCCGGCAGAGGCCAGCACAACAGCACTTCATCTAACAGCCGACAGAGGCCAGTAGTTGTCGATTCAAAATGGCCGTCTGAATGGTTCAGTGTAGCCAATTTTTCTTGAACAAAACTTTTGACCTTTTAATTTTGACTATTTTGACCTAGTCTAGGAGATTTCTCGTATCAAGACCTACCTGTGTGCCAAGTTTGGTCAAAATCGGTCAAACGGTGTAGATTTGTATAAGGAACAAACAAACAAAAAACAGACAGACACGTGATTTTTATAAAAATAGATTTTTTTTTTTTTTTTTTTTTTTTTTTTTTTTTTTTTTTTTTTTTTTTACATCTTAGTTTAGATGAATATCAAACTTCTCGAATCCTTTTTAACTCAATCAGCCATCTTGAAGTTTCCAAAACTAAAACTCTAGTTTTTTTTTCACTTTCAAATCTTTCAGAAAAGTAAGATTCGTTCTTGACCTGTATACTATCGCCCGTGAAAAAAAGAGGGTTTCCGTTCGTCAGATAGAGCGCTGCCATTTTTTTCGAAGAATTGAAACTTTTTTTTTGGATACTTTAATTGATGTAAAGATTGAAAAATATTGATTTGTTTGGTATTTATAAATTCAAGAATATTACTTTGATTTCGATCGTACAAGGAAGTATAAACCCTTAATAAGGATTCACTTAAGTTTCTATTAACACTTCTAACATGGACCCTTTCTTCTACTAAATGAGATAGCTAATTAAGAGACGAGTTGTAACAGTTCCTTGATGAAGAGCGAAACTAAATCTTGTACCGTTCTTGTATGACCACAAACCGTGGCCTAATCATCACATTACTCCTACTAATCCACGCCAAGATGGCTACAGTACCTTTATTCTGTAGTTAGTAATCTCTAAATCAGGTTTGGGCAACCTTTGACATGTTGTGGGCAAAACAAATGTTTAGCGATAGATATCAAACATGAAATAATTCGACAATGTTATTGTAATACAATTTATTAAAATAACAAAATTAAATGAACAAAAATAGGTACAAAAACTAAGAAAATTGAATAGCGAAACGAAATCAATGAGGCACTCGGCTTGCTGCTCACTTGATTCCGAATGAGCAAGTGACTAACCCCGTCTCACTCGATCCACCTCATAAGTAGTGTAATATCTTCCTTTTTTTTCAAATTTTACAAAATGTCTCGCCGTTGGGGCTGTTTCCTACATACGCTCTAGATCAGGGTTTCCCGAATTATATATTATATATATAAACATATATATATATATATATATATATATATATATATATATATATATATATATAATATATATATATATATATATATATATATATATATATATATATATATATATATATATATATATTAATTCTTCTGAAAGATGGCCCATTATATATTTTCCCTTCTTCTTATTTCTTTTAGCGAGACCGATAATGACGGTGGTTCAAATTTGTGTGTGTGTATATATATATATATATATATATATATATATATATATATATATATATATATATATATATATATTTATCTGTTTGTTTTCTAGGTCTCAGACGAATGGTCCGATTTTAATGAAATTTGGTACAAAAATATTTCGTCTAATTTGAAAGATGAGTTCGTTAACCAGCAGAATCCGCCCACCGGAACATGGTTTTTGGAGCGAATGTCGCGCGAAAAAAATCGTTCCGCTTACTTCATATGCTTGCAAGTACTCGTTTTATAGGCTTCTGGGCCATTTTTAAGGCGATAGCTTCAACCGTTTTCGACAACATTGGAAAAATAGTTGTTGAATAACGTTTTTGTTTGGGCACTTAGAATCATGGGATTCAGTTGAAAAATTTTCTGTGTGTTCAAATATCATTAAAACTGATATGTTAAAATTTTGGTTACGTTTGGAGTTAAGTAAGGGTTAGAATAAAATATTTAATTAACACACATGAAAAGTCTTGGTAACTTTGTGTACTTTCCTTAATATCTCGAAAACGGTTGAAAATCTTGGTAAGCAGAAAGTTACCAAATGCTCTCCAAAAACGATTCTGAAGAAAGTTTTGATTAGGCGATGTCAATCGGAGAAATAAGTGCTTAAAACATTAAAATAATTGATTTAGTTTATTTTAACGGTTCTTTTTGTCTGTTTTTATTCTTTGTTATTTTTTAATTGCTTATAGTTGGATAATTTATCAATTGACAACAATAAAATTGGCTAAGTAAAATAAGAAAAACAATTTATTGTTAGAAATATAGCTTTCATAGATAGAGAATCGAAGAAATGGTGACAATTTTCAACTGCTGGGCCTTTATAGGGTTGGCCGTCCCATCCAGGTAAGATCATAAATCAAGACCTTTCGAGAAAGGTGGAACCAAAATAATAAATGTTTCTATTTTAATCTTTACAAATTAGACTAGGGATAAGAACGGAACCGCGCTAAGATGATGCAGTTCCTGCGAGTCGGACTTTTATGGAAGGGGTCGATAATGTAGTACACTGTTCGATTACTTCAACTACTTTTTTAAATCTATTGCCAACATGTTTCGTGTTTTTTTCGCACCTCTTCAGGGGCTTTCATTTTTAGGAAGTCCTCTCGTCATGCTGTTTCGTTTGATTCAGGCGTCATACTCCATATCAGTATGATGCCTGACTACGACGAAACAGCACCTACAGGGTTATCAGAGGAGCACCTAATGCCTCATCACAAAACCATAGTTAATCGGTATAACTATAAATTAATAAATCTTATAAACATATAAAGCTTTACCGATGCGAGTTATGTTTTGTCGGACTTTCTTGCAAAGAGACTTTTCTGAAACAAATGGAAGTGGAAAGCGTTGATTGTAAATTAGAAAGCGTGGTTATCCTTGCATCGCCTCACCGTGAAGACCACAAAGTTCCAGGGTCAACAATATTATAAGGGGTGACTTCCTGCAATTTGTAATTTTAATTAGTTATTTGTGTTTATATATATATATATATATATATATATATATATATATATATATATATATTCCAGGTGAAAAAAAAGTTCTGGTCCAGAGAGCAGACTATGTTTTCTATATGTTTTGGGGTCGCTGAATCCGAATCCGGGACCAGAAAAACCCCATCACCTCTTGGTACAGGACTCTTGGTTATATTACCTTATATTATTTGATCCTCCGAGAGGTATTTGTTTTCAAGATATGGAGCCTCAATTATTCACTTTTTTACATGGAAGACACGCAGAGAGTATCCGAAACGGATAGTTTATGCAATAGAAAAGCGATTTTTTTAATAGTTTTATGAAAACTAGTATATGATACAAAATGGCAGACCCAATTAAAGGAAAAAAAGTTTGCTAGGACAAGTGGTTCTGGTGTTCGGGAAATACTTGAAGTCCCAATTCCGTGTTACCTATAAAATTTATTGATATTCTGCTATCCCGCTGGCATATTTGACTGCTGTCTGTTTTTTTTTTTTTTGTTTTTAGCACTTTCCTCCGCAGGAAAGTAGCTATTGAGGTTGCACTCATGACGGAATTTTTGAAAAATTTCTTCGAATCTTTATCGATCCTACCACCGAAAATGACCCCCGTTAAAATTTATATATATATATATATATATATATATATATATATATATATATGTGTGTGTGTGTGTGTGTGTGTGTGTGTGTGTGTGTGTGTGTGTTAACACGATAGCGGCCAGAGTTTTTGTTTTTTTCTTCACGAAACGTGGTATAGAAATAGCAAACAATTGAAAGAGTTCGTTAACCACCAAAATCGGTCCACCGGGAGGGGGGACCCAAAACACTAATTTGACCATACCAGCCGTAGTTTTTGTTATATTTCAACGAAACTCGGTATTCGTTATTTTGATCTAAAGAGAGAAATACGTTCTAAAAATAAACTAAATCAGTTCGTTAGAAGGGGGGTTTTCTCCGGGCCCACAATACCAATTTGCCACTGCCAGCCGTAATTTTTGTTAAATTTCAACGAAACTTGGTATTCGTGGTGGTAATCAACAGAGAAAAATGGGTGGTAAAAATAAACTAAATCGGGTTATTTGGAGGGGGGGTTTACTCCGGACCTAAAGTACTAATATACTCATACCGGTCGTAATTTCTGCTGTATTGTAACGAAACGCGGTATACTTCGTGGGTATCTCATGAGAAACAAGTGTTGTAAAAATGAAGTAAATTGGACTATTGGAAAGGAGGGTTTACTTTAAACTCTGTTTCATTACAATTAGCCAGCCAGACGTGTAGGTTCCCAAAGCCGCTACGAGGAGCGCTATCTCCCACTAGGGGGACTGTACCCTGTTCTTGCGTCAGATCAAAAGACGGAATGTGAAGTTTTTGTGCATTTATTAAGTAGTACAGTATCATGTATAAACATAACTCTGAAAGGAAATTATTTACAAAATTAATAATTGAACAGTCCTCATAAGAAATGTAAATGAACAGAACTATTCACGTTTTTATTTTATTTATATAGGTTATTTACAGCAAATTATTCAGTAATGTAGTCTACACTACAAAAATTCTGAGGAAAGTGCTTAGTTATGCAGGGCCTGCGTGACGGACTTTTTTGCCCTTGATTCCGATGTGGTCTACAACCCTTTATCAGAGAAGAAAGTGTGGGAAGGATGGGACATCACCATTATCGTTTGAAATTAAAGAATGTGTTCAGAATGGCTCCTTCAGGCTAAAGCACACTTATTGATTTTGACTCATAAATCAGAAAAAAATTGGACTCAAATCATTTTTTTTTCCTTAAACAACAAAGTACCATTTTAAATCTTATTAAATAAGGCAACTTTTGAGGTGGAGGCAAACCTCTAAGTCTACGAATAGCTGATTAAGAAAATTTTGAATAAGTTAAGAAAAACTAATAACAATAGTTCACATCTATATGGCTCTTAGTATAGCTCTTAATTTACATTACAGTATTTCAATAACGGGTGTTTCTTATTGAAAATTTAATTGAAAAATTCTAAAAATGTGGTCGTTATTTTCAATACATTGAACAAACATCCGGAAAACAGTTTTTCATAATAAAAAACAAAACAATAGTTTTGAAATAGAGAAAAGTTTGAATAACTCCGCTACATGTTGAGATAGGACGCTCATTTCTGCGTCCCTGAACTACAAATAAAATAAAATAAGGTAAAGAATAAGCCCCTAAAGTTATGACATCTCAATGCGGGACCCCCTGTATAGTAAGAAAGAGGAGAGAAGATATTTTTTATATCGTCGATACAAATGCAAAGTTTTGAATGCGAAAAAAAGCTATTTTCATTTTCAATCTATACTGATTGCTGTTGTACTTACTGATTTACGTTGTTGGAAACTCTTGAAAATTGAAGGAAAATATTATCAATTACAGAAAATCAAACTAACGAATGTGGATTAAGTGTAATTAAAATATATCATAAGATAAAATATATATAAAGTCATCTATAAGGTACCAAACCACTTTTCACATTCGATACTATGCATGGGTATCGTCCATATCCTAAAACAATTATTGTTATATTTAAATGTATTATTATTAAATATCCTATGCATTATTATTAAATATTCTAAAAAAATAATATGTACAGTTGGTATTGTTATATTTAAATGCAATCAAATTTTTTTATTATTAATGTTTACAGGAGTGACAACACTGATGTAAACACAAGCTGAGCTGTCAAACCGCCATAGTGTGTTTACATGTTTTTGTTTTGGAGGAATTTCAAGCAATGGTTTATTGGCGTTAGTAGTTCTTTCTAACTAGTTAATAAGAATTGCAGTTTTCTGTTTCATTATCCCAAGGATTGTTTTTAAAGTGCTTTATTTGTCATTTCTAGCGCTGTTCCTGAACTCTAAAGATATCTACAGGTGATTTCGAAACTATGGAAGACCGGCTTACAGGTATTTGCAATAGTATAGTTATTTATTCTCTTCAAAACGTTTTTATTGTTTAATCGTTATTGGAGCCATTTATTTTGAAAGTGGGGGCTTAGCTTATGTTTAAAGTTTTGTATTTTAATAACTTTAAAAATATTGATAGAAATTAATAGATATATATATATTTTAACTTACCAGCAACCGGAGATTTTTTATGCTTTGTGGTTGGATTTAATTTGTAAGTTTATAATCCATACAGCATTTACAGTGTAGAATTGAAAAGTGACAGTTTCAATACAATTAAATAGACATGTCATTTTGATTAGGCGGTGAAGAGTATTAACTAAAAATACAAATCAAGTTGAGGAATATCCCATCAGAATTCTCTACAGATTTTTATAAAAATCATATTGATGGTTTCTTAGCCGAATCCCAACTATTCACTGATTGTTTATTATTTCAATTAAACATTTTGTCCTTGTGTTGGTTCAGGAATGCTTATTTCCACACTCACCGTGTCCCATCAATAAATACAGTCAAACTTAACATCTCATAATTAAAATAAAATTATTTCTATAAGAAATCAAGTCTGTTACTAAATGAATATAAACAAATTTAAAAATTCACATTATCTCACAGCCATTTTACAAGAAACTTATAAACAAATACTTTATCTAACAATATACTATATGAGGGTCTATGCTCATTCATCGTGTCGCATAAAATGTGAAAGTCTGTCCTAGTGATTGTAGTTCAAATAAACAGACTATATGTTTTATTTATCTAGGCACCATAATTAAGAGTTTATTTTTTTTTTATTAAAAAAAGAACTAAATTAGATAAATTAATATACTTTCACAGCAGAAATCAATTTTATCACAAAACTTTGGATTATTTTTTTTTTTGTTAATGATAAGGTTTTTTTTTCAGAGGTTGGAGAGACATATGTATTCATCAAGGAGGAGAAGAGAGAGGATTCGGAAATGGACGATAATCTGGTCAGAGGTAACTTTAGAGATGTGAATGTTTATCCTTATTCAAAATGTAGATATAATCCATAATTTAATTCGCAAGTAAATGGTAATACTCAAGGAGGTGAAACTAGACCAAAAAATGCAGCTTAAAACCCAACCTCACGTTTCTGTCTTTTTTTTGTTCCAGACATAAGTTGTAAAATTTTATAACTTTTGTAGGGTTTGGCAGCTTGCATAATATGAATAGCTTGCATAGTATTTTTGGAAGACTAGTGATTCTCAAAACGTCATTGACTAGACGTTTTTAGTAATATAAACTATTTGAACAGTTATGTGATTAAAAAAAAGGACACTTGTGAACATTGAAAGTGCATTAATCTTAAAGAAAATTTGATGCTGATTTCAGAAAATAATTTAACATTGAAAAATAATGTGTACAAGCAGAGGAAAGTGGGGGATTTCTAAAAAAAAAAAAACACGTTTTTTTTTCAAGATAACCTTTAGAACAGGAGATGTCTGGAACAAAAACGGATAGAAAAGTGAGGTTGGCAGAGTTTTACTGTATTTTTGGTCTAGTTTCATCCCCTGGACTATTGTTATTTATTAGCGATACCCCTTGTATACATGGAATAATCTATTTAGATAAAACAGTCTCTTTCTGTATATTGCTCAGAATCAACCCTTTCCCTGAAATCTTTACATTTCATAAATAAATTTCACCTTAGAATAAAGTCTTGACTCACAGAAACTGTGACATCCTTGTGCTTTTCGAAAAAGGTCTTATCCCCATTGTCATTTAGAGAGCTTGGAATTGATATTGTTAATATTTTGTTAAAATGTTTAACACCCTCTCCAATGAAATATTCGACTTACGCTCAGAAAGCTTTATTACAATCGACCAAAAATTGTTTCTCATATTGCATATTTTGTTTTCCTGGAAAATTATTTTTACTATGAACCGTTTACCACAACCAAATCAACTCTTTCAAAATTTTAAGTCCTTAACTCTCCGACTGAGATCATACCACCGAAAATTACTTGAGAACTGGTTTTGTGGGGAATTTCATAAGTTTTTGAATGCTTACCTTGCTTACTCATGTCTTTTAATAAATTCTTTGTAATACTTCTTGAATTTCAAACATAACCTCTCTCACTCTCTCTGAATAAATATATATATATATATATATATATATATATATATATATATATATATATATATATAATGTGAGAGGGAGAGAGAAATTGGATATGTAGGGGAAAAGTGTCCTGTTTTTTTCAGTTCAGCGGTTGATTTAAAACAGACTTTAAATAAAAACAGAATATTGAGTAGAAGAAAAATTATTAATACCTGAGTAATTTGAAACTACAAACTTGCCGAAATGTGGTGGCCACATAACTGCAACGTGGGGGCCTTGCCTCACAATTACACAGCCATTGATAAACAATTTACCTGGCCAATCTACGATTACTACAGTATAGATGGATGTTTGTATAGCTAATAAGTTGGTTTGAATGAACAATTGAAATAGTTTTTCAAGCTGTCCGATGTGTTAATTAATTGTTAGTTGAACTTACACTTACAGTTACACTGTATTTGCTATGGTGACAATTTCAGAGAGAATGTAATGAATTTCAGTTCTTAAAAATACAGATTGGGGAGGGGTTTTCTCCAAAGAGCCTATCACTGTAAAATGCCATCCAACTTCCCAGGTTAAATTTGATCACCATCGCTATGGTGGTATTCTGGAATACTGTTCACTCTACAGCCATGATGCTCTCTTCAATTGCTTGTTTGTTATTTAATTTTCAAACCTAATCTGAATTTTATTACTTTTTTTTGTATTAATAGGTGAAGGCAAGCAGGTCATTAACTCAGCCCTCGATAAAGAAGATAATGAAAATGGAGGTGCAATGGAAGACCACCCTTCTACCTTATGTAATTCATATTATACTTGCATTTCAAACAATTTTTGATTTTAAACACACTCACATATGATGGGTTGAGAGGCCACGGGGTACAAGTGACGATTTAATCATTTTGATGTTTGCATGTTTTAAAAATGTTCTTGAGGCATTTTTTTTTTTAGTGAAACTGTAAATAATAAAGGAGTAGCTTATTATAATAATTAAAAAAAAAAAACATCTCAAAGAGAAGGAAGATTTAAGGCGCCACAACAGGGAAACTGATAGTATTCTAAGCGGAAATGACTCCCGTCACCTTCTTGATGTTCGTCGTGGGAAACACTATTACCAATACATTTTTCATTTTCATACCTTACTTTAATAAATACTAATTTTACTATTAAATGCAATTTAAAAAAAATAACCAATTAAAATGTTAGGTAAACAGTGACGAAACCCGATGAAAAGAACAAAACTTACAATTTTGAAGTTTTGAGCACTTATTTCTTGGATTGACATCGCCCCATTGAAAATTACATTAGAACCTTTTCTGTAAGGAATTTATTAAGCTTTCTAGTGGTCACCTTCCATTTACCACCGCCAACCATTTTCGAGATATTTTAGAAAATATACGATAATCCCAAATCTTTTCATGCCTGTTAATGAAATATTTTCTTTCTATATATATTCATTCTAATTCTAAGTTTTGTTACTTGCAGGCAATAATGAAAAATGCATGGAGATTAAGGAGGAAAATGATGTGGATTTACCAACAGAAATTAAGCGGCTCGGAGGTAAATTACTAGAAAAGCATTTTTTTTTTATCTCTTCTATGGTGATATCAGAATATTTGAAATAATTATATATTCTATTCGACAATAGTACCATAAGGGTTCGATGGCCCTTACGTGCTCATGGATTCAATTCAATGGCCATCCAGGACTCTTCATTTGCGAAAAGAAAATGCACAAGCCAAATCCAGAAAGAGTTGTAACATGTAGATAATCCGTCTCACAAATCTGCGCTATATACAAGTAGATGTTAACAAACATTAAATATTCTTATTTTCGTGGTAGGTGGAAGGTCAATTAATAAAAACTTCACCATACAGTATCACCAACTTTATTCTGTCCCTACATGTTTCACACCTTTTTTGGTGCCTCTTCAGGGGAAAAAATACATATATAAAACTTACAGCCTCAATCTGAGGAGGATAACCTTCCACCAGTACGGCCACGTATAGAATGATCATGGTCTGAAATAATCCAAAATGGCGAAATATAATCAGCTGATCCATAATCGATTTGTCAAACATTTGAAATTTAAAATTAATTTCCAGAAGAAATATAGTCTTAAAAATTAAAACCATCTTCCCACCCTCTAATTAAAACATATTTTTACCTTTTGTTAAATAAATTAATAAAAATCGTATTCAAATGTAATATTTCAGTTTTTTTATTTACCCCTTTTTTCCTATTTTTTATGATATGGATATTTTCCTTAATTCTTCTTTTCATTCTATTTCTCTCTTTACCTAATGTACTAATATTTTCAAAATCGAAACTATGTTTATATTTTATAGCATGATAAGCCAACGCTGTCTTATTCTCTCCTTTATCAATACTTTGCGCATGCTGTTTAATTATTTTTCTAAGTAACTGTTCCGATTCCCCTATATATGATTTATCACAGCTATTGCAGTCAATTTTGTAGATATTGTATTTAGTTTCCCTTAATTTTTTTGAATTTTCTTTAATATGACAAAAGCTATTTTTTATTCTATTATCATATTTCCAAGATATCCTGCCTATATCCTTACATATGTGTCTTATTTTGTTGGAAATTAATGGATTAAAATTAAAGCCAAAATACCGGCATGGTTCTGCATTCTGATCTTGTAAAATACATCAACGACGGAAAGTCTAAAATTGAATTGTGGTAATAGATTAAAGCGGAAAAGAGAATCGATTGGTGGATTTGATGAGAACAATAGTAGCATAAAAAGAACCAAAATAAAGCAAGCAAAAATTAATGATTTTTTCAGCAAGGCAATTCGAACGGATGAGGACAAAGATACAGTGGGGGAAAGCGCAACGTCATATAATAAACATATTTATGAACAATTAGGCAATAAAAGATGTAGTATTTTAAAAGATCAGAATGCAGAACCATGCCGGTATTTTGGCTTTAATTTTAATCCATCAATTTCCAACAAAATAAGACACAT
Source organism: Gonocerus acuteangulatus (assembly GCA_946811695.1). NCBI lineage: Eukaryota > Metazoa > Arthropoda > Insecta > Hemiptera > Coreidae > Gonocerus > Gonocerus acuteangulatus. Next base: position 77,003,961 of record OX328128.1, read on the forward strand.
ATGTAAGGATATAGGCAGGATATCTTGGAAATATGATAATAGAATAAAAAATAGCTTTAATCATATTAAAGATAAATTAAAATTAAGGGAAACTAAATACAATATCTACAAAATTGACTGCAATGGCTGTGATAAATCATATATAGGGGAATCGGAATTAATCGGGCTTATCATGCTATAAAATATAAACATAGTTTCGATTTTGAAAATATTAGTACATTAGGTAAAGAGAGAAATAGAATGAAAAGAAGAATTAAGGAAAATATCCATATCATAAAAAATAGGAAAAAAAGGGGTAAATAAAAAAACTGAAATACTACATTTGAATACGATTTTTATTAATTTATTTAACAAAAGGTAAAAATATGTTTTAATTAGAAGGTGGGAAGATGGTTTTAATTTTTAAGACTATATTTCTTCTGGAAATTAATTTTAAATTTTTGGCAAATCGATTATGGATCAGCTGATTATATTTCGCCATTTTGGATTCTTTCAGACCATGATCATTCTAGACGTGGCCGTACTGGTGAAAGGTTATCCTCCTCAGATTGAGGCTGTATGTTTTATATATATGTATTTTTTCCCCTGAAGAGGCACCAAAAAAGGTGTGAAACATGTAGGGACGGAATAAAGTTGGTGATACTGTATGGTGAAGTTTTTATTAATTGACCTTCCGCCTACCACGAAAATAAGAAGATTGGAAAAAAGGGTCAGTTGAAGAATAAACATTAAATATATAAATGACAATATTATGTCTGACAAACAATTATTTTTATTATATAGGCAAAGGATCAATAAATAAAAATGTTTCAAAACGTTAGACTTGTTAGGAACAGCTAATGCTGAGCAAGGTAATCTTATGACAAAGAGCAAGGTAAAGGTGTCATGACCTTTCCCCTGTAGCAGGAGGTTCACTTTTATGTTTAATATCAGTTTAACAACAGTTTTATTAAAAAATAAAGTAACTAAAATAAATATAGTTGATGCACTGTTAAAAACGAAAAAAAAAATATTAACAAAAGATATGTAAAGAACGTAATAAAAAAAATAAAATAGTAAAGTGTGTATATATATATATACACACACACATATATAGTAGACTCTCCTTTATCGGGTATTCTTTTATCGGGTATTCTTTTATCCAGCTATCTCTAATCTGGCAGTCTCGAGAGGAATGAGTGATGGATCTTGGAAGTTGCTGAAACTAGACTGGCTTGAGGGTTCCTAGAAAGCCTTCCCTTCCTAGCTAGTAAAACATTTGTTTCGTGCTATTTCAAAGTCAGAGAAGGCATATATGTTTCGTTTTAGAAGCAGGAACTTGTGTTTCTATTAAGGCACCTGCGGCTGGAATGCCTGATTTTAGCCAGTCTAATTTTTAACATTCATTGTGAGAGGAGAGCATGCTTTAAAAGTAATTTTAACAAGATGTACCATTTTACATATGCATTATTAAAAATGGTACATATTTTTTATCCTCAAATAATAATTTTAAAAAAAATCAGTCCCATAACAGGCCCCGAGGGGTAGATACCATAGGGGTATCTGATTCATTACCATACAGCACACTAGGGAGATAGTTTGGTCAGTACTATGCTCCGGCCGCCTGATTTTTCTCCTTGGCTGCTTTAACTGCACCCAAGGTGCCCATTATTAAATTAATTAAAGGCTGGGTTGGCCTAGGAGCAGTCAGGGGGGCCGAATTCAACCCATGAACGAAGACACTAGAAGTAAAAATCTTTAGTGCTTGCTCGGGATTTGAACTCATCCAAGTTATTAGTCCAGTGCTCTACCACTGAGCTAACCTCGCCCCTTGAAAATTGTAAATGTTTCAGAATTGTAAAAGTTTTGCCTAATTCTTAATATTATAAAAATGCTTTACATTTTAGGAAATTTTTGTATACTTTCTAAAGATCTCAAAAACTACTGAGAACTTGAAGGTAACTATTCCAAAGCTAACCAAATGTCCTAAAGATACGATTCTTTTGGTTTCGTATGGACATTTTCGGTAGAGTTGGTTTTGTTCCTCGGAACGATTTTTGCCAGTGTTTTATGCATTTTTTTTATTATCTTAATTGTATGTAATTGTAAAATTATTTGCTGCAAATAATTTTTCTCTCTAGGGATGAATATAACGAAATTCTGGCGGCTCAGGCCGCCTCTTCCCTTTCCAGGTATCTGACCCTATCTCACTGCACCGAAAGCGTAAGCTGTGTTCCTCGCCAGTTGAACATTACTCAACCATCAAGAAGGTAAGTTATATATTGCTTTATATGTGTATGTATTTATATGTATATATTTTTGCCCATAACAAAAATTCAAAGAAACAGTAAATGTTTTATTTTTATCTTTGCTGAAAAATGTAAACACTTATTCCAATGAATTCTTCAAGAAAAGCAAGATTTTAGGGGCCTCAATGCGCAGGTAACCTAACGTTTGTATAACAATTTCATGCAACAAACTTCTTCAAATTTGTGGAAAAACCGAGCAATAGCTATGTGATTGTAAATCAACGGTCTTCTTTAATTTTCTCACCGACTTTAGTGACAATTTCATCGGTCATAATGGTTGCCCGTTTTCATCCAGCATTCTTCATCGTGCACATTAGTTTGGCCATTTTTATACCTAATGCGCCATTGACGCATTCCACCTTTAGTGATCACATCGTTCCCATGAACTTCACAGATTTGGTGATAAATCTGTTCATAGCCAACAAAAACCGTATCACCGACCGCACTTCAAAAGTCACAGGATTTTCAATGGCAGCACACATTTAAAACTAGTATTTTACGGGAATGAGCAGCAATTATAACTTCTCACTAGCACTTCTGGATGGCCAATAAAAGGACGAACGCCCTGACACCAAGATGGCTATGATATCCCCTGCGGCTAGAGAGAAAACGTAACTGACTTTCTGGATAGCCCTCATAGTATATTTTAAAAATAATAATGAGATATTAATAATAAAGTACAATGTCTTTGTTTTATCCTCGGGATCCCCAGAGACTCCCAAATATTACATTTCCACCAGGAGCTAAATTGGGTATTCCCTCTTTATCGTCGGCAGTACTTCCTCGGCTCAGTCCTCTGCCTAGTAATTCGATCCCGAAGATCTTATATTTTTCAACTTCTTTAATTAAAATCCTCTGTTCACTCCCGTAACACGCGATCTCATTCTTTCGATCTTTTTATTACTTCCCACCGCACTGCATTATTCGAAAAATCATTTGTCACTCGCTGTGGAATTCCTTACCTCTGTCTGTCTGACTCATCCACCACTTTCTATCCTTGCAAGTTTTACCCAACCCCTAGTTTATATACAGGCTGAGCTATTTAATTTTGTATATTAAATTGTTTTCACTATTCTATAAATTCAAAATTATTCCCAAGGGACATGTGTCCCGAAATAAGAATAAAAATTTTTAATTTCATTTCATTTCATATACATAAATATATATATTTTCATATTTCAGATGAATACAAATTATATATTCGACTATGATGAAGAAGAGGCAGTTGCAGAGATCACTGAGAAGATGGCCTTCGACTCAGGAGAAGAAGAAGTAGACTCGGATGTGGAAGAAGACGATGAAATTCTAGAACCTCCTTTGGTTACATTGTCTGTACCATCAGCAGCTCCTGATTGTTTTCCTGGGTCTTCGGGCATCCAAACTCCTGTTTCAGCTATGGGGTCTGATTTTGATGTTCAATCATTACATTGGATGAAAAAATCTGAAGTGCCACCGAAGTTCAAAAAATGTAAATTTCTCCAACCTTCTTGTGGACCATCGAATTCTGTTCATGTTGACATAAGCAGTCCAAAAAGTATTTTTTCACTCTTTTTTACCAAATATTTTACGGACTTTATAATTCAACAGTCAGACCTTTACGCGAGTCAAAATTATGCCACACTCAATTTAGAGGAGGAAGAGTTATTTGCTTTTTTGGGAATTCTCATTCTTATGGGCATCCACACACTTCCATCAATAAGGCTTTACTGGTCTAATAATACAAATTTTAAAGTAGAAAGAATTGCCAATATTATGCCAGAAAAAAGATTTTTAACAATTCTTAAATTTCTACATCTCAACGACAGTGAAAAAGCTTATCCGATTGGACACCCACAGTTTGATAAACTTTACAAAATACGTCCAATGATTTCGCATTTGAACGAGAAATTCAAAGAAATGTTTCATCCCTCACGTTGGCTATCGATAGATGAGTCAACGATCAAATTCAAAGGGAAATCAGCTGTGAAGCAATATATGCCTCTCAATCCAGTAGAACGTGAATTCAAAGTTTGGGTTTTGTGCTGCAGCGAATCTAGCTACGCTCTGAACATGGGAATTTATACTGGAAAGTGCAAAACGTCACGTCCTGAAAGAATAGTTGAAGAAGCGATTGTTCCATATATGTACAAGGGATATGGAATTTGTTTTAACAATTTCTTCTCGAGCATACATTTAGCCGACAGTCTTTTGAGAAAAAACATTTTTTGTTGTGGATCGTTGTGTTCGGATAGAAGAGAATTCCCAAAAAGTGAAATGAAAGCCGATAAAGATATGAAAAGAGGAGAATTCGATTTCATACAGTCGGAGGATATATCCGTGATAAAATGGAAGGACAAGGGGTCAAAACCACTCTGCATCCTGACAACTATGCATAACCCCGAAGAAACCATTTTGAAAACATGGATAGATGACAAAGGGGGAAAAACAGAAATTAAAATCCCAAAGGCTATTTCTGACTATAATGACGTAATGGGAGGAGTTGATCATTTTGACAAGCTCATGTCGATGTACACCATTACATGGAAATCCAGGAGATGGTGGATGAACCTATTTTATTATTTTGTTGATACAGCAATAGTGAATAGCTACATTCTATATAAACAAATTTGTAAAGATGTTAATAAGCCTTCCGCATCTACATTTCTTACCCATTTACAATTTCGTTCAAGATTAGCTGACGAACTTATAGGAGAACATTCCTCATCAGGAAAAGCAGGCAAGTCTGCTAGCGTCCGTTTCTATAATGTTGGAGACCACTTACCTATAAAGTTACCAACAAAAAATAGGGCATGTGCGGGATGTTCTCTCCGGCGAATTCGAAGGCAATCCTTTATGGGATGTAAGAAATGTGAAGTGGCTCTGTGCTTAGACTGTTTTGAATCATACCACACAAGAGACCTTAAAAAATGATTTTTTTATTTAAATATTTAGTTTTCTTGTAATATCAATTTTTTTTCTCTATAATCTTTTTGATATTGTTTTAAATGTTGTTAAATATTAGATAAGATAATGTTAAGCTCAAAAGGATTAATTTAGGTTTCAATATTTTTAAAATTCCATATTTTGTATTATAAACAACAAATATAGTTATAATTGTAAATTCTAGGACATAAAATTATTAACCTTCCTCTCCTTTTATCTATCTAGTTATGTATTTTTAATACTTTTTGAAGAAATGTACCAGGTCATTCAAAAAGTCCTGTCGTTTTTTTGGGGGAAATTATAAATAAATAAATATTTTCAAATAATCACCTTTATTCATCAAAATATCCACCGTTACAGTCGGTAACCTTCTCCCAACGAGATGGTAAAGCCCAAATTCCTTCCTTAAAAAACTGTTGATTTTTACTGCAAAAATAAGTGGTCAGTTCGTGAATTAGGTTGTCACGGTCTTGAAAACATTTCTGTCTCAGATTGTTGTCGAGATCTCTGAATAGGTGATAATCAGTGGGTGACAGGTCAGGGGAATATGGTGGGTGAGGCAAAACTTCCCAGCCTATTTCTGTCAATTTTTGACAGAAATTTGAAAAATTGACAGAAATAGGCTGGGAAGTTTTGCCTCACCCACCATATTCCCCTGACCTGTCACCCACTGATTATCACCTATTCAGAGATCTCGACAACAATCTGAGACAGAAATGTTTTCAAGACCGTGACAACCTAATTCACGAACTGACCACTTATTTTTGAAGTAAAAATCAACAGTTTTTTAAGGAAGGAATTTGGGCTTTACCATCTCGTTGGGAGAAGGTTACCGACTGTAACGGTGGATATTTTGATGAATAAAGGTGATTATTTGAAAATATTTATTTATTTATAATTTCCCCCAAAAAAACGACAGGACTTTTTGAATGACCTGGTAGTTATTGAGTTTTGCATCTATGTAAGAATTTTTGAAAAATTTCTTCAAATCTTCACATACCCAAACATTACCTCAGTTAACACTTACACGACAAAGCACCAATACATCAGTGGTGAGCGGCTTTCGCCCAGACGACGAAGCACCAATACATTGGCCTTAGCATTTTACGCCCCACACGTTAGTGATCGATGTGTAAATACACCGCAGGCTGGTCCTCCCCAGCTCCAGGAAGTGTTATTGAAGAGCATCTCAGGATATCGGGGAAGATTGTGTTCTGAGGCTTAAACAATGTAATTTGCTGTGGAAAGCAGCTTCAAGGGAAATAAATTTTCTTTCAGTAGTACAAAGGGGTTATGTGTAAAGGTTTTCGCATTAATAAAAAAATATATATATTATTAATAAGTGAACATAAAAATCTATATAACTTTTAGCACAAATATGCTTAGCGATGACTAAACTGAAAAAGGACACAGTTTGTTCTATTAACAGCCTACATATTACAATGGTGCAAAGACTGATATAATAGCTCGTAGTGGCCAAGCGCAAAACAGGCCAAACTGATATATCAGTCCGTAGCTTTCGAGGCATTGCTCCTCCGAGATATCAGCTCGTAGCACTGACGGCACTGCATTCTGGGTTGATACAGCAGTCCGTAGCAGCATAAGGGTTGATTTACCTATATCTCCCGTTAATTTTACTTCCCGGCAACAAAACTCTGTGGATATCATGCCCTACTAATGAGGAATATGTATTATAAAAAATAAATATAATCGATCCATTAAAAGTTGGGGTTTACTCCTGATAGAAAATAACTAACAGATTAATGTGCTTAGTTATGCAGCTCCTGCGTGATGGACTTTTTCTATCAAGGAGAAGTAATAGTTTCAAAAGATGGATGGTATATTTTGAACATATTAATTGCTCAAAGAAAAATGATTGGAAGGACTCAGTGTCCTTGATAGGAGAATTTTTCAGGTAGTGCCAAACCCTTGTAATGGAAAGGGGTACACACAATTTTCCTGAGTTAGTAGAATAGCCAATAACAGCTTTCTAATAAATAGAACTTACAATTTTAAAGTGGAACATGTTTTTATTATATGGGATAAATAAATAAAAATACAAAAGTAAAACCTTCGTTAACCCGAACCTCTTTATCATAGATGTCCGGATATCCCGGACCAGTTTTGAAAACGAAATTATATTTAGTAAATGAATAATTGTCTTACAAATGATAAATTCCTATTATCAGTAGGTAAATTACCCAAGTTTGTCCTAGCCTCTCGCTCAAGGTGCAGTATAGTTTTGATTTGCGTTTTCGTTTGCTTGTTGTCCACAATTTAGATGTAATGTAAAAACATTGTTGTGACTATAGAAAGAAGGATGGAAGCATTGACAAGGGAGAATCGTTAAAGAACGTTGCTGCAGAGTTGGTAGTAGGAACATCGACCATATCTTATTGGAAAAAGAAGAGAAAATGCATTGAAGAATTTTGTTTTTAGATGACTTCTAAGGACAGTTTATGGTGGTTATGACCCACTCAGTAGCTTTAGCAAACATTGAGAAATTGAAATGAACTTCTAATGTTAAATCGGATGTGAGATTGTGCTGCTCGTGAGTGATACACTAAACTGAGACAGCAGAAACTCACTGTCTTTTTTATTACTAGCTTGTAGCTAAATTGAGTACAGTGCAAACACATAGGATATTACAGTACCTACAGTGTATGTGTTTTAGGTCAAAGTGTGTCAACAATAATATTTAAATTCCATTAAAAATATTTTGGTGATTTATACGTGGTTGTTTTTTGTATTTTTCCATCATTCTCTGGATAACCCGGATTTTCGTTAACTCGGATCGGCTGTGGCCCTAGTTGATCCGAGAATACAAGGTTTTGCTGTATTTTACGAAAATCTGTCACATTAGTGTATAGTGACCATTTGGCATTCTGTATGAGATCACACTCTTACCTTATGGAATGGATTTGCCCAATAGAATAGAACATTTGACTTACATACAGTGGTACTTCCAACAATTTTATTAATAAAGATTGGATTAAATCAAACTTGTAATTAGCAATTATTTACAAACAATAATTGTCTTAGAAGGACATAGCTCTTTCTAAAGGAATGTAGATGTTGGGGTTGTGCTCATGAAAGAATTTTTGAAAACTTTAATTAACATCTTTACCAATCATATCTAATAATTACTGAAAATTACCCCTGTTAAAATGTTTGTATATCTAGATATAGGGCTCCTGAAATGTACAGGAAGTGACTGGGAAATAAGCAGGAAGTGAACAAAAAGTAAGCAGTGATGCGTTTACGTTTTATTTACCTTTACATGTTGCGGAAAATTTTGTCTTCCAGCCAAAATCGTCCAAGCTCACAGCCGTGGCTTAGCTTTCATTCAGAACATGATTACGACCCTCCACAGTTTCTTATGACATGCAAACACTCTGGCACGTGAAAGAGTGGTTCCTCAAACTGTACAGTCAATCTTTTGAAAATTCTGACCAGTTTTACACTTTCAGCAGCAAGAAATGTGATCTCAATGTGTTGTACCTCAATGTGTCGAGTGAGGTACCTCCCGCATGGACATCGTCATAACGGTTACTGGTGAGGTTGAGCAAACATGCCCACCAGCTTCCCACACTCCTGGCAACCCTACCCAGCACCCCTAAACGTGGGAACGTTTTAGCATCTTCACTGGAGGACCAAAAGTCTCGTTAATATTTGATTCACCCACATGGCATTGTTTAATCCTGTCTCTAATTAAACCACTTCTGTGAGTAAATCCTTTGCCACATTCGTTACATGTATATTATTTTCTCTACTATGTACTTGTTTGTGGGTAGTTAAGGTAGTTCTTTGGGAAAATCTTGCTCCACAATCCTGACATGCATAAGGTTTCTCTCCACTGTGAATTCGCTCATGACTAGTCAATGTACTAAGGCGCGCAAAGCCTTTACCACATCCCTTACATGTATATGGCTTTTCTCCACTGTGAATTTGCTTGTGTCTAGTCAAGACACGTTTCATGGTAAATTCTATTCCACAATACTCACATGTATATGGTTTTTCTCCACTGTGAATTCTCTTGTGATCAGTCAATGTACTACGGTGAGAAAACCCTTTACCGCATCCTGTACATGTATATGGCTTTTCTCCGCTGTGAATTCGCTTGTGTTCAATCAATGTACCACGGCGAGCAAACACTTTTCCACATTCTTCACATGTATATGGCTTTTCTCTACTGTGTATTCTCTTGTGTTCAGTCAATGAGCCACTGTGAGCAAACCCTTTCCCACATTCTTGGCACGTATATGGTTTTTCTCCGGTGTGAATTCGCATGTGTTTCGTCAAGTCCTGACTCCAGGTAAATCTCTTCCCACATTCTTCACATAAATATAACTTTTCTCCACAATGTGTTCGTTTGTGTGAAGTGTAATCAAAACTGCCAGTAAATGCTTCCCCACACTTCTTGCATGAATAGGACTTATCTACACATGTTTCCTTGTATTGCTCTTCAAAATTGTCTAAATTCACATTTTTCAGATGTTGCGAGCTAGCAGCACCAAATGGATTAGCACTTTCTATATTTTGGCTTAAATCTTGTAAACCTTGAATAGTTTCTGGGTCTTCAAAATTGTCTACCAGTAGCTTTCCTGTAACACAAACCACATATATTACTTTAAAAATTCAATGAAACTGAGCTGATCTTAACCCTTTCGTTGTTCTGAACGAGTTAACTTGTGTTCAACTTGCAGGGCCCCAGGCGCTCCACACAAGTTAACTGGTGTTCCACTGTCAGTATCCCTGACACTCTACACGAGTTAACTCGTGGCCCATATTAGCCTCGTATATAGCCTCTCCAGACTAGTGCTAATAGCTCGTAAACATCAGTGGGACCTAGCAAGTGTTTGGATCTTGTTTAGCACTGTCTATCGGTATAAATAAGATTTTGTGGGTATTTCTTCAGATTCATTCCCACGATAGAAACTTTCTTTTAGTTTAGTATAAAATTAACAATTTAAAGGACATTTGAAATTATAAGTTAATAATTCTAACTGTATAACAAGAGGATCCTGAAAGAGTCGAATGGTGGTGAGGTCAAGATGAGGAGAGATTGGTGAGCGTACTGGGGGAGTTATACGGATAAGCATCGAGCGTACTGGGCACTGCGAGTCCCTTTATTCGTCAGCAATGAAAGGGTTAAGCAAATCCTTAGATAATTATCTTGCAGTTCATATAAAACAAATCAGTAAGCATGTACAAAATTACTTATTACATTTAACCAGTGAATAATTCAAGAATAATATAAGCCAATTTTATAATAAAAAGGGAACATAATATTTTCCCTGATTATCAGATTCTGCATTCTTATCTAATTTGATGTATATGTAATTTATTCCTGGTACAATTTGAGATTTTCAAATAATACACGTGTAATATTTTTGTAATATAATGTAATATTTTTGTTGTCGGTGTGCATCATTGGTTCCAATTTTTTTATGTTACTAACCTTAGTATGATTATTCACTTTAGTGAGAAGAGTTTTGAATAAAGTTGGACATTCCCCGTCTGATTTATGGTTTCCAATAAAAGTTGTTTATTATGGATTACGAGATCTCTCATAATATGTAGCTGAATTACAAAGGAGTTCAGCTAGAACAAATACATTACCTTCCAGATCTGCTGCAATGTCCAGCTCGGGTTCATGTTTAATATGTGGGCAACTCCTGAAATATTTGCCAGCACCTGGGGAAACAAGATATCTTAAAATTCTTTTTGAAGAGTAATCTTTGTAAAAATTCCCATCTAAACCAATAGTTTCAACAATGAAATTGTATATGTAATTAAAATAAGATTCCCTCCTTTGAAAAAGTCATTAAAGAAATGTATAATATAATATTATAATACAACTAATACAGAAACGGAAGGAATTTGTTCGTAGCATTATATTATAAAGGAGTGAATGGCAGAGGATTTTTAGAACAGAACGACTTTGTTTCGAAGCAGAGACTATGTCAAATTCGGGATGGGGTCCAGCACCTTGCCTGGAAAGCCATAGTTCAGACAATAAGGACCCTCCCTTACTGGCCTAATCACTCGTAAGAAATATAACTAGCCTTGGAATTAGACTGTCTAGATAGAAATTACATAGCAGGGAAAAGGATATTCGTATAGCTAGCTGGAACATAAGGTTGTTAGTAGGCAAGAGAGTTGAAATATTGGAAGAAATGAAAAGATACTGAGTAGGGATCCTTGGTATCAGTTGATCATGAAAAAATAAATTAATTTGGCAAGGATAAATTTGAAGGATGACTGCATGCTCATATATGCAGGTTTGCCTAAGGGTGTTTTAGCAAAATAAGGCAGTAAAGGGGCTAAAGGGAAACAAGGACAAGCCCATAAGAAATATTAGAAATGAAAGTGGATTCCTACAGACTGATCATACGAAAATATTGAACAGACTGAGAAGACATTTTCAAAAAATATTTTCCAATAAAAGACACCCTGTAAACTGGATACAATCAGTAAGTAATGATGAATATGATGGGGTTCTATGGGGGGAAGAAGTTGAATAAGCACTGGAAAGGCTAGAGCTAGGTAACACTGCTGGATGAGACAATGAAAGTCCAGAATTTATAAAATTTTGAGGTAAGGGGCCAAAGTAAGCACAGTGGTAGAGCACTGGACTAATATGCTGGAGAACGTGGGTTCAAATCCCGAGCAAGCACTAAAGATTTTTTCTTTTAGTGTCTTTGTTTGTGGGTTAGATTCGGCCTCTCTGACAGTCCTTAGGCCAACAGACCCGCAAGCCACGACGCCCGGTCGCTCATGCCTATTGTAGCCAGTCCTCCCTCATTCCTACTGCACTACAGCTTAACATTAACCCATTCTGGACGGTGGGCTTCTCCAGCAGCCAGCACAAAGCCGTGACTGGCTGACGGTGGGCTTCTCTAGCAGCCAGCAGAAAGCCGTGACTGGCTGACGGTGGGCTTCTCTAGCAGCCAGCTCACTCTATATCGTATAAGGACGGCCGGTTCTTTTCTTTTGTTGTATTTAGGTCTATAAGTTTGTCTTTGTGTATAAATCGGTATTTGTTGTATTTTGAAAGGGGCAAATCGCCGTCTTTACGATTTATTAATTTATAAAAGGGTACCTTGGTTCTGTTGACTCTAGCAGTCAAAGCAGCAAAGGGGAAAATCAGGCGTCCGAGCATAGTACTGACCACACTATCTCTCTAGTGTGCCGTACGGTCATGAATCAGATACCTCTATAGTATTTGCTCCTCAGGTTCCTCGTGGCATGCTACGTGACTGATTGATTTTTTTTTTTAGGTAAGGGAGTAATAAAAAGTACTCAAATAACTATTTCAGAAGATATGCAATGAGAAGAGGATTCTATCTGCATGGCAATACACTATATACAATATATAGTCCCTATTCATAAAAAGTCTGATACGCAGGGGGGCATAACTAAGCACATTCCTCAGAATTTGGGTTGTGTAGACTTTATTCCTGAATAATTTGCTTAAAATAACCTATACAAATAAAATAAAAACTTGGATGGCTTTGCTCTTTCACATACGTAATGAAATTTGCCACTATCAGCCATAATTTTTGTTATATTTCAAGAAAACTTGACATTCGTAGAGATTATCTACAAAGGAAAATATTTTGTAAAAATAAACTAAATTGGTTCAATAGGAGGGGGTTTCTTAAGACCCAAAGTAGTTATTTGCCCGTACTAGCCGCAATTTTTGTTAAATTGCAACAAAACTTAATAAACTAAATCAGTTAATCAGGAGAGTGGTGAACTTCGGACCGAAATTACTAATTAATAATTTATTATAATTATAAATACATAATATAATTATAAATATAATATATTTTTTTATTCCTCGGATTCCTCTAATTTCAAACAATTATGTTTTGCTATGATAATTAAATTATGTTTCGTGAGGAAAATTTCAATGAAGTAAGTTGGCAGTAGTGAGCATCTAGATTCTAGATGCTCACAGCTCCCAACGTATTTCACTGAAATTTCGCTTGTGTCTGTCAGACACTCTATACACACAAGTGGTTAAGAATCCCTAATGGGCCAGCTTTTCTATGTTTTTACTTATTCCATAATCAGACTAGTTTTATAGAAAATATTAATTGTTATAAGGCATGAAATAAAATATTAACATTAATTACCTGAGGTGGATGGGTGAACTTCCTCTATCACACCATTGTCTTCATTAATAAAGATTTCCAGAATATTGCCAGCAGTTTCAGCTCCTGAAAGATTAATCAATCCTGAGTTATATTCAGATCGATATGAAGCTCCAAGTTTATAGGCTGTTTATTTGAAGAAATATAAATAAAAACCATGAGCACTAAGTAATAATACCTGCTAAGTTATGTCATCCCGCCCCCCAACATTTGATTTGTTATCAACATAAAGTGGGGCAGCTACGGGTTATACAGACATGCCATTTAAACAAAGGGTAAATTTGATTAACCTGTATATAGTTTTCAAATACATATTACTCATTTTAGTTACAACATGTAGTTTTATTCAACAAATGACCGAACCCCGATCATCTACAGCTTCCCATTTAGAGGGAGCTTTGCTCTGGATCCAGATTATCAACTTGCTTATACCAGCCATAATTCTTGGACCTTGCAACAACACAGAGCACATAAATTGTGCCCAACTAATGAGAAAAATGTGTTACGAAAATAAGTAAAATCTATCCTTTCTATGTTGGGGTTTTGCTGACATTAACAATTACTTTAATGGCTGAAACTATTGCTTCCTTCTAATAAAACTTAATATACAACTATTGATAAACATGGGCTGTGCAAATATGTGAAATAGGTCCATTAGGAGAGGGAGTTTATTCAGAAACCGAATAATTATTTTTTAAAAGTTAAGGAGGCTGTTAAAATCAAAAAATATTACAGTTCTTGTTAAACAAAATAAGCTTATACTGTTCAAAAATTTGGTATCACCCAGAAAAAAATTGTTCTTCTAAACAGAGGCAGCTAATAAATTTGTAAGAACCAAATGTTATTTGGTTTTGGAGATCTTTCGTTTTTTGGTGTTCCGTTCTGTGGAAAGTATTTTAGTGTCGTCAAAGTTGAATGGGTGTTTTTTTTGTTATGGCGTGTTTTGCGAAGGTGGATTTCTGTTTTTAATGGTTTGTTTGTGTTGTGAAATGCGGGAGTGAATATAACTTTTGGTTTCTCGTATGTATACTGTATTACAGGAGGGGGTTTGGCAAGGTATTTGGTAAACGCAGTTGGTGGTGCAGTAGGGAATGGGATCTTTGGGTTTGGTGTACACGCTTCCAAGTAGTCAACACTATCACTAATTTCTTACAAACTCCGTCTCCTAATCCCACTCACCTTTCCTATTTATTCCACCATCTTCCATAAATTGTCCTGACCTTCTTTTTGATCTTTGTTCCCAGGTTCCAGACAATTTTTCTATCTGTGTGTCCCAAGATCCTTAACCCTTACCGTACCGTGGACTTGTACAGCAGTTGAGAGCTGTCGGGACCCACATACCGTGGACTTGTGTAGAAGTCGAAGGAGGATGAGGCCCACGTACCGTGGGCTTGTACAGCAGTCGAGAGCTCGGCGTATCTCTCGCATTCTTTCTCTTCTCATTTCTCGACATTAGTGCTATCTAGCGTTACCGTATTGTACTTCTAGTATTCCTGTCTATTACTAGATGGCATTTCAATGAAGTTTTTGGTCGTTTTCAGTCGAATTAGAACTTGTTGCCTTCTCCACCCATTTACCCGGTCAACCTTCTTCAAATTATCGTTTGCTTTTATACCTCTGTACATTCCCAAAAACTTGTTTTTGCAAAATTAGTTCACTTTTAGTCTTGAAGTGTTAAGATCTTATATTGAGTTTTGTTAAATTTAGAAAAAAAAACGTTTTTTTATTGCGTGTCCTCCATTTAAAAATAAATGTAATATTCAGTTGATAAGATTAATATATTACGTATTTAATTGAATAATTCGTTAAGTGTACTGTAAATATTTATAATAATCCTTTTGTGGCGCTAATGGCCAAGTCGTAGATGCGCCGTAAAAAAAAAAAAAATAATCCTTTTGTTTTTGAAAATATGTTTGTACAAAAAATAAAAATAAAATAAGTTTTTAGCTCCGCAAGTGTACAAAGTCACGGATCAAATAGGAAGATGGAAAACTTTTTGCCGTAGTTATGGAGTATATTATTCTATTGCTAATTATTCATAAAATAAAGGGCAAATGATGAAAAACAGAAAAACCTTCTTTTTTTTGTGCCTATATAATATAACTTTTTTTAATAACTTATTTTTAAACAAAGTTATTCAACTTAAAAATGATTATTGAAACGCCAAACTAATTCAGCATAAATAAAAATTAACAATCATTGTAACCAAAATAAAAATCAAAATTATAAAATACGAGTTTTACTACGACGAGGAGATCGCTGAAAGTCGAGGCGCTGCGACCGAGAGTGGGAAACGTATCTCGTACAGGGGACCCGAAGCCGGGTGCGAGTATCCCGTACAGGAGAACACACTCCTTGCAGCTCTTTGCTTATAGAAAGGGTTAACACCTTTTACAACCTAGCAATTTACGTCTTTCATCCTTACTGACTTACCGCCTCCTCCTCCCCTCCCCGTCATAACTATAAAACCCCCAGGGTAGTAGCTGTCCTCATACATTCAACCATGGTCACCTGAATGTCTTCTTGGTCTTTGTCTTTCCCCCCTAGGCATTCTTTAGTGGTACGTATCTGTGTATTGATTATTATAAATTGTATTCACTTATAGAATATATAGTTTTTTCTCATAAAATTGTAATAATGTTGTTTTTGTACTGTTTGCGTATTTCTTTCTACATGTTGTATACTTTCACACCTTTGGTAATTTTTCTTACCGAAAATGACATTTTCTATAATTACCTTTTCATTGTTTAAAAATAAGATTGGTTCAAATTAATTGTCATGATGTATAAACTACGCTCATTTCCGACTGTTTTTTTACTTATAAGTTGTATATATTTTTTAGCTGAAAAAGGCTGCCAAAGTGCAGCTGAAACGTCCAATACAGATGTCTTCCTGAAGGTCTGACGTATTTTTTCTCCTAGCTGAATCCCAACCATAACTTGTCTTCGTATCACTGCAAAGGCTAACTATCTCCACCTCCACTATTTATAATTATGAAAGCCAAAAGGGCATGAAACATGTAGAGCAGCAATAAATCATTTTGGATCAAATATAATTCAACAAAAAAAAAGGTGGGAAATTAATTTCCCACCTCAAAGAAGTTTATAGAGAAATATAAAATGTCACAATACACTAATGCATCTAAGGGATATTGTGCCTTGGTTGGCAAGAGTTTCCCTGGCCTAGATATTCCAGGCAAAGAACACTGGGTTGTTACACGCCTTATAAAGACAAAAATGCAACTAAATTGTAATTACCAACAAACTCATCTGGCTCTTCCTTGATTGCTGCACACTCCTTTTCCATTTCTGGAAAAATTAAGAGAATTAGTGGCAAATTATTTACAAAATTAAAGAAATTTGACCATACTTTAGAGTTGAGTCAGGAAGCAAATTCCAGTAAATTTGTATATTTTATGGAATGAATTGCCTTCAGGACGTGAGAATAATTCAGAATAATGTGAAAGGTTATGAGGACTACTTATAACTCCACTCTACTAAACTTACACAGGAAGACTGTTCAAAGAAGAAAATTAAGAAGGATTGATTAGATCTTGAATAAGCTTTTACTAAGATTTGTAACAACAACCTGAATCTCAACATTTAACAAGAATATGTCCTTTTTTGTAGATTTGCAGGTTTTAGGGTAAAAGGCTCTTGCTAAAACCACAGGGAGAAAAGGGGATCCTTAAGTTGATCTGCAATCAAGAATTAAAATATGGCAGCAAAGCTAAGCATAAATTATTCATTTCTAGAGCCTATGGAGGTGTGTAAATGAGTGTTCGAAATCAACAGTCAAAATTAATACTTCTGCAGTGCATCTTACCAAATAGCTGTATTTTAAATTATCGGCAAACTAATATCAATTGCTATGCTGGCTGCGCCATAGATATAAAAAGGAATCCTCTCTGAATATATAGTCTGTAGAAATAGAAATGGGAACTAGTCATTGAGTTAGTAGATGGTAGATCCCTACTAACTCAATCGAACTAGTAAACAGCCGCCATCTTGAATAACTCTAAAGAACAAATACAAGTCGTCCTCCTGTCAGGTTTTCCTTGCTTTATCTTCTCACAAGTTCTATTATGTCTGCTCTGGAGTTATACAACTTCTTGTTTTAATTATTTGCATAACTTATTCTAATTTGCAATATACTATTCATTAGAAGTATTAAATGGTTGTACATTGTTTTGTTTAATTATATAGCAAGATGGTGTCATTAGGGCCAGGAGAAAATCAGTAATTGAATTAAATTCACGATGAAAACTAAATAATAATTCAGAGAATACAAATATTAAATCAATTCATAATTTACATAAAACATGTATCATACCCCGAAAATCCATACAGATTGAGAGGTTGGAAGAGAACATCCCACAACCAGGCAAGCTGTAATTACAAAGTCAGGCTTCTGAACAGCCAAAAAGGTAACCTACATTTGACGTTACACTCTATCCTGCTTCATAGATAGAGAACGGACCTTTCTATATTTATGTCCTGCATGGATTATTACTTACATTATATTCTTTGGCTTGTCAGCTGGAAAAAGCAGCATTTAACAATGATATAATTTAAATAGGCAAACTAATTGTATATAAGGCTATACTCTCATTTACACAAACACATACATATGTATATTTACCCACAAAAATGTTGATAAAAAGAGGCCAAATTCCAGGCCCCTTCCAAGAACAGTTTGCCCATGAAAGTTATATCATAGTATTGGGCCAAGTTTTAGGCAGTTAATACCTTTTCAATAACCTATAAAATCCCAGTTTTCGTTAAATTATGGTTGTTTAAACTTACATATAGTTCACATAACTCGGTTACCAGAATGTTAATAATAACCCTGAAAACATGAATGTCAGAAATTTCATAATAATTCCTATCGTCATAGCGATCATCGTTTAACAAAAGCTAGCCAAGTTGGAAAAATAAGTAATTCATTACAATAAAAGACTAAATGCAATATAAATTGAAAGTAAAATTACAATATATTCTAAAAACTATATTCTATATGTTATGGTTTCCAAGCCAAGGCGGGTGTGGGAATCGATTATTAATTGAGAATAAAAACCTTACTTGCTAAAAATTCAATCATAAAGGATGTTATAACCAAATAAGCACATAAAAAGTGCAGTGTTATCAGGAGTGTAAAACTTCCGGAGGGGGGGGGGGTGATTTTTAAGTAGTTTGATAACTGTGAACTGTGTGATGGCAGCCATTGCTATTCCTTGCTATTGCTAGCTGGTGTCAGCTGTTTTGACATTCAATCTCAGGCTTAATGCAGTTTCAAGGTATGTTCATCACATTGAAATTTTTCTTTACTTGGAGACTACTATTGTTCCTGAGAATGTTATCGGAGATTGTTCCGTGAAAATTCGCTTCATACAATACGAATTGAGAATATAAAAAAGTAAAATGCAGGAAGGATAACTTGTAATTGTTCTTCTTCAAAATTTTCAAGATGGCGAATACTCATTTGCTAAGCCGGCATGTGAATTTTTTTCTCTGATATTCTGATGAGTTCCTATATTGGAATGTGAATTGGAATAATTCATTTCCCAATTTTATCTGGTTAAATCGTACTTTCATGTTTATTTAAATATCCGGTAATACTGAAGGAGAGCGTCCTCAGCACCGATTTTCTTCAAAGTTTGCACTATAACGTATTTTGATGCACTAAACACGAATCCGTTGAAAAAAAAAAGTTGCTCTCAACTAGGAAAGAAGTTATTAAGCACTAAAGTTCATTGTTATGGAGGTTATAAAAGACGGGGTAAACAGCTTATATGTAAACTCGCACATGCGCAATAGTCCTTAATGAGGAAGTTTAATTGATATTTAGACTCACCTGTGTTAGCTGACTTGGTCGTAAACTGTCGCTTTGGGCATACGTGCTATGCGTTTCCGCTCGCTCAAGAAGATATCAAACAAGAAATTTGAAGAATGTTTCATTATTTAAAAAAATGTTTCTGAATAAATAAGTGTTGGTAAATTTTAATAATTGATAGTTAATTACAATTACACTTCTTCATTAAGGACTATTGCGCATGCGCGAGTTTACAAGTACGTTGTTTATGCGATCGTTTGTTACCTTCATAACAATGAACTTTAGTGCTTAATAACTTCTTTCCTAGTTGGGAGCAACTTTTTTTTTTAACGGATTCGTGTTTAGAGCATCAAAATACGTTATAGTGCAAACTTTGAAGAAAATCGGTGCTGAGGACGCTCTCCTTCAGTATTACCAAATATTCATATTGAGTGAATAAAGGTAAATTAATTTTATACATAGATTTTTTTTTTTTTTTTTTTTTTTTGTATTGTCTTAAAAGGTTTATTCAACCGCGGGGGTCATGGGCACAGAATGAAAGGAATGGACTTTTGAATGTATTGTTTTATTCTCATTAAATGGAAAATTAACAATTTCTTTGAAGGAGGAAAGCAATAATTTAAAAAAGAAACAAAAAATCTTTAAATGTTTAACAGAATAATTAAAATAGGCTTGGACATTGTCCACCTGCCAGAGTACACATGCACACACACACAAATGCACGCGCAACAAACACACGTTGCTGAGGAATTCACTTAGTTTACACTTTTTCTCAGGGACAGTTTATTAGAGAGAGAAAGAGATTAATTTCCCAGTGATTTGCAACTAAATCTCTCAATTTTCACAGGTATGCAGAATAGCTATGCACCTGTGAAGGAAGAGCCAGTGGAGAGTGGGGCACTTAGAGGTGATTACAATAGGATTGTATTTTCATACTTATTCAGAAATCATAAACATATAATTATTGTATTGCATACCAGACATCGTATTTAAAATACAGATGCTTCTAATAAATTATTTCTAGAAACATTTTCCCAGTATTCTCACTAGCTTCAAAGTAAATATAGCACTCACATCCTGTAGAGAACAATAATTCTATTTTAGTAACTTTATATTAATTCTTAAGTAAAAGGCAAACTGCAAATCTCAATCTCCAATTGTTAATTGAGACGATTATGAAAATCAAGATCCTATTACTCATTAAGTATAGATTTATTAATTTTGTGTTTTTTTCACTACCTTCTGGCAGCAAGAGTAGAATAAGAAGTGAAATCAAGAAAAAAATATTAGAGCTAAAAAAAAATTCAAATTAAATCCTCTGAATTTCATGTCTTATATTTAATTTCCTATTAAAAATTATCAGACATTTTTTATTGGCATTTAGAGAATTATATTAAAATCTCATACCTCTTTAATTTCAACACAATGAAATTTCATGCCTTATGATATTTGATATTTAATTGAGTGACTTGGCTTCCAGTATATAATAAAAATGCCTGTAGTATCCTGAAATATAAATGGTTGTTACATGCATTAAGCAGATCTTAAGAGCATAGTGGATGATAGAAAATTCTACATTGTATCATTGTGGACAGTTGGATTTAACGAACTGAAAATAATTGTTGAGCCGACAAAAAAACTACTGAAGATGTGTAACCTACATCCAGCTACCACTGGAAAATTGTGCTAGCTTAACTTAGCATTGGCCGCATTATTCTAATAAGAATATCCTATGAAAATACATTACACATCAGGTTGACATGATATAAATTTTCTATCAAAACATGGCTGCCAGTACATTAACACAATATTCTCTTACATACAGAACACATAACTTTACAATTTCAGTTAAAGATATCACCGAATAACCAGTCACTTTCAAGCAAACTACTGACATTTTTAAAACTCTGGAATTTAGGAACCAATTAACTTTTGTCTGCCATGTTCATTCAGGCACAATGACACTTCGAAAAAGCCAAATCAAGGAAGAAGAGAAACACCCCTTTAATAATAAAAATAATATTAACTTCCTTTCATCTGCCCTCTCTGTGTTAATTTAATTGCTTGTCAAAGGAGCAAATGTTGAGGATTTTAACATGGCAGATGTTGGGAATTAATTATTGATAATGCTAATTGTATGTAGTCCTGCTAAATACCGGTCTTTTATTAGAAGCAGCAAAAATATCTTAATATAATTTTGAATTGTTTTAACATTCAGGAGCTGAATCGACTGGAAATATTTTAAGAATCTTTATTAATGAAGGCAATGGTGTGATTGAAGAAGTTTCACCATCATCTTCAGGTAATTAATGTTATATACTTATCCAATGGTTACTACTCTCTCATGTAAACGCACAGAGCCTAATTTAGCCCTCATTTCCCAAAACTAGAGGGAATATTTTGACTTAATGACTTGGAACACGTACTTATTGACTTGTTCATGTACTCAAACAGGCACACATACAATCATTGAGATATAGCATTTTTTATATCAATTTCCACCTGGATAGGGAGGGAAGTTAGGAAGGATACCTACTGTAGTGATCATTATCTGAATTTTGTTTCAACTGCAATAGATTCTCCCATATGTCAAAGTCAGATCAGATTCAACTCCACATAAGTCTGTCGCCCAGGGGGCTGCATAATCCTATTCTTCAGAAACATGGTAGTCTATGCAAACTAGTAATACTGAATAAAAATATATTTATAAATACCAAATAAACATGAATAGTTTAAGTATTTTTATATTTTTAAGGAGGCCTAGTGGAAGTGAATAATAGGCATGCACACATCAATTGCTTCTTGGATTGATTCTTGGGCTTTTTTTTTTTGAAAAAATAAAAATAAAAAAGAAGAAGAAAAGGCAAGAGCTCTATCCTGGCTAGAAAAAGGTGGTAACCTATTGACAGCCTATCCCAAAAGTTTTTGTCATGTATAAGTTGAAGGAAACATATATCTGTAATTTACGAGGAAAAGTCAAAGTTTCTTATTCTCCAAAGAATTGGTGATATCCCCAACTGTAAACTTTAAAATATTGTATCAATAGTTAAAAAATGATTAATGAGAAGATGGAGAAGCTAGCAGAAGATAAAAATGAATGGTTCAAAGAATCTGAACAGGTGAAACCTAAAAATATATCTTGTTATTCAATTAGATGAATAAGCAAAGACTTTTAATGAATCAATGAACCTCACCTATCGTGAAGCAAAACGGAGGGTAATTCAAATGTACAGATATATATATATATATATATATATATATATATATATATATATACGCTTGAAAGAGGACAAGTTCCCCCTTTGATGCGGAAGGAATAGATAAACTCACTGCTATAGTACAGTTGATGATCAGGAGATTACAATTTATAGAAAACCTGCTACTCAAACATTTAAAAAACACACTTATACACCAAAATTTAACCCCCAGGACCTCCCAATTACGCCCCGACAAGACCAGAGCACCCGCTTGGCCTTTTCACAGACATACATCATGTGTTCACTCCACTTGAGTTTTGAGTCTAGTATCACTCCCAAGTGTTTAACTTTCTTGACAAAAGGTACCCTTATCCCAGAAATAACTGGTTCTAGGAGACCGTCAAGTTTCCTCTTGTTCGTGAAGGGGACTATCGCCCTGGATGGATTGATTTTAAGTCCCCTTCTGTCACACCACTGCATAGATCTATGCAGTGCTGCACCAAGTAACTCTGATATGACGTTCAGAAATTTACCACTGATCAGGATCACTATGTCGTCAGTATAGGCCTGCGCATAGAAACAATGACCTTGTAGGTCGCCCAGTAATGAGTGGTTCCTAATTTTTTTTTTTTTTTTTTTTAACGGATTCGTGTTTAGTGCATGAAAATACGTTATACTGCAAACTTTGAAGAACGTCGGTGCTGAGGATTTTAGTGATTTGCATTGATTCTGAACACTCAAATTCTACCTGTTGTCATTTCTTTCAAGTATCTAAGTAAAGTTTCTGTAGTATACTCAAAACCTTTTTAATTTTATACATTGCCAAATAAGCAACAGGCATTCTATAGAATACCTCGGCATTATATAGAATGCCTAGGCAATGTGTGTAATACGATGTAGAAACTAATACATTCTACACTTTGCCTAAACCACTCAGGCATTCTATAGAATGCCTGGATTCTATACTTTGCCGCTAACATGTATACAAATAGAGATGGCTACTTGCGGTTCTGATGAATTGTAGTTTGTTTGCCGGATCGGAGCATGAAAAAGAGACCGGTCTTCAAGGAGGCTACCACAAACAGTCCTGAGTTTGGCTGCTTAAACTTAGTTTCTTTTATACGCGCGCTCACGAGAGCAGGAGAAGGAAGGCTCCTAGGAAGTTACTGTCTCACTGTCTTTGTGTATAATATACTTTATTTAGAACAGCTGGAAATGTTTGACAATGTTTTACTAGTGAAAAACTGGGGCTCGCTTAGGCCCCCTCCCACCTATTCACTTCTTTAGTATTCCTAAAGCAAACATGATGAGAGAAGAAAACATGATGAGAGAAGAAAATGGCTGGAAAATAAAGCACTTTTTTGTTAACTGTGATTGGAACCCAAGCAAGAAAACATTTTGCAGTAAAAATTGAAAGTGTAAACTCCTGACAACCCACAAGCAAACGTACTCTTTGCAATTACTTTTTTTTCTCATGTCATTTGATAACTAAAATATTCATAGAATAAATGTATTGTAATTATTCTGAGTGCCAGCACAAGGTCCCTAACATTGCTTATCACCTTCACTGCCCCCTAAAATTTTAAAACTTCCTCAGGAGCCAACTACTTTTTATCTTATTTTCATTAATAAATAGCTAATAGTATAAAGTATTGTTATATTTTAAAATAAAAAGAATTTTAATAGCCACACGTTGATGTGCCAAAATGTTATAATTTAAATTAAAATTTTATTTTTAATAATTTATTTACGTTATGCCTCTACGTTGGGAGCCAATATGTTATAATTTAAATAAAAAATTGTTATAATATTTAATTTTAAAAACTCTTTATCTCAGGGGTCGGGTTCGAGTCCAGTAAAGTAGAACAGAGATCATTTTAAATAATAAAAAAAAAAAAAATAAAAAACTCATGGATATGGATAAACAAGCATTACCTGATATAAAGCCAGCTTAGTATTAACTGCATAGGACAGGATCTTCTTTACAACATTATCTCCATTAACGGATTGAGCCTAGGCTTCATGAAAACTGACGACCATATGAGACTAGCTGTGCACTGAACTAGACCTGCCTTAGGACTCACTGTAGCTTCTTTTGAACTGCACTTCCGTATTGATTAGATCTTCCATTCAACTGAACTGCACGTATGAGACTGGAGCTTCGTTTCAACTGAACTCAACTGTATCTTCTTTTCAACTGAACTGCCTGTGTGTGAGGCTGAGACTTCTTTTGAACTGAACCGCACTAACTTTCATGGCGGGAGCGTCCTACCGGTATCCAATGCTACCTGTATCGACTGCTAGACAAATATAACAAATAATATTTGTTTATCCTAATGAATTCAACATATCAATGAGCTTTTTGATTATCTTCAGAATTTTCTGTGTTAATTTTAAATCTTTTATATTTGTAATGTAAAATATCATTACAGTATAATGAGTTGAAATGCATTTTTACTGACGCTAACGGGAGCCGGGGTGAGGGCACCGTGCGAAGTCTCACCCCGGTAGCCGGGGCGTGGGCACCAACTCTAGTCTCACACGTTACCTGAAATGGTTCGTATCATTGTCTTTGTTGGGCAATCAATTGTAGAAATACCAATAGAGTGATATTACACTTATGCCCAAGTTAATATAATATGCTTTTACTGTATAAATAAACACGCGATGTAGGTGTAATTTATTTTGCATTATTACTTTATTTTATTTATTTTCAATTTTCCTAATTTATTAGTAAAACCTATAACTATTATTTATCATCTACTTTCTACTCCTAATATCTTACTAACTAACATACTATTCTAATTATTGATTCCTATACTTATACTAACAATTCTTACTTACTTACGAAATTCCCTAAAGCAGAAACCTAAACTAAGTCCTGGTTGATTTGAGCAATGAGTACAGCAATACAGCGTGTTTTCTCTAATTTTCTGTTTTTCCCATCAGTTTTTTCATCTCCTCCTAATTGTTTACCCTTTCTAACCTTTCAGACAAGGTTCCGGCAAATTTGAGGCAGTCCACCGACTAGTGTTTCTATTATCGCCAGCCTTAAGTAATTGAGAGAGGGTCATAGATTTGGCAGGCCCTGTAATGCGTTGTACAAAAAATGTAATTTTAGCAGTATTACTTGAAAAATGAACAATCTCAATTTTTTCGATTTCTAATTTACGAATCGATTTCTAATTCGTCATCAGAGGCATTGAAAATTATGTCATGGATTTCCTCTACTGTGAAAATAAAGCGGTTTTTATTACTCACAAAACACAACATTAAAACGAATAATTATTCATTTAATTAAATCAGAATTATAGAAAGGGCATCGTTATAACTGTTATGAAGAGAATTTTTTGTTATGTATATATTAAAAAAAATGACAACCTTAAATAAAATCCATGACTGCTGTTGTTTTTTTCCACTACGTCCAGACATTCTAGGAACTAAAGAACAACGTTCCAAAATAATTAACCGTACTGAATAATTATAAAAAGGTTTTACACATTTAATTTACTGTTATTGGATACTCACGTAAATTTTGAAGAAATTGTCAAAAAAAGCAATTTCTTCAGGAATCAATAACATTCCCACATGACTTGTTCACTTAGCAATGCCCAGGTTCACTTAGTAAACCCCTCTGCGAGGTGTCCAGCCTGTGTTAGAGCAATAAAACGGGAGGTAGTAGGAGAGCCCGGGAGCCGGGGCGAGGGCACCTGGCGAAGGTATAGCTCGCCCCGGCTCCCGGGGCGTGGGCAGTGAACGCGTTATGGGGCATTTGTTGGTTGCCTCTATGGACTAAACATAATTTTGTTTATTTGAATAATAGGTGCTGAAAACTTTAATAATGTGGAGATTTGTATTGAAGAAGAGGGCCTTAATCCTTCAACTTCATTTATTCAAGTCTGACCTCTAATATAATTCCTAAACCATTATTTATTTTTCTTTGATTTTATATGAATTGGAAGTTTTCCTTTGTATTGGAGAAATATGGAGAAGAATAACTATAAGTGTGTTCAACAGGAATAGAGCGTAACATCCAGGTAAAGGAGGAAATTAATCTGGATATTCCATCAGAGAATCAGCAGTTTGGGGGTAAGTTTTTTAATATTTATTTCAACCACAACAATGAAGCGAAAAAAATTCAATTTCCTTGAAGAATCATGCTGTTACCTTTCGGTGTTGTATTTATTTGGTAGCTCCAAATTAAGTGAAGTGTGAAGAAGGAAATTCATTTATTCAGCATGAGCTGTAGAACCCCAGTGAATTATATTACATTATGACTTGAGATAAATGGGAAAAGTGTCTTGTGACTCCAATATAAAATCCATTGTAGATGATAGGGTTCCCTACTATCAGAAGAACTAATATATCTTCCTCACAAATATTTGATATGGCTCTAGGCCTTTTGTCTAATCATTGCGATCATTCCGGTGTCTACGAGCAAGTTATAAGCGAGAAGCAACTATTGATGCAGCAGGCTGGCAACTCTAGCCGTAGTACTGAGTTAGCCAAAGTTTGATATGCTCTGTTCATCTTTTCTATATTGCCTAGTGGACGCCAGCCTGTCATAGCAATAGTAGCTCCTCGCTTAAAGGCATCTGATGATAACAGCGATTTGTCAAAAGGCCTGGGGAAGAATATGTTTTATTGTTCTGATTCTTTTTTTTTTAACTATAGAATATTTTTCAGATAAAGGGACTCTTAACTATATTTGCCACCACTGCCAGCAAAACTTCATCTCTTTCAAGCATTTGAAAACCCATGTCAAGCTTTGTTTCTTTCTCCTCGAGCCATGTGAGTTGCCATTTTTCTAACATTTATAAATATAAACAAAAGCTTAATGGTTATAGATATTTTATACAATTATTTTAGGAAAATGGATGTTTAAAAATAAAATAAAATTAATCATTATAGTCATACACAAGAGGCTTCTCTGAAATATTACCAAAGAGCCCCTGAAAATATATTAAGCCACGAGTCCTAAGTTTTCATGCCTAAATTCAATTTCTTGAAGAATCATGCTGTCTCCTTTAGGATGGTGGTCGGGAACCGAACTATACTCGTGTTACAGTAGTCCCTGGGTCTATAACTGTCATGAACATCTCCTTATAATTCGATAAACAATTTTAGATGGGGGCGAGGTTAGCTCAGTGGTAGAGCACTCGACTAATGAACTGGAGGACCAGGTTCAAAACCCGAGCGCGCACTAAAGATTTTTTCTCCTAGTGCTGCTGTTCGAGGGTTGGATTTGGGGTCCCAGATCATCCCTAGGCTCACCCAGCCTTTAATTAATAATGGGTACCTTGGGTGCTAATGACTCTAGCAGTCGAAGCAGCCAAGGGGAAAATCAGGCGACCGGAGCATAGTGGTGACCACACTATCTCCCTAGTGTGCCGTATGGTCAAGAATCAGATACCTCTACAGTATCTGCCCCTCTGGGCCCTTGTGGCCTGTTACGAGACTGATTTTTTTTTTTTTTAACAATTTTAGATACTTTGTTTCCCTTTAATAATTGTTCCTGCATATTCATTGTTGACTCCATACCAGAATTTAAAATGGCAGCATAACTTGACGAGCTTTGATTGCCTAGGCTGTGAACCTCTTAAAAGCACCATTATATTTTCTTTTTTAAAAGTTCCATTAGCTTATCAGTTCCTTAACAAGCCACAAGTGCCCAGAAGGGCAGATACTGTACAGCTATCTGATTCTTGGCCATGAAGCACATCTTGGTCAATATTATGTTCCAGCCGCTTGATTTTCCTCTTTTCAGATGCCAATTAATAAATCAATGAAAGGCTGTGAGTGCCCAAAGACAGTTTGGGCCCCAAATCCAACCCTTCAAGGATGAAACAAGAAACAACTTGGCTGCTTGAGTTTTGAACTCAGGTTTTCAGATATTTTAGTCAAGTGACCGGCAACTGAGCTAACCTTACCCCTCCATTAACTTTTCTTTCATATCATTCTCTAATAATGAACCAATGTGTTTTACTGTGTTTTTTTATTATTATTAATGTAATTGAAATCTACTTAGTTGATCTGATTATTTTCTCTTAAAATTCTAGGTTCTTCATCATTGAAAGCAGAGGAGAGCGATACTAGACACATTTATGATAGTGAAAAGTTTTCTGTTAACACATTCGGAGAAGAAGACAAATTCAAGGCATACTCATGCTCTTCCCTCAGTTACTCCACTTCTGAATCATTTGAGATCCAACAAGTTGAGAACAAGTATACTAAATGCAAGACTCACTCTTGTTCGCAGTGTGATTATACAACACAGCGGACTGCCAATTTAAAACGCCATATAATGGCAAAACATAGTAATTACAGGCCCTACTCCTGTCAATATTGTGACTATAGATCAGTTACTCCTAGACATTTAAAGGAACATATCATGTCAAGACATACAGATAGCAAAACTCACTCATGTCCACATTGCGAGTATCAGACTGTCAACCTAGTAACTTTAAAGCACCATGTTATGTCCAGACACACTAATGACAAACCTCATCTCTGCCCATACTGTGAATACAGAGCAGTTCAGTCTGGAACTCTAAAGCTCCATATTATGTCTAAACACACTGACAATAAACCTCATTCCTGTCCGCATTGTGCATATAGAACAGTTAAGACTGGACATTTAAAGCAGCATATTATGGCCAGACATACTAATAACAAACCTCACTCCTGTCCACATTGCAGCTATAGAACTGCACAAGCTGGACATTTAAAGGACCATATATCCAAACATTTTACTAACAAGCCTCACTCTTGCCCACATTGCACCTATGAAACAAGTCAACTTGGCAGTTTAAAGCGCCATATAATGTCCAAACATTCTCATAACAAACCTTATTGCTGTCCATATTGCAGCTATACATCAATTCAGTCTGGACATTTGAAGGACCATATCATATCCAAACACTCTAATAACAAACCTCACTCCTGTCCACATTGTACCTATGAAACAGTTCGACTTGGAAGTTTAAAGCGCCATATTTTGTCCAAACATTCTCTTACAAAACCTCATGCCTGTCCCCATTGCTACTATAGAGCAGTTTTACATGTACATTTAAGTAACCATATGAAAACCAAACATTCAAATGAAATCTTCTGAATTTCTTCAAATTCTTACTGCAGTACAGTTTGAGCCTTCAGTCATTTAGTAAAGAAGCACCTGTGGTTTACTATTGAAATGCTAGAAAGAAGAGAAGGAAACTCTTTGATATTGTTATTTTTTTATTACATAATGCAATCAGGTTATTGTATTTTAGGCCAGTGAGCATTAGATTTTTTTGAAATGTCTAATTTTCATTGTTCTGAATTCTTCGAAAATCGTTCTAGTCATGTTAAATTTGTATATTTAATTTTTTAAAGTTACGGAGAATACATTTTAATTAATGTAACAATTCTAATGGAAATAATTAAGGTACCTTATCATTTTTATATTTTAAATGAGGCTTATTCATTCGAAACTGTAAGCTACTTTTGTGCCACTAATCCCTGTGGGCTGATAGCTGTGCTAAGGGTATTTCTTCCCATCAGGCCTTAAAGCCACCATTGTGACAGCTTTTTGGGATATCTAGCGGTTTGTTTTTAAACTCTGGTCACTCTTGAATCTTCTATAGTATGTAAATATGCACTTCGAGCTTGAAGAATTTGGTTTTCCCTCTGCTACCTGGTCTCTTAAGTACCTTATTTGTGTTTGAGTAGTTGTTTACATACAGGTCATGTTCTGTCTGCGTTATACCAACATCAGAATATTAAAATAAATCAAACTTGTTGGGAAAAATGTTTTTCAGCCTGCTGTTGACTGGTCCAAAACCGAAATAAGAAAATGATGATGGACAACTTTCAATTTGTTAAGAAATAAGTGATGTTACATAAAATATATTTTAGTGAAAAATTTTGAAAGATCTTGAAAAGAAAGCAATATTTAATTTTGTTAAATTGCAATTTTCTGCATGTGTTGCCTAGAAAGAGAGGAGAACAGTAGGAAGGATTGATGAGAGTTCGAAGAAACTATTATAAAGATTTGTTTATATAATCTGAAAATTAATACTTTGTAAGAAGACAGATTCAAGAATTTCCTTTGTAGATATGCCAGGTTTATGATGAAACTCATTGAGTTATTAGATAGTGGAAGGAGTGTTATCTATCTTCCAATGCCAAAAAAAGTGTAGCCCTAAAATCGGCCATTTTAGTGTCACCAGGAGCTCGCAAGAATTTGATTCTGAATATGATTTTAGACAAACAATTTACTTAAATGAATATATATATATATATATATATATATATATATATATATATATATAGGGGAAGGTGATGTACCTCTGACCATATTGTACCTTTGACCACCGAGGCTGTAGCGGCATATAGCAACATTTTATAAATTTTGGTGTAATTATTGTTTAGCTCCTTCCCTAGAGGGCTTGTGTAACCTACTTTGGATTATTCAAATCAAAGAGGATTCTTGCAAAAAATACTTATCCATAAATATTCAGTTAGTAATATTTTTAGAAATTTTGGATTCTGCTACCATTGTTCAATATTTTTGAGGCTGCTAATTCCTTAGTCATTCTAAAATGTTTAGTATAATCATTTCTTCACTTCTAAAATTAATATAACTATTCTCTCTTACATAAGATGTACGTTTTATGCAGTCTTATTAATGTAAAAAATACTTATCCATTTCTATCATAAAAATGTAAGTTATTTATTGATGACGTTTTGTCTCATAATATTTTTTGTATTATGTCTTTTTAGATGGAAATCATTTGACAAAGTTGTTCTTCTGCTACAAATTTAAAACAAAATTAATATTACTATTACATATTTAGTTGTAGAGATCTGTGGTATTAAATATCCAATGTTTAAGATCCAATATTTGGAAAAACAAACTTTAAGTGACAAGTTTACGAAAGAAGATGAAAATTTGTATGAAATTGATGTTGAAGACATTGTTGCTAAACTTCCATACCCTACAATTGCTAGTGGATCTGCTTGACAGTTAAAACGTTTATCGGTTGGACTGGATTTTTCAGTATATTAAGCATAACATAATATATAATAGTTTTTTTTTTATTATGCTTACATCCTTGTCCTGTATTTATTAAACTTACAATATTACTAAATACATTTTTTATTCTGGACTGCTGTGATGTACAACTACATGTTGTACCTTTGGACCACTGTACAATTATTTTTTATAAAAAACTAATAAAAAATATTTAATGTAAAGCTAGAACCTTGAAAAAAATTAAATATGATAAGCAATAGAATACTAATTACAATGAAATAATAAAAATGAATTTAGCGTTAACATTCAAGCTAAAAAAAATTCAATTTTGCAAAGTGGTCAAAGGTACAACACCTTCCCCTATATCTATATATATATATATATATATATATATATATATATATATATATATATATATCCCGCAACAGGCCATGAGGGCCCAGAGGGGCAGATACTGTAGAGGTATCTGATTCTTGACCATACGGCACACTAGTGTGGTCAATACTATGTTCCGGCCGCCTGATTTTTCCCTTGGTGCTTCGACTGCTAGAGTCATTAGCACCAAGGTACCCATTCATCATATTACCAGATGTATTTATATACAGGATGTAATAATCAATAAAAAAAATAGATATTTAAATAAAGAAAGGAACACATTAAAAAGGAAGATCAAAGAAAACATTTATATAATTAAAAACTCAAAAACAGCAATAAATAAAAAAACTGATTTGAAAAATGTCCATCAAATTTTCCATAGTATTATAAATTAAACCCCATGAACTATTTTACCGATAATCGATACAATTAAAAGAGCCGAAAGAATCGATAGGATAAGGCCATATTCATTACCTCAGATGACTTATCAGTATTACGCCTGACTCAAGCCAGTAAATATGACGAGAGGACTTCCCGATAAGGTAGGATAAGAATTTTTAATATTATAATATTTGTTTAACAGTAAATTAATTTAGAGAAATGATAAATGCTTATTACTGTAGAAAACTGGAATTTGGGATTTACAAAAAATATTTTTTCATAGGAAAGCACCTGAAGAGGCGCGAAACATGTCGGGCAGAATAGATAAAATAAAATTGTTGAACGAAAACAAATGGTGTACTACTTCATCGACCCTCTGCCAAATAAAGAAAAAAGAACAAGTGGAAAATATATATATATATATATATATATATATATATATATATATATATATATATATATATACATACACACACACACACATGCAT
Organism: Gonocerus acuteangulatus; assembly: GCA_946811695.1. Lineage (NCBI taxonomy): Eukaryota > Metazoa > Arthropoda > Insecta > Hemiptera > Coreidae > Gonocerus > Gonocerus acuteangulatus. Next base: position 77,036,622 of record OX328128.1, read on the forward strand.
ACATGTACTTATACATATACATGCATATATTCGTTTAAGTAAATTGTTTCTTTGCTATCAATCTAAAATTCAAATTTTTGCGCGTCACTGGTCATACTAAAATGGCCGATTTTAGGCTTCAACTATATCCTTTACCCTTCCTCTAATCCCTACTAAGGCCGGGCGCAAATTGAGCCCAGCGCAGACGCAGCACAGGGGCTTCAGAAATAGCGAAAAAGCAGACAGAGGAGGTCCGTAGGGCCCAGTTCAGAAACGGTACCGCAAATTGAACCCAGCTCGGTAACTTGCCTAGTTCCGATAGAAGCCACGCGCTGCGCTGCTGAGCCTTGAGTCCAAATCTGACGATACGAAAACAGTACGCTTTTTTTGTCGTCTGTATTTTTAAAAAAATGAAAGAGAGGGAAATCTAGGATCTTTTTGAGAAAAAGAGAAACTCATGGCGAGTTTAATATTTTAAAAACGATATCGGATATATTACTCGAAATATTAAGTAGACTTAAAAATATAGTGAAACATAAAAATATTATCTTATAATATCCTTCTCCAAAAGAAAATTCTGAGGTCAAGCTAAATTAAAAACGCCCTAGTATGATCATCACCTATTCCATAAATATTTCATTTATTTATTTCCTCTCCTTACACACACGTTTTGGCCTTTACGCCACTTTCAAAACACTAGAAAAAAAAAATGAAGTGTTAACATCTCATTCAACCCTCTAAGCCATTTATAATATTATAACTTTAGAATTTTCTTTTTTAGCCCTAATTGTAATTTTCAAATCCTCCCAAATTTTAATTAATTTACCCAGTTAAAAACATTTTTTTCTTTCTTCTCTACAAAATTTCCAATTTTCCTACTTATATCATTTCTAAGGCTATTAAAATGGTTTTTACAAGTATCTAATGATTTTAAAATACACTCTACATCTGCTATTACATTTATTATATCTATCTGGGCATTCGTCAGAAACAAATCTACATTTTCATTTAATTAATTACTTCCTAAGGGATTTTTATATCAGTTAAATTCACAACCAGTTCTTTCTTATAAATACTCATTATACTTCTTTATTAGTTCACTATCCGCATCATTATTTCTAAATAATAAATTTTCTCTTATATTCTTACAATCTACAAAGGTTTTATGTTTACCATTTTTATTATTATGGTGCATCGATTGCTCGGATAATTAGCGCCATTTTATATCTATTATCACATTTTAGTTTTATTCTCTGGTATGTTTGTAATTTATTCCTTAATTTACCTAGATTTAAGTTATTTCCTTATTATTACATAATCTATGAAAACATTGAACTCTTCTTAACATTTTACCTTAGCATAAACATTTAGTTTATTAATAAGATAATTTAAATATTTCTTAGTACTCCCAACAAGCCAGTATCCTTGATTAATACCAAAATCAATTAGTTCTTTAGTAGATTTATTAAAAATATCAGTTTCTTTAAAACATTAGGCTGACAACAATTTTTGAACCATACAGAAAATGTGGTGGAATTTAAAAATTATTTTTACATTCTTTTAAATAATAAATTTCCCCCAGTGCCTTAAGGTGCTTTTATCCTCCTAAAACCAAACCTTTACTCAATTTAATCCACTAAAAATTGTTTACACTCCTCCTTTTTTCTTCTTAAATACTCATTCATCGAAGCTCCTTTTTGATCTGCTTCTATTCTAATTATAACTGATGGACCCTCCAAGGGAAGACTTGCATAAAAAAAAAAAAAAATGTACTCCACCTTCAAACACTAACAAATGCACGTGGAGTAGAACATGAACTGGCACAAGCCAGTAATTTTGATTTGTAAATTTTCTTTGGGGGTAGGAATAAACAAAAAACTAATCTCATATCCTTATTTACTCCAGAAGAAAATTCCGAGGTCCAAGCTTAATTAAAAATGTGATGTTAACACTTACCTACTTTATTTTTCTTCTAGTGATTTGAAAATGGCCTAAAGGCCGAAATGTTACGTGTAAGGAGAGGAAATAAATAAATAAAATATTTATGGTTTGAGGTGATCATAATAAATTTGAGGTGTTTTTAATTAAAAATACCATTTACATAACAATTGAATTCATACATTTTGAAGGGAGACTAGACTTCAAATTTATTCTCAACAAAATTTTAAATTAAAACAATTGAATTAACCCTAAAAAATGAAATGAAGTGAATGAAACTTAGGCCATATTAAAAACCTACCAAATGTGTGCCTATTTAATGTGTTTACTATATTTTTAAATGAGTATTTACTTTGAATTTCTAATATACAACTCGACAACAATTTTATAAAATACATGAGATTATTAAAGTGAAATTAAAGGAAAGGAATGTAGTGCTCAGAGGCCAATTGGAAATGAAGTGAAGGTAGCAATATGTCTTAGGCAATCATAGTTTTATTTTATGTACATATCATATTTAACAATTTTATTTAAAATAACAGGAAAAATGAGACAAGAAAAATAATTAACGAACTGGAGAATGAACTAATACAATAAGTAAAATGAGTAAATAGACAAAATAATTCAATCTCAATGAAGGTTTTTGTTGTTTCTTCCTCATCATGTTAATTGATAATCGTGGGAGTTAGTAAATATGATGGATTATCAGCTAATTCTCAACCATCATTCCGAGATTGAGGATAAATTTTGTCTTCAGCTTCCGTAACTGCAACAAATAGTTTTCTTCTTCTTAACTGTTGATATTCCAAGGGCATAACTTTTGTTAGATTGTATATCGAATTCCGTTGGTAGTTTATCAATTTTGTCTATTGGTCTTCAGCCTTCTTTCCTATAACAACATTTATTAGATATTAGAACACAAATAACATAATGCAATAACATTTCCTTTCAAATACTTGGCTACTGGGGATATGTTTAAAATAATAGCTATAGGTTGGGAGAAAGGGCTGTTCCCAACATTATGGACACACTTGCAACCTATTTAAATGCCTGAATCTAATGTCAAAATGTGGGAAACAATTACAATAGAGTATGAGAGAAAGTAGCAATTTTATACAATTTTTTTTGAGCTATTCAGGGTAAACATGTAACCATAAGAAAACCAGCTTTGAGTGGTTCGTCATTCTTTAACTACAAACAATTTTCTCACTTATTTTTGTTCACTTAATACAATTTGTTTTAATTCAATTGTAATCTCAATAATGTTTTTAAGAGTTACTTTATTTTTAAATCTACTAAATTAAATAAATTTATTAAAAATAGGTAAAATAACCTGAACTTATATAATTCAATCTCATAATACTCACTATTTTTCTTTACTTAATTTATTCTTTTTAATTCAATTGATATATTAATAATATTTTTGAGTGTTACTACATCTTTAAATGTAAATCTACTTTGTATTTCTATTAAAATAACGAAAACAGGCAAAATAACCTTAACTTATATTATTCATTTTGATAATTATACTATTTTTCTTCACTTGATTTATTTGTTTCAGTTCAATTGTTATATTAATAATATTTTCGAGTGTTACTACTTCTTTAAATGTAAATCTACTTTGTATTTCTATTAAAATAATGAAAACAGGTAAAATAACCTGTACTTACATAATTCATTTTTATAATACTCACTATTTTTGTTCACTTAATTTATTTGTTTTAACTCAATTGTAATCTCAATAATATTTTAAAGAGTTGCAACGCTTTTAAATGTAAATCTACTTTGCTTTTCAATTAATATGTTAAAAAAAGACAAAATAACCTGTACTTACCGTTGTCCGTGTTTAATTCTTTGGCGATTTAATCCCATGTCTGGTCTTTACTTGTCGTCCTCATATAATTCAGAAGACTTGTATCGCACAACACAGTAAAAGTTTTCACTTTACATATAAAACTTTCCATGATTAAATGGAATGGCGGGCGAGCCAGTACCGACAGAGGACGTAGGAATCTGTGTGAAAACACAAAAACGCCGAGGGACGACAGAGGCCCTTGCCGCGCCTGCGCCTGCGCTGGCTTCAATATGCGGCACTCCATTGAAACTAATGTGTTGCAGAAACGCCGAGGCCTGTGCTTCGTCTCTGCTGCGTCTGCGCTGGGCTCAATTTGCGCCCGGCCTAAGAGAGATATAACGCTAAAGTATAAGAGAGAGATATAACGCTTTCGGCTACTCAATACAGCCAGAATTGTTGAAAAGGCTTAAAATGCCCATAATTAAGAATTTTTGTATATACAGTGAGACACATTAATATTGAGACATTTTACAATTAACACAAAATATATTGAGTAAAGAATAAATAGAATAGGTAACGGAATGAATTCTATTTAATTAAATGGCCACCACAATATAAATAGGTTTTTATGATCATTAGATAAACAATTTTTGACTCGCACATTATTTGCACACTTAATATAGAGTGTTTATGAATTCATTAAATTGTGTCTATTCATAAATTAATAATATTTGTTAGCAGTCCTTGTTATCATAGAACACACTTTAACCTTTAGATAGAGAGTTTTTGCGTCTGAGAGAGAGAGAGAGAGAGAGAGAGAGTGCGAGAGAGAGAGAGAGAGTGAGTGTGAGAGAGAGAGAGAGAGAGAGAGAGAGAGAGAGAGAGAGAGAGAGAGAGAGAGAGAGAGAGAGAAAGAGAAGAACCAGAAACATATATTACATTTTTTTTTTTTTTTTCAAAATATATCCAAAACGATTGAATTTAGCAATAATGCTTTTATATAACGTTTAAAGAGGATTTAATGTTCTACAACTTCCATAGTTCTAACAGTTTTGTAGCATGAATAATAAACGCGTAAAAGCTTCTTGAATATACACCATTTTTCTCAATTTCGAGGAAAATCCATTAACTCTTTATAAATAATGCGTATTGTTATGAAATTTGTCTAGAATCTTCATTTTGAGAACGTTTTATTCTTGAACTTTTCTTTTTCTCCTACATTCCCCCCCCCCCCTCTGCTGGGGGAATCTTCGAATTATTTTTTTCGAATTTGAGAAACATTGTCAATTTAAACTACCTACAAAGCGTTTTCTCTTCGTGGTACAACACAGTTATCATGATGAAAGTTTTTGCAAATTTAATTAACTATACATACATATCGTCCCATCCACGTCAAACTATCAAATAAGAAAAATCTCATTCTTCAGATTCGATAATTTGCTCTTGAATAGTGGACGCTACCATGGGCATATACAAGGAGGGCTGAGCCCCTGTTGTAGTAAATGTAATCCTCTTTAAACTTAGCATAAAAGAATTATTGCAAAGTTCAATCATTTTTGTAAATTTTGAAAAAAAACAAAAACAGGAAAAGTAATAAATGTTAGTGGTTCTTCTCTCTCCCTCCTCCTTTCTCGTTCTCTCTCCCAACTCTTTCTCCTACTCATCTCTACCTCTCCCACCACACTCCCCCCACTCAACCTCTCTTCAACTCAGTTCGGTTGAAATTTAATTAAATTCAACAAGCTGCACGCGCTGTGTCTTTTCATAAAATAGTTACCCAGATGAAAGTTGTAGTAAATTTAATTATATTTATCTTTATATCAAATAATTTCCGCTAAAATCAACCAGGCTTTTTGGCTGCCAATAGTTCTCCCGAGGTGTGGAGGTCCGATGAGTCCAGGTGTCATGAAACCAAAAAAACGTGATCACCACGAAATTGAACATGCCACAATTAACGAAAGTTAGTTCTCCCGAGGTCGGCCATTTTGGAAAACTTGGCTTTACGATATTCATACTAATATTTACAAATTAAAAAAATCGTCTACCTCTCCTTTTGCAAGGTACAATGTATTATTTGACTGGACTATCAGCCCAGTAAGAGTTTAACTGCCTCTGGCGACAAAAGCTGCCATATTTGAATTCTTGAATAGAGACTAATCTTAAGGATCCTGATTTCACCATGGTCTAACCAAGAACAGGTTCATCATTCAGTTATATCTCTCTCTTATACTTCTTTCAAGAGCGCGCCACTGTAGCGCTGCCGAGACATTGCATATTATTTAATGAAAGTAAGTTGGTAGTGTTGCATCTAGTTTGTAACCTGTATTTTGTTCGTTCAATAAACTTTGTTACTGTTCTTATAATATGTTTATTTGTTCCAAGAGCCATAAAAATCAGATAACTAATGGTACTCACTGTTGTATTCGGTATCAGTAGTCAATGATAACTGCAGAATTTAATAAATAGTTTTTTATTGAATTTATTTTTGAGATTTTTATGACACATTTTTACTGAATAAATAAAAAATGTGGGGCGGTCCATCCCCCCATGTCAAAATTATAAGTTACTTCCCGACAAGCTAAAACCTTAAACTTTTGCAGGATGTTCGACCTAAGGGTGATATTGAAGGGGAAAATAAGTAATTCATAACAGTAATAGACTTAATGCAAAATTAAATTACTAAATTATTATCTGGCGCTAATAGCCAAATAGTTGATGCGCCGTTAAAAACGAAAAAAAAAAAAATAATAAAAAAAAAATAATAAAAATAAAATGCAATTCATTCAAAAAACTCTTGCGTCATGGTTTCCAAAGACGGGAGTGGCATGCGATTATCAATTTAGATTACAACAAAAAATAATAAAAACCTTTATTGCTAAAAATTCACGATTCGTAAAGGCCGTGATAACTAAAGGAAGCACGTAAAAAGTGCAAACAGTAGTAGTCTGAAACTTCGGGGGGGGGGGGGGGGATGATGTATGAGTAGTTTGATAACTAAGTGTGATAAGGCTGCCATTGCTTTTCCAGCTGCTAGCTGTTATCACATTCCATCTCAAGCTTCATGAATTTCCAAGGTATGTTACTAGCTGGTTCGTAAATATCAAATCAAATTGACATTTTTCTTTACCTTAAGTCTATTATTATTATTCCTTTAACTGCGAGTTTTCTTTAATTATTATAGTAGAAGCGTTCCTGTTGGCTTGAAGAGGCCACCTTTGCACTACATTTATTCTATTGTAAAACATGTATCTTATTATAGACATATGTATTTAATCGTAGTTCCCGAGGTTGAATTGAGTTTAGCAAATCCGTAAAAATTCACTTCATGCTATAGGAATAGAGATTATAAATATGTGAAATGAGGATAACTTGTAATTGTTCTTCTTCGAATTATTCAAGATGGCGCCTTCTCATTTCCCAAGCCTGTAAATGAAATGTTTTCTCTGATACTCTGTTGTATACCACTATTGGAATGTAAATGGGGAAAAAAGAAGTTTCAATTTTATCTGGTTAAATTGTTCATATACATAACGACCATCGAGCACGAGATCTTAACCCATTACTGTTAGTCTAGCACCCATATTGAATGAATTTAGGCAAATTAATTTTATGCATATAATAATGCATAATTAATAAAGGGGGGAAATATAAACAAATTAAAGTAATTTGTATATAATATATTAGTCAAAATATTTTGATCATGCAGTGCTGTGAGTGGAGCAAGGTTGTTGTTAAAATTAAGATAAATAAATAATGCTTCCATCTCTAGGAGTAGTTTTTTTTGTTATTTGGAGGATATTTTGCTGCAATCCCATTCTGCTTCAACAGGTAGGTGTCCATGATTTTTTTGTCTACTTTATTGTTAATTTTTATTAACAGTCAACACAAAAATTATTAGACAGAGACTTCTTATCACATACCTACCTAAAACAAATTTTATTCCTATAGGATTCAGGAAAAAGCCCTAGTTTTATCACCAAATGGCGAAAAAAACTAAAATAAAAATAAAAAATAATTTTTATTGACTATAAAATTAAATTGGAATGCATTGTAATAAAAATACTTTCCAGCCAGGAAAGCTTGGGCAGAATAATTAAACATACATACAAAAACTTATAGTCCAAGAGCCGGTAACCGCACGTTTCATGAAGTGTTTTATGCACCTTGAAATTTTACTATAATGTACCTCTTGGGTAGATATGGAGGTAAATGGATGTTTGTATGTGAGTATGTGTTTTATGGACATACCTTGGAACACCAGGTACTGCGCATAGGGGAAAGGTGCAAAAAAATATTTCCCAAAAATATAGTGTTATTCAGAAGTCAATCATTAATGTAAAATTAAAACAATTTTACAATGAATAATATATAAGGCAGAAACTTTTAAGGGGGATAACATGTAAAAAAAAAAAAAAGAATTGTTTTTATTCTAATATTAAATGAGAGTTTTATTCAAACTGCCATTTAAACCTGGACAGCTGTACAAGATCATGTGTACGAGAGTGCAGAGAACAACCACAACTGTGCGGTGCTCTCATGCACTCTTAAGGTAACACTCAGTGTATAATAATAGGCAACATTTATTTTCATGTTTCCTAATAATTAAACCCCACAAAAGTGCAGCGTGAAGAAAGCACTATGTAATATTAAAAATAAAAACAAGGTTTAAAAATAAAGTGCCTGCCTAATTTATTATTCACTGTTAAATTGCCTTAATTTGAATTTTTTTTTGTTTACATTAATGATGAATAAAACACTATTTTTGGGAAATATTTTTTTGAACCTTTCCCCTACCTGGTGCTCCATGGTACGTCTACCCAACACATATTTACCTTCTTATCCACCAAAGTGGTACATTATAGCAAGATTTCAAGATGCATAAAACACTTCATGAAAAGTGTGTTACCAGGTCTCCGACTATTAAAACTCACTCTCAACTAGGGAAGAAGTTATTAAGCACTAAAGTTCACTGTTACGAGGGTTATGAAAAGTCCATAATAGTGTCTAAGTCTAAGAAGTCTAATTGAAATTTACCATCAATTATTTAAATTTATCTCCAGTTATTTTTTAAAAAAAGTTGCTTATGCGTTTCCACTTGCTACGCTAATAGAATTCTATTAATTTTAGGGACTTGGATTGACTAGAGTTTTGATATCTTCTTGAGCGGGTGAGCAAGGGGAAACACATAGCACCTATGACCACAAGCGACATGTTACGATGGGTGAGGACACCCTTGAAATTTACAATGATTTGTGAATAAATAGTTTATCAATATTTCAAATAAGAGTTCTTTGTTTGCCAATCTTACATCCCTGCGCATGTTTACAAATATGTTGTTTACACCACCTTTTATAACCCGCATAACAGTGAATTTCAGTGCTTAATAACTTCTTTCCTAGTTCAGAGCGTTTTTTTTTTTTTTTTTTTTTTTTTTTTTTTTTTTTTTTTTTTTTAATGAATTTGTGTTAAGTGCATCAAAATACGTTGTAGTGCAACATATAAAAATAACTGGTGCCCAGGAGCCTCGTCATCCAATTTACCAAAAACAGCAAGAGAATTAGATGTGTAATAATTCTTTTTCATTTTCCATGTTTTATGAGTTCATAATCTGGTCTTGCTGAGGAATTCACTTAGTTTACACTTTTTCTCAGGGACAGTTTATTAGAGAGAGAAAGATATTTAATTACCAGTGATTTAATAATTCTCTCAATTTTCACAGATATGCAGAATAGCTATGCACCTGTGAAGGAAGAACCAGTGGAGAGTGGGGCACTTCGAGGTTACAATAGAATTGTATTTTCATACTTATTCAGAAATCATAAACCCATAATTATTGTGTTGCTTACCAGACTCCGTAGTTAAAATACAATTTATCTTTTTCTTTTTTTAGCTTGTAATAAATTATTCCTACAAGTATTTTCCCAGTAAGGAATAATCCCGCTAGCTAAACAGTAAATATACAGAACTCACATCCTGTCGGAAACTATTATAGTTTAGTAACTTAATATTAATTCTTGAGTAAAAAGCAAACTGCAAATGAGAATATCCAATTTTTATTTGGGAAGCTTATAAAAATCAAGATCCTATTACTCATTAAGTATAGATTTATTAATATTGCCCCAAGGTTTCATCCAGAACAGAATAAAAGGTGAAATCAAAGAAAAAATACTAGAGCTAAAAATGTTCAAATGTAAGTTAATGACTTGTTTTCTTATGTTTCATTAGATGTTTTTTTCCAAATTTCAAATTATATCCTCTGAAAATTATCTCTTATATTTAATTTTCTATTAATAATTATCAGACAGTTTTATAATAAAATCTAAACCTCATTTATTTCAACACAATGACATCTCATGTCTTAGGATGTTTGATTTTTAATTGAGTAACTTAGCTCCCAGTGTATATATATATATATATATATATATATAAAATAAAAATGTGTGTAGTATCCTGAAATATAAATGGTTGTTACATGCATTTAGCAGATCTTAAGAGGAAGAACCCAAAATCATACATTGTATCATTTCAAACAGCTGGATTTAACAGATGAAAATAATTGACAAGCTGACAAATAGACTACTGAAGACTGGAGATCCAGCTACCACTGGAAAATTTTGCTAGCGCAACTTAGCAAGGAGAAGGGGATAAAGATATTGCCAAATAACCAGTAGCTCTCAAGCATACTACTTACATTTTTAAACCTCAATTTCTGGAAATTAAAGAGCCAATTAACTTATGTCCACCATGTTCATGCAAGTACATTGACGCATTGAAAAAGCTAAATCACCAAATAAGTGAAAAACTTCTTTAATAATAATAAAAACTTCCCTTCATCTGCCTCCTTGTGTGTGTGTGTGCTTTTTTTAAAATAATTTATTGTGTGTCGACTACAATGGCCTTTAGCACAAAGTATGTATCTTGTGTTAATTTAATTGCTAGTCAAGCGAGTGAATGTTGTAGATTTTAAAATGGCAGATGTTGGGAATCAATTATTGGTAATGGTTATTGTATGTATTTCTGCTAACTACCAGTCTTGTATTAGAAGCAGCAAAGTATGTTAATATAATTGTGGATTGTTTTAATATTCAGGAGCTGAATCGGCTGGAAATATTTTGGGAATCTTTATTAATGAAGGCAATGGTGTGATCGAGGAAGTTTACCCATCATCTTCAGGTAATTAATGTTATATACTTACCCAACGTCCATCACAATGTAACTTCTCTTGTATGTAAACGCATAGAGCTTAATTTAGCTTTCATTTCCCAAAAGTAGAGGGGAAAAGTTTGACTTAATGACTTAGAAGATTAGACTCACCATTTAGTAAATGCTGCATTCCTGAATACAAAATATTTATAAATACCAAATAAACATGAAAAGTTTCAGTATTTTTATATTTGTGGCGCTAATGGCCTAGATGTTGATGCGTAAAAAAAAAAAAAAAAAAAAAAAAAAAAAAAATATATGTATATATATATATATATATATATATATATATATATATATATATATATATATATATATCTGTGTGTGGGGATGAGAGTAATAAGGCATGTCCACTTGCATTGCTACATTTGGAATTAAGAATGTATTTAAACAAAAAAAAAGTTATTATAATGACATGAAAAGTTTTTGAATCTTTTCTTTTTTGATATATTTTCTAAAATATCTCGAAAACGGTTGTGAAATCGTGCTAAGTGGAAGGTGACTATTCGAAAGCTTTCTAAATTCCTTAAAAAAAAAAGTTCTGATGTAATATTCGATAGGACAATGTCAAGTCGAGAAATAAGTACTTAAACCTTCAACTTGTTAGTTTTGTTCTTTGCAACCACTTTTTTCTCTGTATTTCCAATAATTTAGTTGGTTATTTTTTAAATTGCATTTAATAGTAAAATTAGTATTTTAGTAAAATGAGTCAAGAAAATGAGAAATGTATTGGTCTTAGGTCGAACGTTGAGAAGGTGGGGGGGGGGGGGATTATTTCCGCTTAGAATACTATCAGTTTACAGAGATGTAATTTTATATTTTTCACAAAAGATCAAAACCTAGCAATAACTGCTTCTACTCTGCTAATGATGCTAGGGATATGAACGGAACCGCACTAAGATTACACAGTTCGTGTGAGTCGGACTTTTTAGAAGTAATATAGTCTGAATTTCTTAATTGTAGTTGTTATAGTTGCACATTTAAAGATTTTATAGACCTTTTATTTTGCTTGCTCTAAATCTATGTGTTTTTGTGTTGCTGGCTCTAAAACCATGTATCAGGCTGTACCGTATGAAATGTCAGTTTTGGACTTGCCGATTTCCTTCAAATGTCTTGAAGCTGTCATGGCTTCTACTCCGACTTCTTTGGCATATTCCCTAGTGCTTTTTGAGGGACAAGCTTCAACCCTTTCTTTCAGTCATTGTCAAGCTTGGTTTCTGGCCTTCCTTGCTCCTCGTTGTCAAGGTCAAAATTTCCACTTCGAAACCTGGAAAACCACCGGTAAACAGTTCGTTCATTCACCATTCCCTCCCAAACAACGTGTTAATGTTCATACACGCCTCAGCAGCGCTATGACCGAGCTTAAATTCTTAACAAAAAATAATACGGATTTCCGTTGACGTAATGATTTAAGTTTCATTTTTTTCTCAGAGGATTGTTCTCACAACACAGTACGCAAGTTACTGATTAAATAATAGGAATAAAATAGCTTTAATTCTTTATGAATAACAATGATGTTTGTAAATAATGAAATAAAAAAGGGAAAGGATTAAAGTAAACAAAACTGAAATTTCATATGGTACAGCCTGATAGTAAATAAATACTGTTATATTCCTATTCAGTAATCATTTAGTTTAAAATGATTTTATAATCTCATAACAGCCCTAGACCTACAAGCTCTTTGAACCTCTCTTTTTATATTTTTCTTATAATTTAACCCTCCGTCCACATGGAGTCTAGACGGACCCCACACACTCACTATTTCCCCCCTCCCATATAGCCACCGTATCTCTACCTTCCTGTTCTTTGAGAAGCTTCCTAATCAGTAGTGCTCCGAAGATCGGCATTGTCAAATCGCTCATAAAGGATAGTCCACTCTTCAAATTGATTATTTTTGTTGAAAAACGGCTTTGCAGTCTGAGTGGACCCACTTAGGCTTCCGTAATAAGTTTAAAAAAAAAAAAATATTTATATGTATTTTATTTTTCCAATTTAATTAGTTTGCTTCATGGTAGTATCTGGTGTCAAGATAAAACGGAATTAATCGAATTTTACAATCATGCGAAAGATTCCATTTCTCTGTGTTATTGTCTTTCTGTAATGAAATTTCAAATCCTACAACCACAATTTTGAAACCTGAGACTCCATATTTGTAGGGTATCTTCACAGACACCTACAAATTGATTGAATGTTTTTTTAAGGTAGTCTTATGAACTATTAGCACGTTACCACCATAAATGTAAGTCCTGTGGACCCCACGTGGGCGACGGTTTAACTCTCTCCCATGTGGTCGATGGAGGGTTAAATTGTTGTAAAAAATACTAATATATCAACTCTTTGTTGCGGTATATACTATATATTTGTCAAATACCACTTACTCACTCACTAACCTATCATCGCCCAGCCCAAACCACGACAGAAAATTTTTCATGGACACTCCCTATATAATGTAAACACTTGCTAAGAAAAAATTTTTTGATATTCAAAGTTTTAAATATTTTTTATTAGAGCAGGCAAGCCTAGACAGCATGTGTTGCTAGCACGATAACAGGTCAGCTGTTACCGTACTGTATCTATTTCATAATACTATTTAATTTCAACTATGATGGCAGTCCTTGAGTTACTAGAAATAAACTGTCCCTCATAGAGTTTATGGTATTTGAGGGACAGAATAACCATTTTAATTGCAGTTATTTTCAGCCTGTCCCCGTTAGATAGGCTTGGCATATTTTTGGAGAGTGAAACTGGGACACACTAATATGGGATGGGCATACCTGGGGGGGGGATAAAAACAGTACAAATTATAAGCAAAATGGTGAGTTTTAAGCCTAGCAAGTAACAGGAATGGGGAATCCTAAATTGTTAGTCTACCCAAACCTTAAAAATAAGAAAGGGATCTTTTTTGCTACTTAATTTTCTTAAAAAAATCGCTCAGCCAAATAGTAGAGTGTCTGGCAGCTGGCAGCACTGTGCAGATAGTTCTAGCGTTTTACAGTTAGAATACTTCTCATTTCTTTGACACTGTGAGCAAATGTTTCACTCTCATTTCTTTGACACTGTAAAAAATGTTAATTGTAGAAAAGTAACTGATTTATAAAAGATTCTTATAAACATAAATTCATCACTTTTTACATCTTACAGCCATTTCCGGGACATTGATAAAACCGGTCGGGACACCGGGACAATATCAAAATACCGGGACAGTCCCAGTCAAACCGTCTAAGGGTGGGGCAAGCCTACCCTAAGAGTTTTCCTGGAGATGGTTCATCCAAGGTAATAATGTCCGGAACCCTTGCACAGCCTCCTCACCCATTAACATCTCCAGTCAAAGGACTTTATATATTAAAGATTATATATGAATTGGAAGTTTTTCTTTGTATTGCGGAAATATGGAGAAGAATAACTATAAATGTGTTCAACAGGAATAGAGTGTAACATCCAGGTAAAGGAGGAAGATAATCTGGATATTCCATCAGAGATTCAGCAGTTAGGAGGTAAGTCTTTTAAAATTTATTTCAACAACAATGTCTTTTAGGTATTGTATTTATTTGGTAGTTAAGTGCTTTCCCTGTATATGTCTTTTCATCAAATCACTCGTTGTTTTCCAAGAAAGAATTGCAGATCCTTCAGTCCTTCCATTGTTTTTGTGAAAATGGAAAAATAGGAAAAACGTGCTGTCAACAAATACTATTATTTGAAAGGTTTTACACCAAAATAAATAAAAGAAGAGATGGATTCAACACTAGGAGACTCCTCCCCATCATATTCAACTATTAAGCCTCGCTCAGGACGGCCTGTTGAGGTCACGACTTCAGAAATGATTGAGAAAATCCATAAAATAGAGTTGGAAGGCCGCAGATTGAAAGTGCATGAGATAGCTGAGACCTGCTGAACGTGGGCAAAATATTTTGCACAACCATTTGAGCATGGAAAAGCTGTGCAAGGTGGCTGCCGCGTTTGCTAACGCTTGACCAAAAATTGATTCGAAAAAACATTTCTACCGACAATTTGGCGCTATATAGGCATAATCCAAACAAATTTTTGCATCAATTCGTAACTGTTAATGAGACTTGGGTCCACCACTACACTCCTGAAGATAAGGATCAGTCAAAACTGTGGGTTAGAAAAGGGGTACCAACTCCAAAGAAGGCAAAAACAATTTTATTGGCAAGCAAGGTTATGGCTACTGTTTTTTTGGATGCGAGAGGAATTATATTCATTGATTACCTTGAATAGGGTAAGACTATCACTGGTCAGTACTACGCAGAATTATTGCAACATTTGAAGCACGAGGTGCAAATTAAACGACCTCATTTGGTGAAGAAAAAAATGTTGTTTCATCACGATTATGCACCAGCTCATTCGTCCATTGTTGCCATGTCCATAAGAATTGAAGTTTGAATTTATGCTAATAAATGTGTTGAGGTAATTAATGAAAATTGAAAAAAGGGGAAAATAAAGGCTATTTCCTTGCATCACACCAATTGCAACTTGTATGGGGATGTTTGAACTTGGGGGGGGGGACTTGGGATGTTTGAGAGTAGAGCTTTGAATTTCACTGATATGTGATAGTGAGTAAAAGTCTGCTATAAGGACTGTGGTTTTTCTACTGAAACAAAAGTTATAAAGCTTATGAAAGAGAAGATTGTGATTCACCTTATCAAATGCGTTGAAAAATCAACGAATATTGCATACACTTTCCTCTTTTCCAGCCTCAAATGCAGATTAATGACTGAGCTGAGAGATGCTATACAAGCAGCCTCTTCCTCCTCTGAAACCGTTCTACTCCTCTGCAAGTGTTCCTGAGTATTCGGCCCAGTCTGAAAGTCTATTGTTTACTAGTCGTGTAAGGATTTTTGTAAAACAATTAATGAGCCCGATCCCGCGATATTTTCTGGGATAGATGGATCTCTTTTTTATTATAATTGACATATTCATTTCAGACCAACTCTTAGGCAGATGTTCATTTAAAAAAAATTTATTAAATAATAAAAGAATGAAATTTATATGTCTGGTTGGCAGATTTTTGAAGAAATTTTTAGGAACCCCATCTAGGCATGGGGCTTTATTAGAGTGCAGCTTTCCTATTACATTATACAGTTTAGATTTTGTGAACGGACAATCAAAAAATGGGTGTCCTGCATCATACAAATTGAGATTAAATTGAATTCTTGGAGGGTAAAGTGCCTTAAAATATTCATTCCAAGCGTCAGAATTAATTATATCTAGTGGGGGCTTTAAGCATTTTGATTTATTTAGAATTTGCCAGAATTTTGATGAATTTTTACTTTCGTTAATTTTCTTAGTGAGATTATCAAAGTAGGATTTTTTTAGCTTGGAGAATGGTTTTCCCTGTAGACAGATCTACAGTGATAGAGCTCCTGTACATTTGTTGTAGAGGCCTGTTTCCTTACTTTTTTTATTGATACCTTTATGCTAGAGGTATACAACCTTGTAGCACAAAAACTTAGCATGACAGGAATATACTGTAGAAAAATTTATCAGAACTCAAACATATAATTTCATATAGCATTGTGTTATATTACTAGAGATAAATTGGAAATGTGTGTTGATACTCAAATATAAAATCCATTGCAGATGGTTGCTGAGGTCCTCAGTACCAGAAGAACAAATATTTGATTAGGCTCTAGACCTTTAGTCTAATGATTGCGGTCATGCAGGAGTCTACGAGCAAGAACAGGCACCATTGATGCAGGAGGCTGGCAACTTCTAGCCGTTGTGCTGATGTAGCCAAAGCTCCAATTGCTCAGTTCATCTTTTCTGTGTTGCCTAGTAGCCTGTCATACCAATAGCAGCTCGTCTCTCAAAGGCATCTGATGATAACAATGATTTGTAAAATGGCGTGTGGAAGAATATTTTTGTTCTCCTGGATCTTTGTTTTTTTAGCATAAATATGCTTTAAAGGGGACTGGAAAAAAAGTTTCCAAAAAGTGTGTGATGGCCTTCATGCATGCACAGTGCCATCCGTGCATGGGCAGTTCTGTTCGTGCATGTGCAGTGACCATGTACGAAAAAGAAGACTATGTGTCACAAAAATGTGTCTGCTGGCGTTCGTGCTTAGGCAGTGGTCATTTACAAAAAAGATGACTATGTTATAGAGTAAATTGCATAGGTTTATCGGGTGGACGTAGCGTTATAAAAAAGTGTCAGAAGAAGGTGTCCGCTGGCGTTCGCGTAAGTGCGGTGGTCATGCATGAAAAAGTAGACTATATGTTACACAGCACTTTACATAGGTTTTTTGAGTGGACCTAAGCGTTACAAAAAAGTGTCTGCTGGCGTTCGCGCATGCACGGTGGCCATGTACGAAAAGCTCCATAGGTTTGTCGGGTGGACCTAAAGCATATTTATGTTCCTGAATTTGAGCAGAAGGCTCTAAACGAATTTATTTATTTTAACTATGGAATATGTTTCAGATAATGGGACTCTTTGCTACGTCTGCCACCACTGCCAGCGCAATTTCATTTCTTTCAAGCATTTGAAAACCCATGTCAAGCTTTGTTTCTTTCTCCTTGCGACAAGTGAGTTGCCATTTTTCTAGCATTTATAAATATAATCGAAAGCTTGATGGCAATAGCTGTTTTTATACAATTACTTTAGGAAAATGAATGTTTAAAAATAAAATAAAATGAATTATTAAAGTCATACATGAAGGGCTTTATCAGAAGCTGTGTAAAACTATTTGGCTCACTTTAGCCACATATGTTGCTGTGAAATATTGCCAAAGAGCCCCTTAAAATGTATTCAGCCATGAGTCCTAACTTTTAATGTCTAAATTCAATTTCCTCGAAGAATCATTGTGACTTCTTTAGGATGGTGGCTGAGAAATCAAACTATGCTCCCGTTACACAGTAGTCCCTGGGTCCATAACTGTCATGAAATAAATTAATAATAAGATTAACAATAGTAGATTCTTTCCCTTTAATAATTGTTGTTTCTTTTCATTGATGTCTCCATAACAGGATTTAAAATGGCAGCGCATCTTGACAAGCCTTGATTGTCTAGGCTGTGAACCTCTTAAAAGCCCAGCTATCTTCTGTTTTTCAAAAGTTCCGTTAACTTATTAGTACCATAAAAACCACAAGAGCCCAGAGGGGGTACTGAAGAGGTATCTGATTCTTGGCCAACTAGGGAGATAGTTGCTCCGGCTGCCAGAATTCTCCCTTTCCAGGTACCTATTAATAAATCAATTAAAAACTATTTGGGCCCCGAATCCAACCCTTGAATGTGATGGCACAAGAAGATTAAATCTTTTTTTTTTTTTTTTTTTTTTTTTTTTTTTTTTTTTTTTTTTTTTACACAAAAAGTAAAATCTTATTTGCTCGCTCAAGTTTTGAACTCAGGTCCTTCAGCATATTAGTATAGTGACTTGCCATTGAGCGAACCTTGCCCCTCCATTAACTTATGGTTCAAATTATGCTCTGTACTAATGAACCAATGTAAAGCGTTTTTTTTTTTATGTTGACCTTTTTGACTTTTTAATGTTTTTTATTAAAATATACTTAGTTGATATGATTATTTTTTCTTAAACTTCTAGGTTCTTCATTGAAAGCAGAGGACGGCGAAACGGGACACATTTATGACAGTGAAAAGTTTTCTGTAAACACATTCTGGGAACAAGATAAATACAAGGCATACTCATGCTCTTCTCTCAGTGACTCCACTTCTGAGGCATTTGAGATTCAGCAAGCATCTAAACAAGTCGAGAACAAGTATATTAAATGCAAAACTCACTCTTGTTCGCATTGTGAATATAGAACAGATCGGGCTGCAGATTTAAAGCGCCATATCTGGGCAAAACATACTAATTACAGGCCCTACTCCTGTCCATATTGTGATTATAGATCAGTTATTCCCAGACATTTAAAGGAACATGTCATGTCAAAACATACAGATAGCAAAACTCACTCATGTCAGCATTGTGAGTATAAGACTGTTAGCCTTATAACTTTAAAGCATCATGTTATGTCCAGACATACTAATGACAAACCTCATTTCTGTCCATATTGTGAATATAGAGCAGTTCAGTCTGGAACTCTAAAGATCCATATTATGTCTAAACACACTGATAATAAACCTCATTCCTGTCCCCATTGTGCATATAGAACAGTTAAGCCTGCACATTTAAAGCATCATATTATGGCCAGACATACTAATAACAAACCTCACTCCTGTCCACTTTGCAGCTATAGAACTGCACAACCTGGATATTTAAAGGAACATATATTATCCAAGCATACTACTAACAAGCCTCACTCCTGTCCACAATGCAACTATGAAACAGTTTGGCTTGGAAGTCTAAAGCGCCATATCTTATACAAACATTCTGATAACATAGCTCACTGCTGTCCTCATTGCAGCTTTAGAACAGTTCAGCCTGAACGTTTAAAAGACCATGTCATATCCAAACATAATAACATGAAACCTTACTCCTGTCCCCATTGCAACTATGAAACAGTGTGGCTTGGAAGTTTAAATCGCCATATCTTGTCCCAACATCCCCATAACAAAGCTTATTCTTGCCCACATTGCAGCTATGGAACAGGTCAGCTTGGCAGCTTAAAGGACCATATAATGTCCGAACACTCTCATGACGAACCTTATTGCAGCTATACATCAATTCAGTCTGGACATTTGAAGGACCATGTATCCAAACACTCTAATAACAAACCTCACTCCTGTCCACATTGCACCTATGAAACAGTTAGACTTGGAAGTTTAAAACGCCACATTTTGTCAAAACATTCTCTTACCAAACCTCATGCCTGTCCCCTTTGTGACTACGCAGCAGTTCAGCGTGTACGTTTAAATACCCATATGAGAACCAAACATCCTAATGAAATCATCTGAATTTTCTTCAAATTGTGACAGTGTGAGAGCTTTTAGAAAAGAAGCACTTGTGGTTTTATATTGAAATGCTAGTAAGAAAAGAAAGATACTGATATAAGTTATTTTTGAATATGTAATGTCATCAGGTTATTGTATTTTATGCCAGTTAGCATTACATATTTTTCAAATGTCTACATTTTCATTGTTCTGAAATTTTTGAAAGCCTTTTGGTGTTAATTTTGTATATTTAATTTTTGAAAGTAATTGAAAATACACTTGAAATAATTCTTTTTTTTTTTATTTTAAATGTGGCTAATAATCCATTATAGACTGTAAGCTACTTTTGTGCCACCATGCACTTCGGTCCTTAAAGCCACCACTGTAACAGCCTTTTGGGATATCTAGCGGTAAGTTTTTAAACCCTGGTTACTCTTGCATCTTCTATAGTAATAAAAAATGCAGTTTGAGCTTAGAGACTGTGGGTTTCCCCCTGCTGCCCGGTCTCAAATACCTTATGTGTGTTTGAGCAGTTGTGGTCATATAGATCATGTTCTGTCGACATTATACCAACACCAAAATATTAAAAAAAAAAAAAAAAAAAAACAAACATTTTGGAGGAAAAAAAGCTTTTAAGCCTGCTGTTGACTTAAAATGAGAAAGGAAGCGTTGATCGTCGGGGTTTCGGTCAGTGTTCTTATTCAATAAAACATATTTTATTTGCTAAAATGTATATTTATTGCCGCCAACGTTTCGGCTTGCTATACAAGCCATCTTCAGGGCTGTAAAAACATATATGGTATAACAATGGTAAGGACAAAAAAAAGGGCTAGAAACATTAACATAAATATGAGTACCTATATGCTTGAAAATATAAATATAAATATATATATGTGTATATATATATATATATATATATATATATATTGTAATGATATAAAAGGGGGGTGCTCTAGAAAGAGTCAGTTTCTGACATAGCAAAGAGTAGCATTCCTATTCAAAATAAAGGCTAACTTATATTTCATAAGTCCATCACAAATATTATCATTTGTCAATCAATAAAATAAATAAAAGAGTAATAAAAGAGATAGCATTTGGCAGTGTTTAGTTTGGCAGTATTTATTTTTTCAAAAAGGCAGTGTTAAGTAGATAGAAGAGTCCAAATATCTCGGCTAGGAGCGATAAGGTATACAAGTTCCCACAAAGATAACGATAGAGGTGTTTTCCAAGTATGAACAGGAAAATCCAGGGAAGGACGAAGAAGTCAGACACCCTTGGTGGGGTGGGGGTACGCCTCTATAAGTAGGGCCTTCCCCCACCACTCATTCTCACTCCAGCGCCGACGAAGGGCCAGAACACTCTCACTTCAACGCCAGCCAAGGGCGAGAGAGCACCCTTTGCACCACCACAGCCTGACACGGAGCACTTCACCTGGACATGATGGGGAGACACAACTCCAAGATCTAACAGCCGACCATCCATCTCCTCAACACGACTACAAGCAGCCTGCCTCTTCACTTCAAGAACATCATCCGTAAAACAAGCTGAGTATAACTCACTCACTGCCAATCTTTAATTAAATTCTTAAAGCTATCTAAAATTTCATAATGGCCAATAGTTATATTTTAATATATAAGTTAATATTTTAAATATGTTCTAAACATTTCTTAATAACCCAACATTGATACAAATATGTGAGTCACGCAAATTTTCTTTTTTATATTCTTTTTATATCACAGCCATGCAAAATCTTAAATTATATCTTTTATTCAATATAAGTCAATTATTTCCAACTCTCTTTTATTTATAATGAACCTATCTCCTGGTAAAACACCACATTTTGGCGCCCAACGTGGGGCGATCCACTAAACCTGTCGCCGAAATCCTGAACAGGTTGAGTCGCGTAATCATTCCCGTAGCTTCGTATTGCAGCCCGGCAGCTTAGAGAAGAGTTGCAGTAGGCGCGCGCGTGTTTTAAAACCAGAATTAAAATTTTTATTTTTTATTTTTATGTTTTCAGATTTTAATATTGAGACCATATAATTAAAAAAGTGTGTTTTAAGGTTCAAAACTTGAATTTGTATGAAAAATAAAATTTTTTGAGTGATATTAAATTTCTAGCAAATAGTTTATTTTTGGCTGTGATAGTTATTAAATTATTTTTTATTTTTATATACTTGTTTTGTCAGCTTGGCAAGTTTGCAACGACCACATAATTGGATCAATGTTGGGAAATGTGATGGCAATTTTGAAAGATGCGCTAATGATAGATATAATTATTTATATTTATTTCTGTATCTTTTTATATTTTGTTTATTAATTTTTGGATCGTATTTATAATTTTTTTTTATATTGAAATTACTTATTTTAACAAAATGGAACATAACGAAGGTAATAGACCTTACACCCAGGAGGAACTAAATTCGGGGTTCGCGAAGATGCAGTTAATGATGAAACAAATTATGGCCCTAATGGTAAGCCAAAAATTAGAGTCCGAAAAACATAAAACCGAATTAATGGAAAACCAAAAATTAATATCAGAAAAGCTAAATTTAGAATTCCAAAATACAAGAACCGAATTAAAAAGTATCAAAACCGAATTAAAATCAGAATCAGAAAAATTAAGGACCATAATGACGCTCCGTGAAATCAAACCAACTCCTCTT
This sequence comes from Gonocerus acuteangulatus, assembly GCA_946811695.1. NCBI lineage: Eukaryota > Metazoa > Arthropoda > Insecta > Hemiptera > Coreidae > Gonocerus > Gonocerus acuteangulatus. Next base: position 77,059,047 of record OX328128.1, read on the forward strand.
GTAATCCATAAAATTAAACCTGTTTCTTTAATGATAAATGATCAAAGTAGTCATAAAATAACTTCCTTGTCCATCGATCTATTTAATTCCGATGAAATTTATATTTTAAATAATTTATTCAAAATAAATAAAATTACAACAAAATTAAACAAAAATATATTCACTTCCGCCGAAAATTATATTTTAAACAAATTATTTAAGAAAAATCAAACAAAAATTTTAAACCCAGATTATTTAACAACTGTTGAAGATTTTATTTTAAACCATTTATTTAAAAACAATATTTTAATAAAAGAAACAGCTAAGGTAAACATACAATTGTATATTAAATGTTCCCATATTAACATCAACCTGGGAGAAACATCCTGTAAAAAATATTCTTTCATCTTATCGAATAAAAATGGAATTATTCGGGGAATGTTCCATTCGATTCTCCTTAAATATTATCATGAACCGACCAAAGATGATGAAATAAAAAATTTAACCAGTAAAGTATAACGATAAAACCTCTCTGTTTTGGAGCTCCTCCGGCATTGGGTACCGGATTTGAGTGGATAGGGACAAATAGATAATAAATTTATTAATATTTAAATTATATTACCTATCAAAATTCTATGGTTTATTGATAAAAACCAATGTTTATAAATTTCTTTTAACACCATTTTCAAAATTACGAGAGGCAAAACCCATATTTCATTCCATTGTATTTTATTTTTAAAATCGTGTGCACAATCGTACACTAATAAAAAAAAAAAAAAAAAAATATATATGCTAAGCAGTTTTTTAATTTTTTTTATTACACAGGAGCCCACCCTAAATTTGTGATTGAACCATAGTTGCACTAATATCAGAATAATATTCAATACAATATCAAGAAGAAATTACATGAACTGTCCAAGCACTACTTGTACGAAACTTCAAAAATAACAAGTTTCGGTAATTATAGGGAAGTCATCTCCCTTCGGTTTAAAATAAGTAGAAATACTTATTTAATTCAACATTTGGCCACAGGTGAAACGCTTGCTTCGAATTTCTTAAAGGGCTGAGTCTCAACAGTCTCTTGTGCAACAGCGGTTCACAAGAGGCTATTCGCATAAAACATCAAACTGTCCAAGCAATACTTGTACGAAACTTCAAAAATAACAAGTTTCGGTAATTATAGGGAAGTCATCTCCCTTCGGTTTAAGATAAGTAGAAATAGTTAATCAATTCCACATTTGGCCACAGTTGAAACGCTTGTTTCGAAACTCTTAAAGGGCTGAGTCTCAACAGACTCTTGTGTAACAGCGGTTCACAAGAGACTATTCGCATAAAACATGAGTGTAGTACAATTGTCCCATAAATGGCATTGCAGCTAGCAGGCTAAACAATGCTTTATTTAACAGATTTAAAAAAAATTTTTTTTTTTCCTAAAAAAAAAAGTCATTATATTATCCTTTTTTAGACGTAGATTCAGTAAAATGATAACCGGTTTTATCCGTTAAAAGCAGTAAAATTATTAATAAAAATAAAAATTTTTGCACCCATATAAAATTCTAATGTCATTATTAGTATTAATATCAAAGAAAAATTATCAAGAAGATATAAAAAAAAAAATTGTTTCATTATCGGTCGTGATAAGATTTTAGACACGCAAGTGTAAAAGGTTGGAGAGTCCAAAATGTGCTTTTATAAGACACAAACATTCGATAAAAGTCAGGAAATGACCAGTTTCTGTGAAAATCCCTAAAACTATCGGGAAGGAAGAAAGTAGGATTAGTAACTCCCAAATTACAAATCCCCTAAGCGACAGATAATTACCTAAAAGATAAACCAGAAATATCCAGTCTCTATCTCTTATCTACCTCGTGAGAAGAAAGGTTTGACAATCCCTAGCATAAACAAAGCAGGCTCATGCTAGTTCAAGATTTCAACACGCGCACCGCGCTAGTAGTCTACATTGCCAAGAAGTTCCTATAATTGCCACAGCCCCGAGCAGCGCTCGCATCACTCTATTCAATATAACTTGAAACCGCCAACAATAGGATGTTTTTAAATGAGAAATATATTTTTGAAGCCAATAAGGCTATAATGAATTAATGAAGAGAATAATTAATGGTTAAACTACGTTTTAAATAAAAATAATAAAATAATTAAAACTTAATAATTGTTTAAATAAAGATAAAGACAGACTTTGACAAGGACAGTTAATAAATATTTAAAGGGAAAAAACCTTTTCAAAAGTTAATAATAAATAAATGAAGAAGTAGGAGTAGATAATAATAATTAATTGAAGTAAAGGGTAGGAGAAATAAATAAATCTAATTGAATTTATTTATGAAATATATTGATTGATATATTTGAATTAAATATTTATTTTATATTGAGGGCTCACGGACCCATGAAGAGGCCGGAGTACCTATTATTTGTTTTGTATTAAAGGCTCACGGACCCATGAAGAGGCCGGAGTACCTTATCTACGAATTGGGAAATATTATATTATACTATGTTATAATAAAGGGGGGAAACTTATTAATAATAATTTTTGAATAATGTTATTCAAGTGGAAGGAGTTTAATTAATATTGAAGTGGAAGGAGTTTAATAAATATTGAAGTGGAAGGAGAAGTTTTTAAATGAAATGTAGTAAGAAGGAGTGACTGACAAACAAGTTGACACCGACAAGGACTGATAGACTATTGACAAATTATTTTATTACATTAAAATTTCAATTTTTTAAAAATGGGCTAGTGAGGGAACAAACTTTCTTGAACAATTATTAGAGTCATGTCAAATGCATTGGGTAAAATAATTAAATATGAATAAAAACCACAATGAACTTAAAAAGAAAAATTGTTGTACATAAAATATAATTAAAGAATAAATAAATAATAATAAAACTTAAGATTAAATGAGCCAGGAGGCTCAGCTTTGAGCTATACTTATATTTTTTTTGTCGTAGTAGATATTTTTAATTATATTGTTCATTTGAAATTAAAATTATTAATTATGGGATTAAGGGTAACATTAAAGATTAAAAAAAAAAAAAAAAAAATATATATATATGTAAATAGATAAAAATATTTTTTTTATGTTTTGATAAGTGACTTTGTATTGGAATAAGAGGTATACAGCCATACAACATGTGTTGTAAATGTAAATGTTATTATTGTATGTAATTTTTTTTTGTTATAAGATATAATTCTGTAAACTTGTTAGTATATTTATAATTTAATTTAGAACATTAAAAAAAAAAAAAAAAAAAAAAAAAAAAAAAATTTAAACTTTTTAAAAATGAAACCTGTTAATAGTATCCAGTATTTGAATAGAAATGCTACCCTGAGCCGGAAAACAAAATCTTTAGACCAAATTAAATTAAAAAAAAAAAAATTTAAAACTTGCTAAGCAGTTTTTTAATTTTTTTTTTACACCGGAGCCCACCCGAAATGTAATGATATAAAAGGGGGGTGCTCTAGAAAGAGTCAGTTTCTGACATAGCAAAGAGTAGCATTCCTATTCAAAATAAAGGCTAACTTATATTTCATAAGTCCATCACAAATATTATCATTTGTCAATCAATAAAATAAATAAAAGAGTAATAAAAGAGATAGCATTTGGCAGTGTTTAGTTTGGCAGTATTTATTTTTTCAAAAAGGCAGTGTTAAGTAGATAGAAGAGTCCAAATATCTCGGCTAGGAGCGATAAGGTATACAAGTTCCCACAAAGATAACGATAGAGGTGTTTTCCAAGTATGAACAGGAAAATCCAGGGAAGGACGAAGAAGTCAGACACCCTTGGTGTGGTGGGGGTACGCCTCTATAAGTAGGGCCTTCCCCCACCACTCATTCTCACTCCAGCGCCGACAAAGGGCCAGAACACTCTCACTTCAACGCCAGCCAAGGGCGAGAGAGCACCCTTTGCACCACCACAGCCTGACACGGAGCACTTCACCTGGACATGATGGGGAGACACAACTCCAAGATCTAACAGCCGACCATCCATCTCCTCAACACGACTACAAGCAGCCTGCCTCTTCACTTCAAGAACATCATCCGTAAAACAAGCTGAGTATAACTCACTCACTGCCAATCTTTAATTAAATTCTTAAAGCTATCTAAAATTTCATAATGGCCAATAGTTATATTTTAATATATAAGTTAATATTTTAAATATGTTCTAAACATTTCTTAATAACCCAACATTGATACAAATATGTGAGTCACGCAAATTTTCTTTTTTATATTCTTTTTATATCACAGCCATGCAAAATCTTAAATTATATCTTTTATTCAATATAAGTCAATTATTTCCAACTCTCTTTTATTTATAATGAACCTATCTCCTGGTAAAACACCACAATATATATATATATATATATATATATATATATATATATATAAATATACATATATATAGTATAATAATAGCAATATAAATAAATATACATGTATATGGTATCCAAGAGAATACAGTACAAGTGTCATAGTAACATACCTATTGAGAAGATTGAGAACTGTCCCGTTTCAAGAAGAGAAAATTTCTGAAGACTGGAAGGATGGGGCAGGGCTAGACAGGAGAGGATGGGGGGGAGGGTGTGGAGAGAAGTGGAGCTGGGAGTAAGGACGGAGGGTAAAGACCGCGGTAAAGATAAAGGACTTGCCGATGGATATTGCAGGTACAGGGAAGGATTGGGCCAGGGCTAGACAGGAGAGGATGGGTGGTGAGGGGGTGGGGAGAAGTCGACCTGGGAGTAAGGACAGAGGGACGACGGTAAAGATAAAGGACTTGCCGATGGGTATTGCAGGTACAGGGAAGGATCAGACGGTGTGTGGGAATAGGGCAACGAACCGGGTGGGATTACCTAACGGGAGGTTTTGAGGATATGGAAAATGTTGGAATAGGTTGAGGAGATGACTTCTTTGTCAATTTTGTCATTGACGGGATTGTTTTCTAGATGGATATATATGGATTCAGAAAGGAGACGCTTCTCAAGGTTGGGTTCAGTAGAGAGGATGGAGAAGTTTTGGAAATCAAATTTATGTCCGTCCATGATAGCGTGTCTAGAAAGTGCGGTTTTAATGTCTCTGTTCTTAATGTTGTATTTGTGTGTTGTGAGTCTGCTATGAATGGGAGACTCACAACATTCATAGCAGAGTCCTTTATCTTTACCGCCGTCCCTCTGTCCTTACTCCCAGGTCGACTTCTCCCCACCCCCTCACCACCCATCCTCTCCTGTCTAGCCCTGGCCCAATCCTTCCCTGTACCTGCAATATCCATCGGCAAGTCCTTTATCTTTACCGTGGTCTTTACCCTCCGTCCTTACTCCCAGCTCCACTTCTCTCCACCCCCTCCCCCCCATCCTCTCCTGTCTAGCCCTGCCCCATCCTTCCAGTCTTCAGAAATGTTCTCTTCTTGAAACGGGACAGTTCTCAATCTTCTCAATAGGTATGTTACTATGACACTTGTACTGTATTCTCTTGGATACCATATACATGTATATTTATTTATATTGCTATTATTATACTATATATATTTTCAAGCATATAGGTACTCATATTACTCATATTTATGTTAATGTTTCTAGCCCTTTTTTTTTTGTCCTTACCATTGTTATACCATATATGTTTTTACAGCCCTGAAGATGGCTTGTATAGCAAGCCGAAACGTTGGCGGCAATAAATATACATTTTAGCAAATAAAATGTGTTTTATTGAATAAGAACACTGACCGAAACCCCGACGATCAACGCTTCCTACTTCCGAACGGTCGACCATATCTTCTCAATAAAATGAGAAAAAGATGATGGGCAAATTTCAGTTTGTTAAGAAATAAGTAATATTTCATAATACAGTTTTTAGTGAGAAATGTTGAAAAAAACTTGAAATGAAGGCAATATTTAATTAAGTTAAGTTGTAATTTTCTGCATGTGTTGTCGAGGAAGAGAGGGAACAGTAGGAAGGATTGATGAGAGTTGGAAGAAACTTTTATAAAGATTTGTTTGTTGTGTCATTATCCATATCCACAAAAAAAGACAGCTTCACTGAATCTGAAAACTATCAGCCTATAAGCTTGCTTTCAGTCATCTACAAACTTTACACCAGGATACTGGAAAAGCGACTGAGTACAATGGTTGAAAATAAATTAGAGGATGAACAGGCGGGATTCCATCTTGGAAAGCAGAAACAGGACCACATTTTTGTCCTAAGAAGCATAGTGAAGAAGGCATAGGACAGAGAAAAAAACATTTTCTTGATATTGTTAGACTTAAAGGGAGCATTTGACTCAGTGCCCAAAAAAGAAATATGGAAAGCATTGGCAGCCAAAGATATTCCAGGGGATCTGATCTCAGCAATAAAGTTGATTTATTGTGATGCAAAGGGAGTTGTGCGGATCAATGGAAGAGAATGAGAGACAATCTTGGTTGGAATTTAAGAACCATGCAAAGCCTTTTGTACACCGATGATATTGTTCTAATTACTGACTCACGAGAGAAAATGCAGGATGCTCTAATAGAATGGCAAGGAAAGCTACTCCAAAAAGGAATGGTTGTTAACACCTCTAAAAGCAAGGACTTAGTTCTGTACCGAGAAGAACAAGAAGACGTTCATCTGATCTGCAATGGGGAGAAATCAGAAGTTGTGCCGGAGTTCACCTACTTAGGGACCGTAGTAAGTTCTTCTGGCAATATTGACTCCGAAAGATCTCACAGAATTTCGAAAGCCAATCAAGTTTATTACCAAATAGGTAATAGCATAATTAGCCACTGAAAGTGAGTTCGGTAACTCAAAGACACAAATACAAATCTGTTTACCTCCCGATCCTGACTTATGGAAGCGAAAGTTGGTTAATACTGATAGCAAGCCAGCCACATTACTGTTGCCAGGAAGAAGAGATTTTGTCAGAAATGAAAGAAGAAGAGAACAGTTTGAGGTGACAGAACTTGGGACCTTACTCGAATCCCAGCTGCTTAAGCTGTTTGGGCATAAGTTCTAGAAGCTCAATCCTCTGGGAAAAGACCGCGAGGACGGCCTTGGATCACCTACGAGAAAAATATCCAAGAGGATTGGAGGGAAAGAGGCAAAACCTTTCAGCAGATGAAACAGCTTAGCAGGAACCGGAGGGGGGGGGGGATTTATTGAGGTTCCTTGACGCTAGTAATAGCACAAGAGGAAGACAAAGAAAGAAGAAATTTATATAATCTGAAAATGCATACTTCTCAAAAAGACAGATTCAAGAATATTTGTTGTAGATATGCCAGGTTTATCATGTAACTCCTCTTGGACAGACCAGAGCGAAATGGGATCCTTAACCTGGATCCCTAATGTTTAGTTTTTCTCTAAAGATAATTTCGGCAAAAAAAAAAAAAAAAAAAAAAAACATTGCCAAGTTTAAGAATATACCTGGTTGAGGAAAGTGATATTTTAGTAACTGGATATAAGTATTATTATTGTTGTTTTTAAAGGTCAGTTGAAGTGTCTTTACTGTTCTTAGTAAGTAACTATGAGGTCTTCCAAGTAATGAACTTGGACATTTCTTTCTTGTATCATCTCTTGTATTGGCAAATATTTTTGGTTGAATTAATACACAAACTCATACTACTTTTTTGGAGTGTGGAATGGTAAGGCGTTTTTGGGGGGTTTTAGGAGGGGATATTTTTGAGGAAGAGAGTGTTTCTTTGTGGGGGCAGGAACTTGGCCTCTATTTCACATTTATGTTTTTTTGGGGATCTCATTACTTTTTTCTAAGTATGAAATAGAATTATTTGCCGCATACCGAGTGGCTTTTGTCATATAAAACCAGGGTCCTTGGATTCTGCATAAGGTTCTCCTTACTGCTTGATTTTTGATACCAATAATCAACCTACATACATCTAATCACTAGACTAGAAAAGTTAGAAGCTCTTCCAGATGACAAATTGATTGCTCTCTTAACTACACTATTACACTGTAAAACACAGGAACCTTATCCCGAGGATAAAGATCACAATAGGGAAAGTGCAGAAGGCCTTCAAGAAAAATATAAGAACAAAGACGATACATTTTGGGTTTGTGATCCTAAACTTTGTAATTTAGACGGCTCGACTTTGAAAAACTTAGTATCTGCTTTGAAGTATATTATGCAGTGAACCCCTACGACTTTATTTACTACATTTAAGAAAGAAGTCACAACTGTTTTTGTTAAGATGCGTCGAAATGTTTTTTCAAACATCAAATATAGGTTCTCCTTACCAAGACGATTCATTTGATACTCCACATGATGGGTTTCAGAAGAAATGATGGCAAATTTTGTCAAAATCGGTCAAACGGTGTGAATTTGTATAAGGAACAAACAGACAGACAGACAGCTGATAGACAATTTAACCTAGCCTATGATTCTCCCCGTATCAAGACCCATCCGTGTCCCAAGTTTGGTCAAAATCGGTCAAACGGTACGGATTTGTAAGAGGAACAAACATACAGACAGAGAGCTGGTATAAGATTTTTACCGAGCCTATATGCGCCTTATTGTTTCTTAAAACTTCAAATATAGGTTCTTCATACCGAGACAATTCATTTGATACCCCACATCATGGGTTTCGGACGGAATGATGGGTTTCTGAAGGAAGTACAAAACTGGAACGCCCCCGCCTCGGAAGCGGAGTCAAACACAACTTTTCGCGATTTTTCGATTTTTTCCTTTAATAATGTCTTCATATCTATCTTCATGCAAAATTTCAAGTCCCTAGCATCATGGGAAGTGCCTAATAATTTTGATGAGTCAGTGAGTGAGTGAGTCCTATAAATCCCGATTTTCGATCGCTTATATCTCAGAAACTATTCGATGTAGAATTATGCAAATTTCCAGTTTTACTCACATCTAGTAGTATAATACCTGTGTAAAATTTCATAACTTTATCTTTACCTGGTTGAAAGTTATGAGAGGGTAAAAATCGGCTCTAAGACCGCCTGTAATATACACACAGTATGCTTAGGCCGGAACTTGGCCTGGCGCACTACCGTGCGCCTAGATATATTACATATAGTCATGCTTGCTCATAAGCAGGCTTAAAAATTACCCAATTTTGGTGAAATTTGGTACAAAAATACATTGCTTTAAAAGAAAGGTCAGGTTCTTTATCTAGCAGGATCTAATTACCGGACGACAGGTACATAAACAGTAATTGGACTGACTTGAATAAATCCTAAAGCCTCTTGCTTATTTTTCTGTTAGTTTTTTTTATTTTTTTTTTAATATGATTTAGTTTTTATTTAAATTTAATTAACTTATTTATTTTTTTTATGTATAATTATTATAATTTGTGAAGTTTCGTTCATTTCACAGGCACACAAAATAAAAAAAAGTTGTTGAGAGGAGATCGTTGACCGTAGATGATGCAAGGTAGGGATTGTTGGGGTTCGGTCACTGCTATTTAATAAAACTACATTTTATCATAAAAATGGTTTTATTATGCCGACGTTTCGGCTTGAACTTCAAGCCTTCATCAGGGCTGTAAAAAACAAGTAGGACGGATGTAATACTGAAATATACATATATATATATATATATATATATATATATATATATATATATATATATATATGCCTGCATACACAAATACACATACATATATACATACATACATATATGGAAAAAGACAAAACATAAAATACTAGAACATAATATATAGAAGAACAATGTGCTCTAGAAGTGTTTGGATTATTTGGAAAACAGATATAAGAATAACAGATTACATATTAGATTAGATATAAGAATAACAATATGGGCTTACCGATGGGAAGATAGAGAACTATTCCTCACAAATGCGGGATCATTTCTGACAGTTAATACAGGGAAACATAGGAAGAAAGGAGTAGGTGAGGGGGGGGGGGGTTCTGGACCACCCAATGGACAGAGAACATAGAAGATGAAAGAAAGAGCGGCGAAGTACAGTAAGGGGTCATAAAGTCATAAAATGTTGTGTTAATGGAAAGGGAGGCAGGTATAAAGGGCTATATTGCAGGCGGTATAGGGGATTAGGATGGAGTTTTTAATAAATGGAAGATGTTGGAGTAGGTAGAGGAGATGACTTCTTTGTCAATTTTGTCATTAACTGGGTTATTTTCTAGGTGGATAAAAATTGATTCGGAAAGGAGGCGTTTGTCTTCGTTGGATTCAGTGGAAAGGATGGAGTATAGGTCAAAACTAAAGTCATGTCCGTCTGTGATTGCATGTCTAGTTAAAGCTGTCTTTATGTCTTTATTCTGTACATCGTTTTTGTGGTTGTTGATACGTTTTCTTACTGGGTTTTTAGTCTGTCCAATGTACGCACTATTGCAGTTGGGTGTGATGCAAGGGATTCTGTAGACTACATTGGTCCTGTCTTTTTGTGGGATAGGGTCTTTAAGAGTCATATGTAAGTTTTTCAGTTTGTTCTGTGTCGATAGTCCTAGTTTTAGAGTGGGGAATGTATCGCGTAGGGATTTTTGGATTTTTTCTGTGAGGTTTGGGATTTATGGGAGGCCTCTGAATTGAGGGACAATATTGTCTTGGGTAGTGGGGATGGGTTTAGGGTTATTAAAAGAATTTATGAGACGGGTGATAATGTTGGTAGGAAATCCATTGGTAGTAAGAATATCGAGGAGTTGGGATTTGTTGGCAGGGTGAAATTTGGTGTCGGATAGGGAGAGGGCTCGATTTATTAGGTTGCTGGCAGTATTGAGGATTTGGTGTTTGGGGTGTGAGGAAAGGTAATGGTAATAGAGACGTTCAAGCCGAAACGTCGGCACAATAAAACCATTTTTATGATAAAATGTAGTTTTATTAAATAGCAGTGACCGAACCCCGACAATCCCTACCTTGAAAAAAAAGTTGTGTTTTCCAAAGACACCATACATATATTCTTATATGTATGGTGGGTATTTCGACCCCCTAGATCCGAATCTGGAGAATGTATCACCCCAGCACGTAAGGTTAAAAAAGAAATAACTAGAGCTTCCATGGTTTTGAGGGTCACTGAATTTGAATCCAAGGTTTGTTTAACCCCATCAGTGCAAAATCCAGGTCATTTCAAGGACAAACATGTTTATTTTGCACAAAATGAATTTTTGACTGCAGATTCTGAAAGAACAGAAAATTTTATGTACAAATTTTCCAGGTCTAAAATTCCAGAAATTTTTTTGTCTATTATAGTCCTCAAGGTCTCTTTATGTTTCTATACAAAAAGAAGAATGCTTCAAATTAAAGATCGAAAAGAGTAATTGCAGTTAACACGATACAACAAAGACAAAAATCGAAATCAGATTAAATTCAGTTTTCGCAAACAAACAACTATAATAGAAAACTAAAATAAAACAGATATCTGGACATAAAATTTTCTGTTCTTTCAGAATCTGCAGTAAAAAATTCATTTTGTGCAAAATAAACAATTGGGGTGAAACAGACCTTGGATTCAAATTCAGCGACCCTCAAATACATGGAAGCTCTAGTTTTGTTTTTTTTTAACGATTTCATATGAAATTTGAACTTCAAATACCCTTAAACCTGACGAGCTGGGGTGAAACAGACTCCAGATTTGGATTCAGCCGGTCGAAATACATAAGAATTGTAATGATACTTTACATTACAAATTAAAAGTTTTAAATTTGTAAAACTGTTAAAGGCAAGAAAAAAGATTCCAGGAAAATAAAAATCAAAATAAATGGTTTTATATTAATTCACATTTAATACTAACACAGAAAATTCTGACATAAAATTCAATAGACTCATTAATGTGTCAAAATCTAAATTGCAGGAACAGGTAAATATTATTTTGGTATGAGGTCTAACAGCTTATACAGATCTCACTGGTTACGGGTTGGACACTCCCGCCAAGAATCTTGTTCTGTTCTAATGTAGCTCCAGTCTTAATGAAGATCTACTCTCGTACAGTCATCATGGAGAGCTAGTCTCATGCAGTTGGTTTTCAGTCATAGTGGAGATATACTCTTGTTCTGTTCTAATGGAGATTTAGTAGGATACAGTCGATTGGTCACAGTCTTAGCGGTGTGTTGTAGATTGGCTAAATTTGAATTGAAGAAAGAAGATTTATTTGTTAGTCACCAGAAGTAATCGAGAGCAGAAATTCTAGTGTATGCTGTCTACAGCTTTATACCAGGTAAAATTTGCTTTTCCAACTGCATGGATGTTGACATATCGATGGGTCTTTTGTTTATTACATTTAAATTTATCCACAACAGAATAATCTGTGTTTTCGTCTACCTTACTTTGAACTCGAACCCATGAGATAAGAGTACTCATTTAGCAGCGCTGGCATATCAAGTATGCTATAGATAAAATGCTTAGATATAATATTTTTAAAATTAAATATTATTACATTTTGGCGTTCTTGATATAAAAAATATTTTAATTATTTTTCTCAATATTTTTAATTATAACAGAATATATGTATGGTCTCTCACTTCATTTTTATTTTCATGTGCCTATGTTTTATTTAAACTCACATTTTAAAGTCTAAACCTCCAAATTTGCCAATCATTGTTGTGCTCGAACAATATACATAAATAATAATGATAATAAAAACTTGAGACCTTTAAGGTTTTAAAAATACAACCAAATAATTGAAAGGCGTCTTTCTAATAGTGCTTTATTAAAGGATATAAGGACTCTCCTGTCTATATAACATGTAATTATGCAACATTTTATTCATTTCTACAAACTATATATATATATATATATATATATATATATATATATATATATATATATATATATATGCATGCAGTACATAATTATGTACAAATTATCTTGATTGGAATTTATACTGGGTCAGTTTGTCTTGATGCCTTAGCTTCATTTGCTAGGTGTACTTGACAAAAAAAAATTAGTCCAGTAACAGGCCTAATTGGCTCAGAGGGGCAGACACTGAAAAAGGTATCTGATTTCTTAACAATATTACACATTTAAGAGGTAGCGTGGTCAGAACTATGTTGCCTAATTTTCCCCTTTGCGGGTATCCATTAATTTAATTAAAGGCTGGGTGGGCATATTTGATAGTTTGACATGGTAGGAACAATATATTGTTTTGAAGAAGATTATAAAACACACAACTGATACTGGATGTGGTGTTCCCTCATACCATGGGGATTAGCTTATTATTTATAATGCTCTTCGCTTTAGATGTGGAGCATCATCATAAATAAATAAATTATTATTTATAACTAACTGGCTCAATGAACATTATCCTGGAAGATGGATTGGGCATGACCATTACCTGAATGGGTGACCGACCATGTGCTGTTGGCATTATAAAGGGTGGCAACCTATAGATAGCCCGGCGTTAACAGCCCAAGTGTTTATACGCCGTTAAACACAGACCAAAAAAAAAAAAAAAAAAAAATCATTTGTTCCTGATAATATCACGAAAATAAACGTGATATTACTTTTATTTATTTAATTTTTTTTTTACTCTAGAATTCCAATTACAATCTGAAATTGAGAGATAATCTCAGTTCTGAGTATACCGTTGGAAAGCTGATTAAATTATAAAACTTTTGTGAGATTCGGCAGTCTGCTGGATTATTTTTGGAAGAGTAGTGATTTTCGAAAAGTTGTCGCTAACCAGAACCTTTTATTAATTTCTACTTTTTGAATTTATATTACTGTTTCAATGAGTTAATTGTAAACATTGAATGTTTATTAGCCTTAACACAAATTTAGTGCTGATTTCAAAAATCTTTGAAAAAAATAAATAAATAAATGTGTTTAAGCAAAGAAAATTGGAGTTGTACTACGAAAAACACAGTTTCTTCTAATTAACCTTTAGAAGGGCCTTGTTTTTGGAACCGAGTGAGATAGAAATTTGTGGTTAGTGGTGTTGAACTACATTTTTTATGTAGTTTTACGCCATAAAGGATTGCCATTAACTTGCAATACACCCTGTATAGTCTAATTTATACCATACAAAATGGTCTGATTTTGATTAAATTTGGCACTGAAATACCTAACATATTTAAAACTGATATCATCACTGACTACTTTTATATCTCACTTTACTACTTTTGTATCTCACTTTACTGACAAATTCATTTTGCTACTAAAAACAAGTTATAAAATTGATGAAAAAAGACACAAAGAGTCCTTCAAAGGATTGAACAATTTTAAAATTTTAAGCGTTTATAACTCCGAATGAGATCATTCCACAAAAATTACCTGAGCACCTTACATCGTTTCAGTAGAGACATTTATTAAGCTTTTAAATGGTTACCTTTCTCTTAAAACTATTAAAGTTTTCCAGATATTCATAAAAATATACCAAGATCCCAAGACTGCTCAGTCTTAATGAAATATTTTCTTTCCCAATACTTCTCAACTTCACTTAACTTCTGGAAAATATTTAACTGACTCGTTTGATTAGCCTAATGGGAAATTACCATGAGGACTAGGCCATGTTTACTATATGTTTTTGGGGTCGCTGAATCTGAATCCAGGGTCAGAAAAATCCCTGCACTTTTTGTATATGCCCCACATCCCGCAAAACTCATAATTTAGGATATTTTACACTATAATATTTGTATTCAAGTTGTTAATCAAAATAAATGACTATTTCTTGGGTACTGCATTTTAGTGCTTAAAAATACTAATTTTTTGAGACCTCAAGGAACTCGATTGGTTCACATGGGAGACAGAGGCAGGGTGTATCCATTTACTTAATATAAAAGCTTACCATTTTTCAAGTTAAGCAACATTGGACGTGGCCAGTACCTGAATGGGTGACCGACCACGTGCTGTTGGCATTATAAAAGGGTAGCAACCTGTAGATAGCTTGGCGTTAACAGCCCAATAGTTGATATGATGTTAAACACATACACACACAATATCTACATCTCCAGTAAGGATGAACATTCACATTTCTAACATTACCTCTGACCACATCATCGTAAAATTCCGAATTCTCTCTCTTCTCCTCCTTGATGTATACATACGTCTCTCCAACCTCTGAAAGAATACTTTCTCATTAATTAAAAAAACAAAACATTGGTTATGTTTAATCATTATTAAATGTAATCAAAGTTATGTCTTAGTTGGAGATAAAGAAATTACAAAAGTTGAAATAAAAAATTAAGAAAAGTTAAAATAAAGAAATTAAAACAGCTGGAAAACTTGGTAAACATTTTAGACATTTACTTATATTTTTTCCCTTTGATTGTGGAGTTTTATAAGCTACCTTTTTAACCATGAATGCGCTTCCAGTTGCAACTGCTTTTTCTTAGCTCTGCATTTTCTTTGTCTATCAGCAACACTAGCTCTATAAGTTTTCAATTCTTTTTCTGACATATTTTTTACTTTTATTTTCCTTTGCCTTTCTAATCTTAGATTTTCAGCAATCTGATAGCTAGGGTCCATCATCTTTTTCTTTCTTCTGAACTTTGCAATGCGTTCAGAATTTGTCATATCAGAAGAGCGACTTTTTGAAGCAGGATCTATATTTAATGCCCAAGACCTGTGAAAAAATTAATTAACAAAATCAGATAACTGCAGTTATTTCTAAATGAAACATCAAATAGTCTAAACATTCCAACTGAAGAAATCACAATGCATAGATCAATCTGTTGTAACTATCATGGGATCTGTTACAGCAGTAAATTATGTATTTGAAAGATTATGGCATTTTCTACAAAAAGATTCCTATTTTTTGAAAGAACGAGCTCATTCAGAGATATCGGTGCTTTAGATTAGTGTCGGTTTTGTTCTTATAGTAGTTAATGGTTAGTTCGTTCTTATAATTAACAGTACATGAGAGCGGGGGAGTAATTTCT
The DNA here is from genome assembly GCA_946811695.1 of Gonocerus acuteangulatus. NCBI lineage: Eukaryota > Metazoa > Arthropoda > Insecta > Hemiptera > Coreidae > Gonocerus > Gonocerus acuteangulatus. Next base: position 77,074,819 of record OX328128.1, read on the forward strand.
GCTTAGGATATTTTTTTTTTTATTACTTATACTACAAGTCTCAATTTTTGTAGATTTGTTAAGTAAGAAAAACGTATCGACAGAATAACATACTAGCCTAATAACATTTGGATAAGATAGAACTACTGGACTTACGATATGAACTCACTATCAAATTCTTTACTTGTTATTACTATCTACTTGAACTGACACATATCACTTACATTCAAACACATTTCACATATAAATACTATAACTGAAAACTTGTAATACATTAACGCTACTGGACATATTACCTCAAGAAAATTGTGGTTTTTTTATTATTAATCTCAACATGTTTGTTGCCAAAGTTACGTAAACATTAATAAATAAATAAATAAAATATGTTTCGTTTTAGAGGCAGGAACTTGTGTTTCTACTGAGAAAATAAATGTTTCTGCTAAAGTACCTGCAGCTTGAACACCTGTCTACAAATTTTTATTCCTTGAAACGTTAACATTAATACGCACCTGTATACCAGCAAGGTTTTACATATTTTGAATTTATTTTATGATTCGGTACCTATATTAAAAATGGTGAGTATGAAATCCTCAAATAATAAGATTTTTCAAATACATAAGTGACCGCTTCTAACTGAATTCCCTAATCCGACTGTACCCCTGTACCGATGACGCCGGATTAGGGAGAGTGTACTGTATAACTAATCATTTAAATTTTGGGCAGAAGCTCTGAAATTTTTAGGAACTTTACTACACAATCAACAAGTGATTTACTTAATCGTCTCTGAAGACTGGATGCTGCAAGGAGATCACTACATAATGGACCCCCTCAAAAAAATATGGGTACTTACGTACTAGTTGCATCGAGAAGTGGGTCTCGTTCAGGGATCCGGATCATGAAATGAGAACTCAATTGAAGTTGTGGCAATATGGCGACTGAAAGACCATTTATGAATATTATCAACGGGTTGGATAGACTAGAGCTCCAATATAACCTTGAGCGAGCGGAAACGCATAGCAATTGTGCCATTAACATAAGTGCTACTGGTTTCCTAGGTTATATAATATTATTACTTATGTTAATTGCTATGCGTTTCCGCTTGCTCAAGGTTATATCGAAACTATAATTAATCCAACTCATTGGTAATATAGATCACTGGTTTTTCGGTGGAAACTGGGCTGATATGCAATTTAACATTGCTTCAAAAGAGTACTTTTTCAGTCGTTGGTAAATCCCAAATACTCATTTTCCTAGCCGAAAGAACTGCACAAAGGCCACAAGGAACACTCCAACAGAAACAACACTAAGAAATGAAACAAGAAGCAATAAATATAACACAAATCTAACAGTAAGTGAACACAAAACGATGACTAGAACGGAAGAAAGGACAGCCAATGGAATTGCCCAAAGGAATGAACCAATAGAAACGCTTCATTTCATGATCCGGATCCCTGAACGAGACCCACTTCTCAAGATCGGTGCAACTAGTACGCAAGTACCTGGGGCCAACGGCCATAGCCACGTTGAATGCACCGGTTCCCATAGATCACCGAAGTTAAGCAGCGTCGGGCGTGGTCAGTACCTGAATGGGTGACCGACCACGTGCTGTTGGCATTAGAAAAGGGTGGCAACCTGTAGATAGCCCGGCGCTAATGGCCAAGATGTAGATGCGCCGTTAAAAAAAAAAAAAAAGTACCTGGGATATGAATTTATGGAAGTGTGTTACAATCACGTTTATTGAGTCAGCACTTCAGATTTTTCTATGGTTCTCAGTACGTAAAATGGCCATTTCCACTTGTAGAATGATCCAAGGAAAATTGGAAATACAAATTTTAAAAATAAATATTTATTTCAGAAACACAATTACAATTAGAAATTGGGCATGTCAAATAAGAATATTCTTACATTTTAAAAACAAAGTGCTTACAATAATTAATGTGCAATATATTTCACTCTCTCCCACTAACGTGGTCAATATGTATAAAAAAAAGGCCGACTCGCAGGAACTGCGTCATCTTAGCACGGTTCCCTACATCTCGAAGAAATGGAATAGATTAGCATCACAAATCACAGGAAACTGACAGTAGCCAACTTACACTGAATAATACGGATAATTCTTAATACTCATTCTTGAGGAAGGCTGAATAAGTATACAATTATGTACTGAAAACATACTCACTCTTCGACTACTGCAAAGAAGGCTCTATTTCGAACCAAAAATTCGTTGTCATTTTAAGTTCCTTTTGTTTTACTAGAAAATTCATTTTACTGTTATAATCAACTGTAAATATGTGATTCATGGCAAATAAAATTCCATTCTCTCGAGAGTAAAATCTTGATATAAAATAAGAAATAACGATAACTTCAGTTGTAGGCTAAGCGGAAGGTTATATAAACAGGAGAATTAAAAACAAACTTACGTATACGCCGTCATGATTAGCCACTGCCATCATGATTACCACAACCACTCCAAACTTATTACTAATACCTTTCACTGTTTCTTGGCTTATTTTACTAAAATACTAATTTCACTGATAAATGCAATTTAAAACAAAAAACAACCAATTAAAAAGTGAGATAAACAAAGACAAAAACCCGTTCAAAACAACGAAAGAAACACTTTTTAAGTTTTAAGCGCTTATATCTTTGATTGACGTTGCCCCATTGAATATTGCTTTAGAACCTTTTTTGTAGAGAATTTAGTAAGCATTCGAAGGTCACCTTCCACTTAGCACGATTTTCCAACCGTTATCGAGATATTTAAGAAAAATGTATGAAGATCCGAAAACTTTTCATGTCTATTAATAAAATATTTTTTTCCGCATACTTCCTAAACTCCAAATATAACCAAAATTTAAACATCTTAGTTGGGATTAATTTCCAATACGTAGAAAATATTTCAATTGAATCACGGGATTCTAAGTACCCACAAAAAAATAGATTTCACTTTTCTCAAAAACGGTTACAGATATCATCTTAAAAATGGTTTCATTCATTTTCCTATGTTAAGAAACCTATAAAACAAGTACCTGCAAGCATATGAACTCAAAAACGTAAACTTTACGATTTTTTTTGTGCGAATTTCGCCCCAAACACTATCTTCCAGGGAGCGGATTCTGCTGGTTAACGAACTTGACCTTCCAAATTAGGCGTCAGATTTTTGTACCAAATTTCATAAAAATCTACTAGATAGTTTCTAGTCGGCACTTCCGGATTGCGTCATGAGGTCAACCTCATAAGCGGGTTCTCCCTATGGAGGTAGGGAAGAACCGCGCTAATTATTGCAATTAAATAAATAATATAAATAATCACAAAATATGAAATGTATGTTAATTTTATAATTCATTTACTAATAGAGTAGTAAAAAAAAAAAAAATAACAAACTTATTAGAAAATATATTACAAGCATGAAAAAATAATAACTATGTAACATATAAATTATTATTGTTTATTTTACAGAGTATCTGCATCAAGATTAGCCCGTCGGGCTATCTATAGGTTACCACCCTTCCAAACATCCTTGGTGGGAATTCCTTGAGTAGGCTCATAGAGAAAAGCACTCAATTTCCTGCAGGCGAAACTCGAACCCGTATCCTCCCCGGAGAATCCAAGGTGACTGCCACTGGATGACAGAGATTATTAGGATCAATTCTATAAATATTTTACATCAACTGATAAATTATAGTTAAAAATATATAAATTAAAAAAGAATCAGTCAAGGATTACTTGGGATTCGGCTAAGAAAACAACAGTACAATTTTTGTAAAAAATCTGTATTGAGGACGTTTCGGCTACTCTTTGGTAGTTTTCGTCAGCAATGAGTGCCAGGGGGTAGAGAAAGCCCAAAGTTAACAGTTAAGTGAACATTGTGAAAATAACTTAACTGTTAACTGTGGTCAACCAAGTTCATAGGCAGGGCCTCGAAGAAGAATTACGAGCCCTTGTCCAAATAAATTCACAGGCACCTTCAATGCCCCTCCCTCCATTAACATTACCAAAAACTATTAATGGATTATTGGAAATACAAGAATCTTTAAGGTGATTCAATAAATTTAAGAAGAAAATTTTAATAATGCATTGAGGGAGACGATTGACAATAAGTGCACTGATGAGTGTATGTACCCTCGTAATGTTTTTTAAGGAAATGTAATACAATTGCATCAAATATCTTTTGCTCCGCAATTATAATGCTGTGTGTGCATTAATTTAAAAATATTATCATAGATAATCAATCCGTTGATGAATTTGTTGACACTTAACGATGTTAGCATGGAGCAAACACCACAGATGTATAAAACCTACGAGAGCTCATTTCAAAATTATCCTTTACTGAAGGTAAGTCATTCATTCTTAGAGCATTATTTTATTTATTTTCTAATTGAATTTTCATAGCCAAACAAATATTTCATATGGCTTAAATGTACTGTGTTAAAGTTTATACGAACATAGGCAGGGCCTCATAGGCAGAGGAATTATGGGCCTCTGTCTAAATAATTCATGTACCTCTTTAACCCCCCTCTTCCATTAACATTACCAAAAACTAATTAGGCAATTACTTAAAACTGACACTCCTCTGAAAATTTATTTATTTAAATTTTAATGTCCATTTATTATTGACAACAAATTTTAGACCGGGTTATCTATAGGTTACCACCCTTTTCTAGCCAGGATAGGGCTGATGTATTTTCTGTTTTGTAAAGAAAAGCCATCACCCCTAGTGGGAATCGAACCTAAGACCTTACCTTAGGTACTAGGTGCATACACCTTAGCACTCACGGTCACCGGGCCTCCTTCTCTGAAAATAAAATTAAATACATTTGTAATTGAATAGAGTGGAAAATGATAGGTATATAACTTATTATTATTGTTATTTCAAAGTGAAATGTGAGAAAAAAACAATAACGCCGGCCCCCCCTGAGACCACGAGCCCCTGACCAATATTTCTTCTCTCAGATCCCCTGAACGTAGGAACACAACAAATAATATTGGCTTGTAGCATATGAAATGTCAGTAAAGGTGAATATTTAAATTTTTACAAAATATCTTTATTAATCAAAATATGCTCCTCCAATGCCTATAAACTTCCCCGTTGAAGTAAGTAATTTTACCCCCTCTGAAGAAATTAAGGCCAATTTTCCTTTTCGTTCGTCAATTATTTTATTTTTGGCTAAAGGACGGAACAAATCATTTTTGACATGAACATGGCTTTTCCTGGACAGGTTGAAGAGCAACTCAGCAAGAATGAACAGACTCAGCTTTGTCTTCCTCTGCATCCTGGGCTGTCTGGCCCTAACCGAAGGATCTTCTGATATCGGTGAATATAATACTCTCATATTTACTTTTTCTTTCAAATTTAATTGTTAAAATAATTTATATTTGTGTATGGACATATTATAAAATTGTGAATGGTACACCATGAATTTCAGGTAGTTTAATTTTAGGGCAATATGGGTTTAGATAATGCAAATGCAAATTACATGATATAATATGATAAGATTTTTCTTTTATTAGTTATTTATTTTTTGGGACCATTAGCATGGTGCAGTGGGGAATTTGTGGCAGAGATATGTCAGCTGATCGATAATTCATGTATCATGTAATTAAGATTAATTTCCAGGGCAAATATAGATTCATGGATAGGTAAAAGACTTGAATTTTTTTTGTTTAAATAAACTATATTCGTTATTGTTTGTCAAATAAATTAATAACAATATTATTCAGATGCATCCTCAGTTTATCTATTTACCACATACTTTTTATGATGTGGATATTTTTTTTAATTTATCTTTTCATTATATTTGTTTCTTTTCCTAATGCCATTAAAATCAAAAGTATGTTCATATATTATAGCATAAAATTATGACTATAATTCATCTAAGCATTAACTTGTAACTAATCGATTATCAATCAGCTGAATTATCTAGTCTCGTCGCCTCCTCCTCAAGAAACAGTAAGCCTTAGTATTTACAACATATTTCCCTTAAAAGGTCCCTTTGTGAAACATATGGAAACGCACTAGAGTCCGAGAACGCACTAACGATTTTTACCTTCTAGTATCTTCTTTCATGGGTTGGCCTTCCTGACCGTCCTTAGGCCAACCCAGCCTTTAATTAATTTATTAAAGGGTACCTGCAAAGGGAAAAATCAGGTGGTCGGAGCTCTATCTTCCTAGTGTGCTGTATGGTCATGAATCCAGGGTGTCTACTACTTTTGTGAAAACCAATATCATGACTTTTTCTTGACATTTTCAAGAGTTCAAATGCAAATTTCATGCCCATTAAAAATAAAATAATTTCTCTTAAAAATAAAAAGCCTTAACTTAGAGCTTAAAATTGCTTGTAACTTTACACATATTACCGTGATATCTATAAACATACATTTTTACATAAATTTAAAAAAAAATAAAAAAAACTATATATATATATATTTATTTACAGTTTTGATCGTCCAAAATTTCAAAGATATATATATATATATATATATATATATATATATATATATATTGTGGTGTTTTGGTTTGGGCAAAAATTAGAAAATTGAATATATTTAAAAGTTAATATAGAAAAAGTTGATTTAGAAATGTTTTTTGTATAATATTTTCATTATATCTCAGGGTTCATTTAAAATTACCAAACTCACCACATACGGGCTTATGAATAAAACCGTTTGAATAATTGAATTAATTTAATAAATTTCCTGAAATAAAAAGCATGAGAAATATATTATTAGAACCACTTCTTACCATCTGTCCTTTTATGTGTTGAGACCATATTATATACCAGGAGAAAGGTTCATTATAAATAAAATAGAGTTTGAAAAAATTGACTTATATTGAATAAAAATATATAATTTAAGATTTAGCATGGCTGTGATATAAAAATAATATAAAAAATTGCTTGACTCACATATTTGTATCAATGTTGGGTTATTAAGAAATGTTAGAACATATTTAAAATATTAATTTATATATAAAAAGATAAATATTGGCCATTATTAGATTTTAGATAGCTTTTAAATTTTATTTGAAGATTGGCAGTTAGTGAGTTATACTCAGCTTATTTTACGGATGATGTTCTGGAAGTGGAGAGGCAGACTGCTTGTAGTTATGTTGAGGAGAATGATGGTCGGCTGCTAAATCTTGGAGTGGTGTCTGGCCATCATGTCCAGGTGAAGTGAGCTTGGTGTCGGCTGGCCAGCTGGTTCTGCAGCGAGCCTCGGTCCTCTGCCTCTAGTGGTTGAATGGGGGGAGTGGTGGGGGAAGGCCCTTTTTATAGAGGCGTTACTCCCACCACACCAAGGGTGTCTGTCTTCAGCAATCACCCCCTGGATGTTCAAAGTGCATTTTTGGAAGCACATTTATTCTTATCTTCCTGAGAACTTGTATCTCTCGACGCCTTATCGCTCCTAGCCGAGACGTTTGGACTCTTCTTTTATTACACACTGCCTTTGTTAAAAAAAAATAAATACCGCCAAACTAAGCACTGCCAATTGCTATCTCTTTTATTACTCTTTTAATTATTTAATTGATTGACAAAGGAGAATATTTGTGATGGACTTATGAAATATAACTTAGCCTTTATTTTGAATAGGAATGCTACTCTTTGCTATGCCAGAAACTGACCCTTTCTAGAGCACCCCCTTATAGATCATTACAATATATACATATATTTAAAATTTTTGGACGATCAAATATATATATATATATATATATATATATATATATATATACTTGAAATTTTTGGACGATCAAAACCGTAAAACTGAAATTTCGTGACATGGTTTCAAAATTCATGACTTTTTCGTGCCCTATTTTCAATTTCGTGAAATTTTCTTGATTTTAGTGACTTTTTCGTGCAGTAGACTCCCTGGATACCTCTACAGTATCTGCCCCTCTGGGACCTCCTTTTTTTTTTTTTTTTTTTTTTATTTTTTTTATTTATGAACAATAATAAATAAACCAGTTAAGTGTAATTTGATATCAATATGTAGGTTTCACAAATTCCTTATCAGTATAATTTAATTATTTAACTATATATATATATATATATATATATATATATATATATATATATATATATATATATATATATATATATGAATAAATGCCAGTAAGTAATACACTTTTGTATTGTTGAAGATGAAGCAAAAGATTTGCTGGAACGAGTTATGAACATACTGAAGAGATCTCTGAAAATCGATGGCCTCAAATGCCAAGGCGCGAACTGCTTGACTTGTATAACTGCTTTCGGCTATCCCGGTAAGTTGCTTTTATCCATTATTCTTCCTTTTACGATAGCTGTATTTTTTTAAACAATTATTTATTATTAATGTTCGTACCCTTCCATCGCAGGTTGTGTGAACATAGCCTATAACAAGGAGATTGGGCCCACTGCTGCCCTGCAGGTCTCCGGGCTGTCTGGAGAACTCCAGACATTGTATGGTACACTTGAAGGTAAGATTTAAGACTAAGGAGGGGGGGAATTTGAAACTAATAATCAACCTCACACTAGGCTGATACCACATTACTCCAATATTGAGTACAGTGTCCAGTGGTTAATGGGACCAGAAGGCTAGAAAGTGGGTTATTAATTGAGCCAACAAAAAAATTTAGACGTTTAGACTAGTTGAATTAAAACAAAATAATATTTTTGTCCCTTACGTCACCCAATAAATAATAAGAATTTTCAAAAATTATAATCATGTATAACCACGTCAAATGGTTCAATTGAACCAATAATTTTAGAAATTCAAACAGAAGCTTTAAATAAATAATTTATTATATAACTATATTACACATTTTCAATGAAAAAATAGTACATAATATAGTATTATATTATTTATTTTTACAATAGCTACAAAAAAAAACAAAAAAAAAAAAAACTTTAGACATAAAGGTTATTTTGTCTTTACTACCCTACTTTTTTGTTTTTTTTATCATTTGACTTTAATGTTTTTGGTGAAACGTCTTGGTGTACTTTTTCTTGGTTGTTTTTTTGCTTCTATTTCTAATTTTCAGCTGTAAATGTATAAATGGCAGTTTTGCCGCATACAACTGTTTTTTGTTGTTGTAACTTTGTTAGCTGATGTAGCCTGAGGTGAAGGACATATTTGTGAGGGAGTAGGGATATTCACTTGATTATGATTAGTTTTGGCAAGTAGTATGCGATTTCCGATATTAGTTGGATTATACAATTTTATAGTAACACTGTTATTTTCATAATGAACGAAAGTTCTAGATACACAATAATAAACGCTACATTATTTTTAAGCCTAAGTATTTTTTTACTTAAAATGAAAATACACGCATGTTTGATGCTCTCCGTGGCCCAACCGTCCCTGGATTGTTGATTCCATTGACCTCATATCACTTTTCTGGAAGAATAGTGACGTAAATGCAAACACTTCAATTTTACATTACAAAATATGCTGTTATTCTAGAAGATAAATTTTAAAATAAAGATTGTCGTGAGTGAAACTATAGATACATGTTCCCCTGTGTAACATTTTTGAAGTTACCTCATTGTTCTCCCGGAACAGTGATATGACTTGCTTGTAATTATTAGTAAATGATAAATTAATAAAATATTTTTTTACTATTATTGAAGTTAGGAATTACAAATTATGTGCATATGAAACTATTACAATTGGAATTTTTCGAATTTATAAAAAAAATTAAATATTGTTAAAAAATGTGTTACCAGTCAACTAAAATGGTTGTATACCTAAAAATACAAAAATCTGAGTTTTTTCAACATTTATTTATCATAATGATTCCAAATTTTGAGCATGTGAGGATTTAATTCATGTTTTTGATTTTTTAAGTCGACTGGTCCAATTACGCCCTGCCTCAATTACCCCCCCCCCCTTTTCCTACTACGTAGGTACAGTTAGGTTATATATATCCAAGTATTAAAACGTGAATAAACCATTTCAGCCGGGAAACCAGGATCGGCATGCGTGGATTTGCCCAACCCAATCAAAGGTGTGTGCATACAGGACTTCGGAATGAACGGCAACACGGAGATCTGCTTCGTCATCAGCTTCAGAACCTACTCGATGGGAGTGAAACAGTGTGCTGCACTCAAGGACGGATCACTTTCGGACACTCGATCTTACATCATCAGAACATAAGTTCCAGAAACAAACTGTCGATTCTTCATTTACATTCTGTAAATATAAGAAACTGATTCTTCAATTAACCTTATTTGTTCAATTTCCCATTGGTGTTAGATTACATTAGAGAATGAATCCATACTCTTCACATTACTGGGTGCACTTTGGATGTATTGTGCGACTTCTGAAATGTTCTAACTTACCTTTAACACTCTCAGTGCGGGTGTCATTTTCTGGGAATACCCCAGGTACGGATGTATTTTTTGGTTGAATTTTTCATGGATACATTTTTTTTTAATCATGTCTGATGTGTTTAATAGTAATACAACAAAGAAAACTAGCCGGAATTGCTTTTTCGGAAGTGTCCTTCAGGAGGGACATCCGTATGCGAGGAATTCCAGCTGCTTTGCGGGCTAGTATCAATAGACGCGCATTAGTCAGTTTATTTAAACCCGCTACTCCTACACCCAATGTTTATTTATTTTAAAAGAAAACTCAATAATTTTTGACAATTTTTATTAGAATAACAAAAAAAAAACGCTTCTGGCCCAAAAATTTCAGTTCTCACGTCTTCGTTGTCGAAGCCCGAGTCTGAGTCCCATTCATCGGCCGATGCTTCTTCCAGCAGTTTGTAGACATCCTCAGATGCCAAATTGGAGATAAAATATTTCTCTTCTCTGTCCTTGTTACCCGCAGACGTATCTGTGATATAAAAAAATAATTATTAGGGAAACGTAAAAAAAAAAAAAAAATCATCTTCAGATCAATCAAAAAGAAACTTTACCAATTTTCCTTTTCTTCCCACCAGCAGATAACGACAAAACGGGTGATGCTATTTTGTTTTTGTTTTTTAATCCTAAAAAATAAAGTAAAACATATTTTTTTTAAATTAATTATTTAACATAAATAAATATTAAATGGAGGGGATATAATAATAAATAAATTATTTAACACAATAAAACAGCGATGGCTTTTCTTTAGAAAAACGAAAAGGCATCAGCCCTATCCTGGCTAGAAAAGAGTGGTAATCTATAGATATCCCGTCCTAAAATTCACATTTAATAATAAATGAACGTTAAAATTTAAGGTATTTTAAAATTTTAAATTTAATGATAATAATAATTTACAACAATAAATGTGATAAATAAAAAGCAAAATTACCCTGTAACTACCAAAAATCGATGCCAAACGATAATATTTATAAAAATATCCTTCGTTGCCAATCAATATCTGCAACAAAAATTCAACAATTTAGTGAATAGTATTTAAATATATTAAATCAGGAAGTAAATATCTATTAAATAATAAATTGTTCTTACTTATAAATAATTTATCGAAGAAAAAGTTTAAAAATTCATAAAAACTCTTCCGGTCAGCCAATTTGAAAACGGAAAACACTGCTAGAAAGCCCAAACAATACTGAAGACAACTGTGTTTACCTGGAGCGGTAAAAGTGAACCCCCTCCATTTGCAAGCCTTTTGAATCTCAAGTGAAAAGTAATGAAGGAGTGTGATTCTGAAGGGACACCCATACGCGGGGACGGTTGCTACTGTCCTTCCCAAAGGACAGCCGCACCGAAAGAGTTAAGCTCCCGATGAACTTCAGGTATTGTCTCACTTCAGTTGACCTAATGACTTCGTCTTCATTGTTGCTATCAAAACGTAGGAATCAGAGATGTGGGAACTGAATTGATCTTTTCGGGGATTGATCTTTTTAAAACGATATATCGATTTTTTGAATCAATCTATCTAGAATAAAGTATTTTTTTTATCCCAAATATTCAAATCTCATCTCTTGTTAATCAATCTCATTTCTATTATTTATTCAAAGAAGAAATTTACAGAACAATGTCCTATGTCCAGTAACAGACTTATAATAACATTATACAGTGACTCAATAATGATAGACATGACGCCAATGCTTTCTAATGTTTGCAAGACGATAATTATTGTAATTTATTCCAGTATATCATGCTTCTTTATATTGCCTAGCTTAACTGTTCTACAGTCACAATGTGGGCAGGAATGGAGATTATTCCAGCATATCATGCTTCTTTATATTGCCTAGCTTAACTGTTCTATAGTCACAATGTGGGCAGGAATGGAGATTATTGCAGCATATCATGCTTCTTTATATTGCCTAGCTTAACTATTCTATAGTCACAATGTGGGCAGGAATGGAGATTATTCCAGCATATCATGCTTCTTTATATTGCCTAGCTTAACTGTTCTATAGTCACAATGTGGGCAGGAATGGAGATTATTGCAGCATATCATGCTTCTTTATATTGCCTAGCTTAACTATTCTATAGTCACAATGTGGGCAGGAATGGAGATTATTCCAGCATATCATGCTTCTTTATATTGCCTAGCTTAACTGTTCTATAGTCACAATGTGGGCAGGAATGGAGATTATTGCAGCATATCATGCTTCTTTATATTGCCTAGCTTAACTGTTCTATAGTCACAATGTGGGCAGGAATGGAGATTATTCCAGCATATCATGCTTCTTTATATTGCCTAGCTTAACTATTCTATAGTCACAATGTGGGCAGGAATGGAGATTATTCCAGCATATCATGCTTCTTTATATTGCCTAGCTTAACTGTTCTATAGTCACAATGTGGGCAGGAATGGAGATTATTGCAGCATATCATGCTTCTTTATATTGCCTAGCTTAACTATTCTATAGTCACAATGTGGGCAGGAATGGAGATTATTCCAGCATATCATGCTTCTTTATATTGCCTAGCTTAACTGTTCTATAGTCACAATGTGGGCAGGAATGGAGATTATTGCAGCATATCATGCTTCTTTATATTGCCTAGCTTAACTATTCTATAGTCACAATGTGGGCAGGAATGGAGATTATTCCAGCATATCATGCTTCTTTATATTGCCTAGCTTAACTGTTCTATAGTCACAATGTGGGCAGGAATGGAGATTTTCATCAATACGTTTGGCCATGATATGCCCTTTAAATGTACACGATATGTTTTCGCTGTTCCAATACTGGCTGTTTCTGTTTGTTTACATGTCCATTGAGGTGGAAATGGGCTTCATCGGAAAATAAGAGGTTGTCAAAATTACTGAATCGATCTAACATTGTTTTGGCAAACAACTTGCACAAATTTAAATCATTAGGTTTTAGTTCCTGAACTATCTGGGTCTTATATGGATGTAATTTCTAATCAAATATCGAAATACAGCATAATGATGTGCAGGATAGTCCTAATTGAGCAGAATGTTTGTGCATTGAAAAATCTGGATTACGTTGAACTGCATGTTTTCTTCGATCCAAGAAGTTCATGGGCCGCCGGTTTGCTTCACATTTAGTGAAAATCCCGTATTTTTGAACTTCCTCACCCTTTCCTTTATTAAAAGAACACACAGGCACTAACTTAAGTTGTGTACATCGTATTCAACACAAAATACGCCTCGCACAATAATGAGCGAACTGTTGTTAAAATAAAATTGTTTCATACAATAAGCCTGCTGCAGCCTGTGAAGCGATCCATTGAGACTAAATTTCCCAGAAAGGAGCACCCTTCAAGTGGACTGCTTTACTGGTTAAAGAACTCATCCGTTATGGGGGATGCAATATGACAAATTTCTTAGGGAAAAAAACTTATGGCCCATTTTGACTGCATTTCTAAAAACATAGGAGGAACTTATATGAAGAGCAGAATTAAAGATGTTCATGATATCAAGAGACAATATGAAAAGCAAAAGCGAGTTTGGAGTAATTGAAAAGAAGAAAAGGTTTCACGGACAAAACAAAAGTAAGCTAAATTAAAAGTTAAATAATTCATTAATAAATAGTTTTTATTTATTTTTTTAATTAAGAGACAAAATGTCAAACTTAATTGTAATATAATATTGATATTTTTAAAGCTGTATTTCATTTTGTTTTAAGCTCTCCCTTTGTTTAAAAAATAAAATAAAATACTATAATGGTGAGAATAGGTAATTTTTGTAATCATTGCCTCTGTGAATCCAAAAGGATATTTTTTCTTATTTTCGTGGTAGGCGGAAGGTCAAATAATAAAAACTTCACCACACAGTATCACCAACTTTATTCCGTCCCTACATGTTTCACACCTTTTTTGGTGCCTCTTCAGGGGAAAAGTTACATATATAAAACTTACAGCCTCAATCTGAGGAGGATAACCTTCCACCAGTACGGCCACGTCTAGACTGATCATGGTCTGAAAGAATCCAACATGGCGAAATATAATCAGCTGATCCATATCCAATTTGTCATACATTTAAAATTAATTTCCAGAAGAAATATAGTCTTAAAAATTAAAACCATCTTCCCACCCTCTAATTAAAACAAATTTTTACTTTTTGTCAAATAAATTAATAAAAATCATATTCAAATGTAATATTTCAGTTTTTTTATTTACCACTTTCTTTCTATTTTCCTTAATTCTTCTTTTCATTCTATTTCTTTCCTTACCTAAAGTGCTAATATTTTCAAAATCAAAACTATGTTTATATTTACAGCATGATAAGCCAACGCTGTCTTATTCTCTCCTTTATCAATACTTTGCGCATGCTGTTTAATTCGTTTTCGAAGTAACTGTTCCGATTCCCCTATATATGATTTATCACAGCTATTGCAGTCAATTTTGTAGATATTGTATTTAGTTTCCCTTAATTTTAATTTGTCTTTAATATGACTAAAACTATTTTTTATTCTATTATCATATTTCCAAGATATCCTGCCTATATCCTTACATATATGTCTTAATTTGTTAGAAATTAACGGATTAAAATTGAAGCCAAAATAACGGCATGGTTCTGCATTCTGATCTTTTAAAATACTACATCTTTTATTGCCTAATTGTTCATAAATATGTTTATTATATGACGCGCCTTCCCTCACTATATCTTTGTCCTCATCCGTTCGAATTGCCTTGCTGAAAAAATCATTAATTTTTGCTTGCTTTATTTTAGTTCTTTTTATACTACTATTGTTCTCATCCAATCCACCAATCGATTCCCTCTTCTGTTTTAATCTATTACCACAATTCAATTTTAGACTTTCCGCAGTTGATATGTTTTCCAATTTTATGCATTTCCGTGCTATTTCTTCATCATCATCCCTTTTCCTTTTTAAAACATTTTTCCTATCCTCCAAAACGAATTCATCTAAAAATTTAAAAACTTCTGTGTCAAATTTAAAATTATCTTTGCTCCTATCAACTCCATGCGTATTCCTTCCATATGATACCTTTTTCTCTGCTCTTTTAATTTCCTTCTCTACCACCTCACCAGGATAACAATTTTTTCAAAACATAGACCTTAATCTGTTTTTAATTTCCGGAAAATATTTTGGACTTGTTCTGAGCAGAGCAGTTAAAAGTTCTATTGTAAACAAGGTTTCTTTTAAATGTTAAGGGATGACAGGAATAAAAATTAATCATTCTTCCCGGACTTGTCTTTTTTTGTTGCCATTTGAATTCAAGAGTATTTTCTTTTGTCCTTAAGCATAGATTAGTTTTACCATTAAAAATTGTAAATAACCTTTCAATATCATCCTGATGAACACACAGCAATAAATCGTCCACATATTTGTATAAAAACTGTATATGTATATTGTATTCTTCAATAATTTCTTCCAGCAAGGAATTCATCACCAAGTCACTGATCGCCACCGATATGTGATTCCCCATTTGAACGCCATATTTCTGTTTGTAAATTCTGATATCAAATCTAAAATACCCATCTTTAGTGCACAGCTTTATGCCCTCAATAAATAAATTCTGATCCTTAATTTTTGAATTAGAAACTATTTCATCCCATTTCTTGTTAATGATTCTGATATCATTATCTACGGATAAATTTGGAAACATATTTATTACATCAAAGGAAACTTATTTATCTCCAGGTTTTATTGTAACATTTTCCAGCAATCCAATTAATTCCATTCCGTTCTTTACGTCAAAAGGATTATTTGTAACAAATGGTTTCAGTTCTTTATCAAATTGTTTTGCTAATTTATGAGTAGGAGAATCGGTAGCACTTATAATCGGTCGTAATGGATGATTGTCTTTGTGTAATTTTATCAGGCCATGATTGATATATTTTAGTCTATCTGTTTTATTTATGAATTTATTCCTTACCAAATTTTCCACAAATTTTATAACCTTGTTTGTTTGATATTTTTTATTTTCTTTAAATTGTATTATTTAATGTTCCTATTAGATTAGAGAGAATTAGAACTAACTTTTAGAATAGAAAATTATTTATTATTATTATTAAAAAGTGACCCTATTAAATGAACTTATTCATTTATCATACAGAAGGTCAGCAAATACAGGGGAACTGAAATTTCATGACATAGTTTCAAAATTCATGACCTTTTTCATTCCCTATTTTCAATTTTGTGACACTCTTGTGATTTTTGTGACTTTTTCGTGTAGTAGACACTTTGTCATAACATACAAAATATTATCAAAAGAGTCAATTAACTAATAAAAAAGGAGATTCCAGGTTCCTACCCTTAGAAAATAATTTTACTTGGCACAAAATAGATGTTGCCAAGCTTTGAATTATATTTTAAAATGAAAGAAAAATGGCAACTTACATAGATTGAGGAGAAAGAAACAGAGCTTGACATGTGTTTTCATATGCTTGAATGAGACGAAGTTGCACTGGCAGAGATAGTAAATAATCCCTTAATCTGGAACATAGAGAAAAACTGCTTGGGAAGAAGAATTATATTATACCAACCGCAAACATATCTAGAAACCAAAATGATATTTCCCCCATGCATCTCCAACACCCCGGATGCCCCTTCATTGATCCCGGATTCAAAGTTAGCGACCCTCCGAAAATATTAAAGTAGTATTTTAGTTCAAAGAAGCCACATAATCGTAATTTTGCATTTTGTATTGGAACGTACAGTCACCTTGAGGACTATAATAAAAAAAAAATCAATGAAACACATATCTGGACGTAACATTTTCCGTTCTTTCAGAATCTGCAGTTAAGAATTCATTTTGTGCAAAATAAACATATTTGTCCTCGAAATGACCTTGATTTTGCGCCGATGGGGTGAAACAGACCTCGGAGTCGAATTTTCCGACCCTCAAAACCATGGAAGCACTAGTTATTTTTTAAAAAAATACTTCATACGAAATGTGAACTTCAAATGCCCTTAAACCTGACGTGCTGGGGTGAAACGGACTCCGGATTCAGAGTGTCAAAATACATAAGAATATTAAATTTTAAATTTAAGAATAAGAATTTTAAATGTATGACAAATCGATTATGGATCAGCTGATTATATTTCGCCATGTTGGATTCTTTCAGACCATGATCAGTCTAGACGTGGCCTTACTGGTGGAAGGTTATCCTCCTCAGATTGAGGCTGCAAGTTTTATATATGTAACTTTTCCCCTGAAGAGGCACCAAAAAAAGTCCGACTCGCAGGAACTGCATCATCTTAGCGCGGTTCCGTTCTTATCTCTAGACTCATTTAAAATGATTAAAAAAGAAGATGTTATTATTTTGGGTCCACATTTCTAGAAAGCATGAAGATTAGATAGTTAGCCGTCGAGGTGATAAGTAAAGATGGAATGGTTGGGATTCGGCTAAAGAAACCTCAATACGATTTTTGTTAAAAAATCTATATTTAGGACGTTTTGGCTACTCATTGGTAGCCTTCGTCAGCAATGAAAGTGCCGGGAGACAGAGGAGGACCAAAGTTGACAGTTCCATCTTTACTTTCAAGAAAGGCCTTATTTACAATCTTACCTGGATGGGTCCCCGCCCTAGGAAGGGCCCCGCTAGGCATTTGAAAAGCTATATCTTGGAAATCCATATCTCTAAGATTAAATTGTTTTTCTTAACCTGATTTATCATCAAATACATTATCCAACTATAAGCAGTTAAAAAATAACAAGGAATAAAAACAGACAAAAAGAACAGTTCAAGTTTTAAGCACTTATTTCTCCGATTGACATCTTCTAATCAAAACTTTCATTAGAACCTTTTTTGTAGAGCATTTAGTAAGCTTTCTAATGGTATTCTTCCGTTTACCAAGATTCTCAACCTTTTTCGAGATATTAAGGAAAGTATACAATGTCTGTTAATAAAATATTTTATTCTAACCCTTCCTTAACTCCAAACGTAACACAAATTTCAACATATTAGTTTTAATGAAAGTAGAACATGCAGAAAATGTTTCAACTAAATCCCATGATTCTAAGTACCCAAACCAAAAACGGTATTCAAAAACTATTTTTCCAATTTTCTCGAAAACGGTTATAGCTGTCGCCTTGAAAATGGTTTCATTCGTTTTCCTAGCTCAAGAAGCCTATAAAACGAGTGCTTACAAGCTTATGAACTCAAAAACGTAAGCGTTACGATTTTTTTTGCGCGAATTTCGCCCCAAACGCCATCTTCCAGTGGACGGATTTTGCTGGTTAACGAACTTGACCTTTCAAATTGGACGACGGATTTTTGTATTTCATCAAAATCGGACCTTTCGTCTTCTACCTAGAGAGCGAACAGACAAATATATATATATATATATATATATATATATATACATACAAATTTGAACCACCATCATTTTCGGTCTCTAGGGGTTCTGAAACGCGAAATTTTCTAGTCGGCACTTCTGGATTGCGTCATGAGATCAACCTTATAAGCGGGGTTCCTCCCTATAGGGGAGGGAGGAACCGCGCTAAAAGGTATGAAACATGTAGGGACGTAATAAAGTTGGTGATACTGTATGGTGAGGTTTTTATTATTTGACCTTCCGCCTACCGCAAAAATAAGACAAATATATGTATGGGTGTCTTTGGAAAATACCAATTTTTTTTTCTTTTTTTGTGTGTGCCTATGTAATTGAATATAATTCCCTGATCTTAAAATCTTTGAAGAATTATCTCTCCTCTACCTACCTGCCCTGCCAAGTAAGCTCCTCTTTCTGGATTAATAATATATAACCATACTATTATTAATAAGATATAGTGGGGTCTCCCATGGTCTAATGGCTAGTGCCTTGGATTCATAAGCGGGAGATGGTGGGTTCGATTCCCAACCTCCGGCAGGAATTTTATCATCCCACGGCTCGCTGGTAAAATTCCTTGCTGCACCCTGGATGTCGGCGCTAATGACCTAGATGTAGATGCGCCGTAAAAAATAAAAAAAAAAATAAAATAAGATATAGCCAACAAAAAACAAAACAGACATCTTCATTCGTAGTAATTAGTAGCTGTATACCACTTAAAGCTTCATGCAAGTGGTACAATTGGTGATCTGAAGACGGGAAATATAAAAAGTATTACCTCCAAACTACTGAATATCCAGTTCCTCGTCCTCCTCGTTTATCTGGACGATACACTCTATTCCTGTTGAACACATTTATAGTTATTCTTCTACATATTTCCTCAATAGAAAGGAAAACTTTCAATTCACATACAAAAGAAGAAATATTGGTTAAGGAGTAAAATATAAATGTATTTAGTATTGAATACCTGAAGTGCAAGGATAATCGTCTTCTTCTTCTTTAACAACTACAGACTGGAGGTTCTCAGCATCTGTTTAATTAAATATACATAATTATATTTAGAGCAGATAGAGGCAACCAGTAAATGCTCAATAAATAATTGTAGGGAGTATGTACTGGCACTCAGAATAATTATATTATATATTATATTATATATATTATAATGCTTATTTATAGTTAACAAATATATATATATTATTATTTCTCAAGGACTTGTCGTTACGCAATAACTTCCTTAATTTTCATCAATGAGGCATAATTTTAAAGCTTTTATTAACCGCTAAACCAGAAAATATACGAATTACTTTAGTTGTTTTTAGAAAAAATTACAATTGAAAAAACCCAGTGTTTTTCAACCCCCCTATCACACCCTCCTATCGATGAGAATATCGAGATATATATCGAAATGACACAGATTTCGATTTCATGCATCTATTATCTCATTCCGCATTTAATTTCGACATAAAATATTGATTTAAGATATTCGATCTGCTGATTTATTTATAAGACGAATTAAATTAATCAAAACTGGATTTTATATTTACTTCCCTAAACCACTCGTAGCTGCAATTTTTTGAGGCTCCTTGATGCTAGTAATGGCATAAGAGGAAGTCAAAGAAGAAGTATATATTCTAAATTACATGTCCCAAGTTTAAAATACTGTGCTGTAATTTCAACTGAATGAAGTCTCAGTTATAAGACTAGATTTATTTTACAGATGTAATGAAAAACATTTCAATAAATGAATTTTAATTTCAGCAATTACTGAATAGGCATACAACATTAATTACCTGATGCTGATGGGCCAACTTCCTCGATAATACCATTGTCTCCACTCCATTGTTTCAGCTCCTGAACAATAAAAAAATCCACAATTATATTCAGATATTTGTGCAGCATTTAATACAAGCCCAATGTCTATTATATATAGAATTCCTAATGATAGTCATATGTACAGGGTGTCACAAAAATAATGGTCATCCGTTGGCCAGATGATTCTCCATTGGGAGATCGGAAAAAGTAACCCCCATATTGACCCCTGCGAAATTGACCTTGAAACGTTATTCAAGGTCAAATTTTTTTATTGTACATTCCGAATATATGAGACATGAGGAAGAAAAAAGTCAACGGCACCATAGGTCGGAAATGACTCTTTATGGTCAAAATTTAAAGAACAAAATACTTTAATTTATTTGAATACGATTGTAAAAAAACAATGAAGTTAAACAAATCTCGAGCATTTTTATGGACTGTTTTCAATGATTACAGAAATTTGGATGATAATTATTTTGATTGGCTAATTCACTGCCTTTTTTTACTACAGAGTTTGTCGCTATATTGAGTAGAGTGCAAATACTTAGGTTATTACAGAACATATAGTGTACTTGTTTTTAGGTGAAAGTGTGTCGATAATAATAACTCCATTAATAATATATCGGTGATTTATATGTTTATTGTTTTAGTTTTTCCGTCATTCTTTGGATAACCCGGATTTTCGGTGCTAATGACCCAGATGTTGGTAAGCCGTAAAAAAACAAAACAAAAACTACCAGAATAAATCAGTGTAAGTACTTATGTAAATATGACCTTCTGTGTTGTTGTATTGAGTTAGCTATATGAGAGGTTATGTTGGACTCAAGCCAGGTTTAAGGCCTGAACCACATACCAAGATGTGCAATCAACCATAGCGAGAAATTTGTGGCTAATTCCTTTATAATTGAAATCTCTTGTAATAGAGAGAGCATGACTCTGGATCCAAGTTGAACTTACCTTTTAAAGTTTTGATTATTGATTATAACTAGGATACCTTTTTCATCTTCCTCCCATTCCTCAGTTGCAGGCGTTTCAGTGCAGGTAGAGGTGGTGATGGAGTTTTTGATTGCCTTTTCCGTGGGGATATGATGGCCTGGAGAAGGAACAAAAGAAATAATGGTTTTACTAAATGCATATAATAAAAATGGGTGTGTATTTATAATGCCAGAATAGGACTCCTTTTACGACAACAGTAAGTCTCGGCTAGGGGTAGAATTCATGTTCTCTAGATTTTTAGTAAAATATCACCTGAGCTATACTTGGTCAATTATAATAAGGGAGCATTCCATGTGAAATCATCCAGCCAAAATGCATTTTGACATCAGAGGTTTCTCAGATTATGATGAAACTAGGTATGTTCTAGTTATGGACATGAGTACATTTACAAAATTTTATGTTATTATGCTCATTAGTTTCTGAAATAAAGCAGATTAAAAATCTGTTAAAAAAAAACAATTTCATCGATTGTACTCATCAAGACATACCTTTAATGGGTCAGGCCTTTTTTGAGACACTCATGTTATTCAGCAATTTATGGATGCATATAAAAGTTTTAAATCAATCTCAATTTTGCTATTTAAGCATTTTTTAACCTATTTCAATGACTCTAAATCTTGTATCTATTTTATAATAGATATAAGATTTAGAGCGCAAATCTCAAGAACAACTGAACCGATTTCGCTTATTCTTTTTTTATAATATTCCTTGAAGTACGAGGATGGTTCTTACGGAGAGAAAAATTGCCTAAAAACAACACTTTTCGGGTCTTTTTTACTTTGTTAATGCCAATTCATTTTTCAATAAAACATGTGTTCTCAATTATAATATTTTTAACAGTTAACGTATTAGGTTTTTTGTGTATAAGCAAAAATTAACTATAACAGTAATAATAAGAACATGTGGAGGCCCGGTGGCAGTGAGTGTTAAGGCTTGAGAATTTAACACTCCGTGCCAAGGGTTGTGGGTTCAATTCCCACTATAGGGTGGTGGCTTTTCTTTAGATAACCCGTCCTAAAATTTGTATTTAATAATAATGGATGTTAAAATTTAAATAAATAAGAACATGTAATCATTAGGTGACAATAGAATCACATGTTAATAATGCAATTTCAATTAATTTATGTTTGCGTTAACAAAGTAAAAAAGACCCCAATTTTCTATATTCGCATACAAAAGATTCGGAATAACACTTAAAGGTCAATTTGAATCCCAACCATTCCATCTTTACTTAATATAAATTTAAATATTTATACGTGGTAACATTACTCAAAAACAAATTGTCTGTGGTAACATGTAAATTGTCTTTGGTAATATGTTACTTGAAATGTAAACGTCTCTTTCCTGTGCATCTATAATATTACAAAAGTGTTGAGTGTTTGTATCTCACTAAATATGCCTAAATAAGACGGCGGACATATTTAGGCAGAAGGATCCGAAATGCAATGAATCAAATTAATTATCAATGTAATCGTACTGCCCAGGAACGTGAAGATCGCAATGAACATGAAAGAATTCGGTTAAGACAGACCCGTGAAGCCCGACATTCGACTAATAAGGGTGCAAGTTTGAATCGAGTTGCTGTCAATTGTCAGTGCCTACAACTGTGTTGCTATTGGACCTATGAACTCAGTTTGACTGTAAACAAATCCCAGGGGCAATCATTAAGTGTTTGTGGTATTAATCTAGAAAACCCATGTTTCTCGCATGGTCAATTGTATGTTGCCTGTTACCGTGTTGGAAAACCATCTGCTCTGTTTGTTTACGCGCCAGGTAATCAAACAAAAAATATCGTGAACCATAAAGTACTACAATAAAAATGAAACTTAATTTAGAATAAATAAAAATCTGAAATTGTAATTTTCATTGTGATTTTTTAGTGACTATTAAAATAATTTTATAATTTTTATTTTTTGACGTAATTGTTGACGTGTTAAGTTTCTTTTTTTCTTTTTTTTTATCTTACTAGCTGACCCGGTGTCCCAAATAGCAGAATAAGTATTAAAAAAAAAATAAAAATTAAAGAATGGACTGTTAGGCGGTACGAAGTTCGCCGGGTCAGCTAGTCTAGAAATATATTTCCATTCACAATTTAATGATGAACAAATAAAAAAAAAAAAATTAACTGTTTTGTAGCAAAAACTGTAAAAGTATGGATTGTTGCCACATATATACAATTGATGACGTTGTTTGTTTTTAAAGAATTTTTAATGTGCTTTATTTCAGAAACTAATGAACATCATTTTTTTTTTTTTTTTTTTTTTTTACGGACACCTAGGCCATTAGTGCTGTAAACAAAAACCATATAAACATAATAACATGAAATTTGGTAGGCCCATAAGTAGAACATACCCGCCATGTTTCATCAAACTCTGGCAATCCCTGTTTGATTTAGCATGGAATTGTCCTAAAGACAAACAAATCATTTTACATTTTATTCATAAGTATGTTTTTTTTTTTAGTAATTTTGTGAAGTGTAGACTTCGGTCACTCCTCCTGACTGATAAATGCACCTTTATGTGGTGAAAATATAATTTTGAATAATACATACAGGAAATATGGTAGGCACTGCATCTTCCCTCACCCTCACACATGACAAGGAAGTTCTATCGATGTCCTCTTCCTTGAAATGTTCTATGCACAACCTGGAGTGTATCGTTGGGGCCCAATTATCACGACACACAGCCTCCACCCAAAGTCTATTTTTTTCAAGATCTTTTGGAAATCTGTTGAACAAAAGAAAATTATGGTTGTGCTGCATATGAACTTTTCACAAATTAATAAGAAAGCGTTAAAAACATCTATCCTTTATAAAACAAATTAGTTTTTATTGACAAGTTATCACTTTTAGAAAGAATCCGTTTTGGATGAAGGAAAGATTGAAGCACAAGAGTAGACTGTCAATGTATACAAAGCTAGCTTAATTTTGATAACTTTACTTCACATGAATGTCTGAAGTGACAAGAAATAGGAGTGAGGTGTGCCTAATTTGTAATAATTCAAATTACATAGGAACAGATATTGTTTGTGGTAATACTGAAGTTTAGTGTCCTCGTTGATGCCAGCTTTAATACCTCCATAACAGTGAACTTTAGCGCTTAATAACTTCTTTCCTAGTTGAGCGCGAGTTTTTTTTTTTTAACGGATTCATGTTTAGTACATCAAAATACGATATAAAGGAAGATGTGAAAATAATCGGTTCGGAGGACACTAAACTTCAGTATTACCAAAGAATTTAAACAACGTTCGGATGATATGACAAGGCTTTCTATTGTAAAAACACAAAGAAACATTGAAGTCGGCATGGGCGTATATAGAAAATTTCGGGGGGGGGGGGGGGGGGGGCTGAGACCATTTCCGGGGTATGGAATACTAAAAATTTAGAGCTTGGAATAGTTTTAGGCAACTAAAACGCTATTACACGTAAAATAAAATATTTTCCAAGAACTAAGTGATCTTATTTAATTTATTTTAAAGGGTTTTACAACACGTTTTTACCATCAAATCAAAATGGGGGGGGGGGCTGCCCCCCACCCTTATATACGCCCATGGAAGTCGACCAGGAAGAAATTCTTTGGACTATGATACTTAGTGATTATCACTCTCTATCAGAAAAAATGAACATTTTTATCTTGACATCATCGATAAGTCAGGAGAAACATTGGAAACTTCTGCAGATGACCAATGCAACATTGTATTGATCATCTGCAGAAGATTCCAATGTTTCTCTTGAGTTATCGATGATGTTAAGATAAAGGTTCAAGCTAATAACTCTGTCGTGAGTTCGAATCCCATTAGGGGTAGTGGCTTCTCTTTCGAAAAAATAAAAGGAATTAGCCCTATTCTGGCGAGAAAAGTGTGGTAACCTATACTTAATGCTTCTCATACTCTGTTATATATAAGTCGACGTTAGAAATTAAATAAATGAAAAACATGATATGTGACTTATCACTGTTCTCAATAGATGATTGTTCCCATTTGGGTACTAAATAAAACGTACAATTCAGCATTTTTTTTCTAAATATGTCATTGACATATTTTAATACAAAAATAAGAAAGCTAATAATAATAAGGAAATCATAAAATTTCAACTGTAACTGGGTTACGTCTGTAAACAGTTAAATAAGTACCAGTTATGTAGAAAGACTGGTTAGGGTATGCCCTGGTCTATTGACTGGTCATAATCCCCCAGCCTTAGGTCTGTTAAATCATTGGCTCATGGTGTTTGTTTGATTACTTATGCATGAAAATGAAATTAGTTATTAGAAAGAATCAGAAAACTAAGTAGATCCATTCTCATTTTATAAAGCCACACAACAAAAATGGGAAGGAAATTCTAGTTAATTTAGGTACTGTGATCTTTGTAAAAACTTACCTGTGGAATGTAATGTTAGGCTTCTTTTTTGGACCAGAAGATACATTATCACAGCCAAAGGCTGAACAAGACACCATTGTAATGCACTTTGCTATGAGAAGACTGGTAAACTCCAGAAAAACGCCATTAGAATCAGTTAAATTTTTGAATGATGTCATCACAAGATGGCCGCTGTTTGTTTATTTTAGGCTTCAAGCTATTTCTATTACACTCCGGCCACCCCTACTATTTCACTGGCCCTACCCACATTTAATAAGATAGATCCGATTTAATAAGATAAAATTAACAAGTCTGTTATTCAAGTCATGCTCTAATTATTCCTCGGTAAACTAGAACTACATTCAATATTGTCTGAAGTAAATGCAGTCGCCATCTTGGATAATTTGAAGAAGAACAAGTACAAGTCTTCTTCCCTTCAAATATTTATCGAACTTATTCCTCTGAAGTAGATCGCTCCATCAAATATTAATTCGAAAACATTTTTGTACAGAATATAAATATTAAAGAAAATATACGAAAATCCTAAAACTGCTCATCTCTGTGTAATACTGCTGCTCTCTTTCTAATACTTCCTTAATTTCAAAATTTAAATATCTTAGTTTGGATGAATGTCAAACGTCTGGTACAATTATTAACTGAATCAATCATTCTGAATACCCAAATTCAAAATGATTTAGTAAAACCAGTGGTATCTAACGGAAGACAGGGGGATTTGATTGGCTGCAAGGATCCCTACAGCTCTGGAAGGAACCTCTAATCAGAGATCTGGAAAGCAGTGTTGGGCATTGCAACCTAATGCTCTTTGGGATCGCCGATCAACTGGGAATTGTCTGCGTGGTCCCCTCCAGAGGTTCAGAAATGTGAAAATTTCAAAATGAACCTAGAGAAGACGACTCAACAATTATGGATTTACCTCCCACCCTCCAGCAACTGGACCTCTACTCTCCAGGGAACACTGGGTTTAGCGCTTGAGGTTTGTTCGGGAACACCTAAACTGGAATCATGAAGTTTGGAGCCGTGTATTATTCTGCGATGAGTCCAGGCTCTGTCTCCGACATGGGCGTATACCGAAAATAATTTCGGGAGGGGCTGGGAAAATTTCGGGGGGGGGGGGGGGGGTTGAGATCATTTCTGGGGTATGTATATGAAAAATTTAGCTTGGAATAGTTTTAGGCGACTAAAACGCTATAACACCTAAAATAAACTATTTTTTATTAACTAAGTGATCTTATTTAATTTATTTCTAAGGTTTTTTATTGAGCCACTTGTCATACCTTTTGCCAGAAAAGGGGAATTTATTTTTATGCACGATAATGCCCGACATCATGTCGCTCAATCAGTGAAAAATTTCCTCGGGCAAGAAGAAATTAAAGTTATGGTTTCGCCAACCAGATGTTCAGATATGAACCCCGTAGAACATGTCTGGGACATTCGACGACATAAGGAAGAGTTTCGTTCCTTCCTAGATGAAAAAATTAATTTGTTGAATGAACCATCACTTGACCAAGAATGATTTAGTAGTTTTGATAACTTAATTTTGATTATATTTTTTGGTCTATTTTTTTTTCTACGGCGCTTAGACAACTAGGCCATTAGCGCCGACATCCATGGTGCAGCGAGGAATTTTCCCAACGAGCCGCGGGATGAGAAAATTCCTGCCGCCGGTGGAGATCGAACCCACCATCTCCCAATTACGATTCTAAGGCGCTAGCCACTAAACCACGGGAGACACGCTCTTTTTTTTTTTTTTTTTTTTCTTTCTATTGTTGTGTTTCAATCTTCTTGTAATTTTTTTGTTATTCCTGGTTCTTAAACTTTTTGTTGTTGTTGCCTTTGGTTAAAAGTTAAATAGTTTATAACAATAAAAAAAAAAATAATTAGATTATATGCTTTTGGATAACACTTAAAACGTAATAAAGAATGAAAAAAATACCATTTTTTGGATGGTTTGGGGTTTACCGCTCCCGCAGTCAAAGTGTTTATAAAGCTTCTTGGAGACCTTTATCTCGTACCCCGTGTATAATCTTATCCCTAAGCAATTGATTTTCTAAAGTATCTTGAGTGATATCAGAAAAATTACACTTTTTTAAAAGTCGACGACAATCTGTCAGAAAGTGATCAAATTGCTCATTATCAGCTTGTAAGCGGGCATAAAATAAAAATCTGTCAAATACTACATTGGTAAGTGGATTAGTATACCTATCGATAGCTTCAATAACCTCGCTACAAACCATGCTATCTTCCTGAGATAAGGGTAAAGTACCGACAATCCGGGCTGCTTCTGTAGTCATCATGGGTAATACTGAAGATTAGCGTCCTCCGAACCGATTATTTTCACATTTTCCACTGTAACGTATTTTGATGCACTAAACACGAATCCGTTAAAATGAAAACTCGCTCTTAATTAGGAAAGAAGTTATTAAGCACTAAAGTTAACTGTTATGGATGTTATAAAAGCTGGCGTAAACAAGGTTTTTGTAAACATGCGCATGCGCAGGTATAGAAAAGTCCTTAATAAAGAAGTCTAATTGAAATTTGAAGGAGGAGAAGGCCAAAAAGATTGTGTAGGACGACTTTAGGGCAGACGTGCTATGAGTTTCCGCTCGCTCAAGAAGATATCAAAACTCTAGTCAATAGAATAGAATTCTATTAATTTTAGCGAGTTGGATTGACTAGAGTTTTGATATCTTCTTGAGCGAGCGTAGCGAGCGGAAACGCATAGCACGTCTGCCAATAAGCGACAGGTTTCGACGGGTGAGGAGGCCCTTAAAATTTACAATTATTTTAAAATAAATTAGTTTATCAACATTTCAAATGAGTGTTCTTGGTTTCCCAATGTTACATGTCTGCGCATGCGCATGTTTACAAATACCTTGATTACACCAGCTTATATAACCTCCGAAACAGTGATCTTTAGTGCTTAATAACTTCTTTCCTAGTTGTGAGCGATTTTTTTTTTTTTTGTTTTACGGATAGGTGTTTAGTGCATCAAAATACGTTAAAGTGGAAAATGTGACAATAATCGGTCCGGAGGACGCTAAACTTCAGTATTACCAAGGACTGTTTCTAGAACTTCCATTCGCCTCCTGCAACGTCTTGAACCTCAAGACCTGAATTAGATGGCAATTTCAAAAATCCTTGTGAACAATCCGACTGCGCCGCAATTAATTTACAAATAACACATATATGTTTTACAATACCAAGATAGCAACTGTTTATCTATCCTCAACAATGATAATAATAATAAAATCATATTGTCAATAATATTGTAATATGTTGCAAATATTTTACGGCCTGCAATTTCTTATTCTTCAAAAATAACTAAATATTCATAATACTCACCATCAAGGATGGAAACTCCTCCACTGTCGATTGAATTCATCGAAAGAAATACCAACGAGGATAAGAAATAATACTACAAATTTTTATATATATTTTATTTCATTTTTATTAATTGTTTATATCATTTACAGCTTCGCTCAATGACAATTAATTAACATACAGCAAAATTTATTCAAAGTTTTAAAATTTTTATTAAAAGAACATTATTTAAAAACCAACTATTTATTACATCTCATTTAACAAAGGAGAAAATTTAAATTTCTCAAAGTAATTTGAATCATAGCATAAGATATGTTAGGACTACTTTTACTATATCTATTTAATTTTTTTTTACTTACAAGTTTTGTTTAAACTATGAACCAACTATTTATCAATTTTTAAAAAAAATTGATTCGATGCTTGTATAATCACATTATTTGTAAAAATATTTATTCTTCTTTTGAAAAGAAGACGTAATATTCTCGAGAACTTTAAAATTCATTGCTATGTATTTTATACAATTGACAAACGATTTTAATCTTTAACAGTTATAAACTACTCATTTTCTGCTTTTCTTTAAATCCAGTAGGAATAAATTAATTCAAATTGAAATAAGTTTTTATAATAATGTTATGCTTCTTAAGAGAGCACTCAGACTATTGGGTTTGTAGGTAGTGGAGGGAGTCTATACGAAATAGGTTGAAGCCTAAAATCGGCCATTTTAGTATGACCAGTGGCCATTTTAGTATGACCAGCCCGTTTAATTTCATTGTAACCAAAGAATGAAATTAAACGGATATATACTTTATCGGATTCGTATTAATTTATATTTATATATATGTATAAATGTAAATCAATACGAATATCACACTGGCATGGTCGACTTTAGACTTACACTTTTTTAGAATAGATAGATAACACTCCCACCACTATCTACTAACTCAATGACTTAGACCCAGTTGTATATATTGTTGCCGGGGTTTAGGTAGTATTGTATCCTGTTTGTATTCTGTATTGTGTACGATCAATAAACGTCATATTGCTGTTCTTGAAGTATGGGCTTATAAGGGGGGGGGGGGCTGAGGGGGATGCAGCCCCCTACGGAATCTGCAAAAATGTGTCATAAAAGCCTTAAGAATGAATTAAATAGATCACTTAGTTCAGAAAAAATATTTTTTTTTGGGTGTGATAGCGTTTTAATTGGCTAACTATTGCCCCCTAAATGCTCTCAGCCCCCCCGAAATTATTTTCTATATATGCCCATGTCTTAAAGTCTGTGTATTTGTTCCAGGGGCCAATAAATAATAATAATAATAATAAATACTTTTTTTTTAACTTGTAAAATAGGTGGACTGAAAACCACGAGTAAGACAATCAAAATATCACTGAGTCAGTTAATCAAATGATTCAAATTTTCTAATAGTCCTTTCAATTCTCTCAGAATGTCACATCGGATTACAGGTTGTAAACACCTGTGATTGATGACAAACCACAATTTCTTTGATATTTGAAACCGCTCTCTAAAACTCACATTAGCAAACCAGATACTAGAAATTATTAAAAAATGGTTAGATAAGTGATGTAACGGTTGTGATTTTAGCACTTTGCTCCTAAAGAAAGTAGCTATTGAGGGAAAGTATATATATATATATATATATATATATATATATATATATATATATATATATAGCGTTCTCTTAGGAAACGATTGAACGAGTTCGCTAACCACCAAAATCGGTCCACCGGGAGGGGTGGGTTTACCCCCGCCCAAAATTAGTTATTTTCCCATCCCGGCCGTAATTTTTGTTGTATTGCAACGAAACTCGGTATTCGTTGTGGTAATCTTAATAGAAAAATATGTTGCAAAAATAAACCAAATCAGTAACTCGTGGGAGGTGGTGGTTACTATGGACCCAAATAACCAATTTGCCGCCACCAGACGTAATTTTTGTTATATTTCAACTGTGTTAGTGTACTATTGCTCTTTTGTATTTATTGCTTTAGTCCTTTCAACCATTTAAGATTAATGAAATACAGAAACCTTTTTTAGAAAAGCAACCCAAACAAAAATTTTTGTTTTAACAGCTTCATCGAAGCTCAGATTCAAAAGCTTTGATTTAAATATTAGTGAAAGAAAATTTGAACATTTATTTTTCTCTAAGTTTTTTTAAAACAAAACCACCCTTCCATACAAAATTTGACATTAT
Organism: Gonocerus acuteangulatus; assembly: GCA_946811695.1. Classification (NCBI taxonomy): domain Eukaryota; kingdom Metazoa; phylum Arthropoda; class Insecta; order Hemiptera; family Coreidae; genus Gonocerus; species Gonocerus acuteangulatus. Next base: position 77,106,152 of record OX328128.1, read on the forward strand.
AGACCTACCAATAAAACAAACTTTGGTCCAAATACATTTCAGAAAATGAGTATTCGAAAAGAACAAGCATCGAACCAAAAAATCACAACATCAAAAGCAATTTTATAAACTTTTAACATTAATATAGTTTCATTTTAAATCGCGCATTACAAAGATTAGATTCAACATTTAGAAGTGTTATAGTTTATTATAGATTATGAGGAAAAAGATTTGTTTTGAAAGCTTTTGGAATGCAAAAGTAAAAATTTTTAAAAAGTGACAAATTTGTACAACATTTTTACACATATATCCTTTGTATTTTGCTTCCAAAAACTTCCAAATTTTTACAATGGAATTCATTTTTTTAATATTTTTTTTATCTTTTTTTTACGACTAGATTGTGCAACGATAGAAGACTAGAATTTCGACCGCTCAAATATTTTTTAAATCTTTCCAAAGCTTGATAAAGGCCAGTATTATGATTTTGCAATATTGTAAATTAACATTTTATACTACAATAAATAATCGTAACATTGAGTTTCATCAAGTTGTCAACTTGTAAGGAAATTCATATATCAATTGATTAAGACGTAGGTACGTCTTAATCTACAGCAATCCTGACTGCAAATGTTAAATCAAAGATAAAATGGGAAGGTTCCCATTTTATCTTTGATTTAACATTTGCAGTCAGGATTGGTGTTATGAGAAAGAAATTGCAGATAGACAACAAAGAAGTTGCAGAATCGAAGATCTGAGGAGCCTCATATATTCTGGCTTAAAAAAATCCTACAATAAAAAATGGACAAAGCCATTTGTGTGTAGGTATTTATATAGGACAAGTGTATAAGACTTTTCTGTATGATCCTCTCCTGAAGGTAGACGAGCACCTAACAAATCTTTAAACAATTAAATAGTGTAGATAGTGCCCAAAAAATACAACAAAATAAATTTATATACAATATTTCTCAGGCGGAAGGTCAACAAAAGAGAATTAACAGAGTCAATTCATTTATTTGTATTTGCTCTACATGCATTGTATTATTCATGAATAGAACAACACGTCAAAAATGTGGATGATCAGGAAAATAAAACTGCTCTGGCTAACCATTCTATAAAATATAAGCATGTATTCCACTTCGCAAATGTAGAAATTATAGAAAAGGAAAGAAACTTGACGAAAAGAAAAATAAAGGAAAACATTCACATCATAAAAAACAGGAAGAAAACGGTTAACAAAAAAACTGATATAAAATATTTAAATAGCATATTTTTTAATTTGCTAAACAAAATTTAATTAACTTTTATCTCTTGACAAAATCTAAAAATTGTTTTTATTATAATGGACATATCTTGTTCTGGATGATCGATTTTTGGAATCTATCGATTTTACACAGCTGATCGACGCTATAAAGTGAATTGACTCTGTTAATTCTCTTTTGTTGACCTTCCGCCTGAGAAATATTGGATTGACGAAGATTGGGTCAATATAAAATATAAATATAGATTTAAATAGTGATAATAGCCTGGTTAGTTTATTTTGCTTATTCATTCCAATTATTTATGAATTAATATTGAAAAAAAATTATTCACTAAGTTCCCTTGAAATAAAAATTAATTGACACTATTGTAATTTATTTAACTTCCTGTAGATTTTTGTTTACATTTATTTTTTAGAATAGACAAAGTTACTTTTTTTTCTACTACATTTGAAAAAATAAATTTTGACATTTTGATTTTATGTTTATTTCCGTGTTAGCAATATATTATTTTGTGTCATTCTTCAGAATGAAATTTTCTCAAATAAAGCTAAATGCTGTAGAGAATGTTGTCTCAGTTTTTTTGAAAGAGTATTTCCTCTCTTTGAAAACTCAAAACCTGGAATTTCACTTTCAAAAACTGGCCTCTTTCAAGCTTTTTCTGATTTTTTTTTTTTTTTTTTTTTTTTTTGTTTTGTTTTGTTTTGTTTTACAAGACAGAAAAATGTAACTATACACATATTACTTAATGCTAAATTTTAACAATATCTTTGTGTCTTCCCAGACATATTTGAGCGACCATACCTTCTCTTACATTTGTCCCCTATTGAGCTTCTTCAGCCATGCTTAAGAATACAATTAACAATTATAATTTGGTCCATGATTTGGCCGGGCGTGGATATTCTTTGGTCTGTAAACAAACCACGTGAAGTCCACCGCTCCGAGTGGGGAAAGGAAATGGTACGAAACCATTAATAATATTTCGTTTTGGTAACTTTTTGACAGTGCGTACGCACCAGTTCTCAGAGCGATGAAAATGAGGTTTGCTCCACCCTTGACAGCTGACTTTGAGACCACCTGTCGCGGATGTCCTGTTTGTTTCCTGGGTCGTTTTCCGTATCGAGTCAGAATTTTTTTTATTTATTTTTTTAAATTTATTCTCTGGTTTGTGCTTTCGTCGGTAGTTTTTGTTGTATTTTGGAAATACTGCCAGCTTAATTGATGAGAATCTTTCCAGTAAGTAGAGGCTCTTCGCGGAGTGTTGGTATCCCAACCAGTGCCCGACTGAAACAATAAATAATTAAATAAATAAATATGAATATAGAAAGAAAATATTTATTCATGGCAAATAAAGAGAATTGCCCAAAAAAAATGGGTCGCTTGAAAGATTGATTAGCAGGATTTGCTAATCAATCTTTCAAAAATTCATTTGATTAATTTTGGGAATGTCTGTTTATTTATTTTAGAATATGATGCAAAAAAGAAAAGAAAGGCTTTAGTGATTTTTTCACCTCAGCATTCGAAAGTATGGGAAAAAAGTATAGAAAAAAAATGCAATTTAGAAGTTGGCCAAATAATATCATTATATTTAATATATACTATTATGTCATAGGGTAGTAATAATGTATTTATAACGATGTACATAGTATATAGAAAACGTAAAATTATGTCATTTATGATCTTCGAATAATGGATTTAAATAATCTAACCTCATAGGTGTCTTCGTTTATAACCGGATCTTCATCTGAACTTGAAAATAATTCAGACAACACTTTTACAGGTCTGATGATCTTTGATTTACAAAGGTAACAGATTATAGCTGCAATGTGGGAACAGCAGCCCACTGTACGGGCGCATCCAATAGAATTCGTTTTATACCTTTTCAAATTGCGAGGTAATCTATATTGACTTACATGTAATTCCTATGAAAAAACAATTTCTAAGGGTCTTTGAAGTATGTTTGTGAGAATTAGGCAACTTACATTTCAGGCTATGTCTAAAGAAATACAAAAAAAAAAAAAAAAAAAAAGAAAAAAAAAAGGTAGTTTGTCTAGTTTACATATAACATTAAAGTAATCATTAAATTAATATAAATATATACATATAAGTTAAAAAAAAACAACACAGATTTCATAAAAAATGTTTTTTTTTTCAAGCAGTGGATTTCCAATGCAAAAACGTCAATCACAAGACCCAGAGCTAACCAGAAAAATCGGTCTATCTGGAGGGGGGTAAACACCGCCAAACATTCTCCTAGACATGTTTCCGTCCCGAAATGTCACTATTTGGAATAGCTTTCCTCACCTGCATTCGCTGAGCGGATGGAACACCGGAGCGAAGTACGCTGGGATTCTCCACTTCGTCAAATCCACATAACCCGGCTTGACGGAGTGTTTTCCATTTCGAGAAAATGTTAAATTCATCAAATATATTTGTACTGTATTATTCTCTCACTGCAAAGAATGTTTATAATCTTCGGTGTATTTTTTTTTTTTTTTTTTTTAATCAACTTTTATTTAAGACTTACTAAATCATTAAACGTCAATTTCATCACAAATAATTTTTCTTCATTTCTGATAATATCCCGAAAATAGACATAATATTACTTTTATTTATTTCATGTTTTTCCTCTCTAGAATTCAAATGACATTAGGAAAATCAGAGATAACCTCAGTTCTGAGTATACCGTTAGAAAGCTTATTAAATTTTACAACTTTTTTGAGATTTGCCAGTCTGCAGAAATTTTTTTGGAAGAGTAGTGATTTTTGAAAAGTTTTCGCTCAACACAAGCTTTTATTCATTTCTACTTTTTGGACTGAAATTACGGTTTGAATGAGATCATTTTGAACATTGAATGTCCTTTAGCCTTAATTAAAAATGTAATGGATATTTGAAAAATTATGTGATAAAGCAGAGAAAATGGAAATTGTACCATAAGAAACTCGGTTTTTTCTACAAGAACGGAATACGGTTTTTAGAACGCCATATGTCTGAGATAGAAATGTGTGGTTGGTGGTGTTCAACTACATTTTTTGCATAGTTTCACCTCCTAGAGTATTGTCTTTATCTTGCGATACACCCTGTATAATGTTAGAAAACATGAAAGAACGGAAGTTTTTAAAATTACATTTATCTTCTTCTTTTTTTTTTAGTTTATTTCCGAAAGCTGCTTATACCAGAGAGATGTTCCGCTTTCTGAAGGATAGGAGACAGGCGAATCCACAGATAAGGGCATAAGAAGTAAGAGATTAATGGAGTCGGTGTCGCCTTAAGCAGTCACATTGGAGATAAGGTTGACAAGCCAAGAACCACTTAATCTAGAAGGAGAGCCCGTGAAGAAGGTGGTATGATAACAGTTTACAAATAATTAACTTAAAAAAGACACAGGAGCTGCGTCATCATAATGAGCTTTCTTAGGTTCTTTTTATTATTATTTTATTAATATATGAAGACCCTTAAATTTTATTAAATACACATCTAGTCGTGGCCCTGCCTTTGGAAAGTTCTCCGAGTTTGGGGCTATGGATTATATTTATACATGAATTTTAGGACGGGTTATCTATAGGTTACCACCCTTTTCTAGCCAGAATAGGGCTGATCCCGCTTCTTTTTTTCTAAAGAAAAGTCACCACTGCCAGTGGGAATCGAACCCACGACCCTTTGGCACGGAGTGTTAAGTGCTCACGCCCCAACGCTAAACGCTCGCTGTCACCAATTAATTGCAAACGTCATTCACGGCAGTAAAGGTAATTTAATTAAATTGTATCTTGCGATTAAAAAAACTAGCGCTATTGAAAAGTTAATTGTTCCATCAAACGATTGATAATGTTATTTGATTAATGCAAACTCTGAAAAAATCGGTCCTACTGCCACCTTGATCTATTGCCATCTCAGCTAGATAGAATAGTTCTAATTCCGCATGCGCGAAATTATGTGGGAAAAATTCTGGTTCCGCCATTTGCATTTCCGTTAAAATGAAGAACACACAACTTTAAACTCAATAAAAACTTATTATGTCTTGTTTAAGACTCGGGATGGCTTTGAGAGGTCAGGCAAGGCAGATGATCTATATATATATAAATCACGTGTCTGTCTGTTTATTTATTTGTTTGTTTGTTCCTTATACAAATCTACACCGTTTGACCGATATTGACCAAACTTGGCACACAGGTAGGTCTTGATACAAGAAATCTCCTAGGCTAGGTCAAAATAGTCAAATATCAAAATTTGGTCAAAACGTCGAAAGTTTTGTTCAAGAAAAATTGGCTACACTGAACCATTCCGATTGTGACGGCCATTTTGAATCGACTACTATTGACCTCCGTCGGCTGTTAGATGAAGTGCTGTTGTGCTGGCCTCTGCCGGTATCATTATGAACGAAAACAAATTCTCATCGTTTGTCCGATTTTCATAACTGGGTATAGACAAGTAGATCTTGATAAGCGTAGAGTCATAGACAGAAAGTAGGTGTAGCATGGCACACTGGGTAACAGCTAGTACACAGGTAGATCTTGATACGCGTAGAGTCATAGACAGAAAGTAGGTGTAGCATGGCACACTGGGTAACAGCTAGTACACAGGTAGATCTTGATACGGGGAGAGTCATAGACAGAAAGTAGGTGTAGCATGGAACACTGGGTAACAGCTAGTACACAGGTAGATCTTGATACGCGTAGAGTCATAGACAGAAAGTAGGTGTAGCATGGCACACTGGGTAACAGCTAGTACACAGGTAGATCTTGATACGGGGAGAGTCATAGACAGAAAGTAGGTGTAGCATGGAACACTGGGTAACAGCTAGTACACAGGTAGATCTTGATACGGGGAGAGTCATAGGCAGAAAGTAGGTGTAGCATGGCACACTGGGTAAACGCTAGTACTCAGGTAGATCTTGATACGGGGAGAGTCATAGGCAGAAAGTAGGTGTAGCATGGCACACTGGGTAACAGCTAGTACACAGGTAGATCTTGATACGGGGAGAGTCATAGACAGAAAGTAGGTGTAGCATGGAACACTGGGTAACAGCTAGTACACAGGTAGATCTTGATACGGGGAGAGTCATAGGCAGAAAGTAGGTGTAGCATGGCACACTGGGTAAACGCTAGTACTCAGGTAGATCTTGATACGGGGAGAGTCATAGGCAGAAAGTAGGTGTAGCATGGCACACTGGGTAACAGCTAGTGTTTAATATTTATCAATACACAGCCGAACCTAAGGCCAAAAACAATTTAAGCTTTAGACTGTTCAAATTGATGGTTTAGTTTGGAGGGAAAATGGCGTGGCTTATATTCCCCGTGGAAGAAATTGGCGGTAAAAATGCTCTCTGCTATAATCTTATCACTAGGAGGTTTAAAACGTTTTTAGTCTTAACTGTGGCTAAGTATTGACAAATATTAGACAGTATTTCCTTTGTCTGACCTCTCAAAGCCTTCCTCTAGTCTTAAACGAGACATAATCAGTTTTTATGTTTCACTTATCGTGTTGTTCCTTGAAATGGGTGTTTGCAAAACCATCGGGAATATTTCGCTCAAGCGGAATTGAACTTTCCGTCTATCTGAACAGGCAATAACTATCCACGGAGTCGGTGTTTGGTCTTCTTGACATAAGTTTATAGTTACCTACCCATCTTGAAAAAGTTTTCTTGAGAAAAAGTTATTATCCAGCCGAAGTCCAATTAGCTCCAGCAGATATCTCGAGCATTCCTATCCAGTGGGCCAATTTTTAAAGAGGGACTTCGTTAGGAAAGAGAAAAAGGCAAAGTAGCCCCAAGGCGAAGCACGGACTTAGCTGGCCAACTTTTAATGGGTCTTCGTTGTAAGCTGCCTCCGGCCATCTTGGGATCAGCGGCTTAGGCCCTGGGTTTTTCCCTTGCTCTTAGTGAAACACAATTATTTTTTTTTCCGGCTTTATTATTATTGAATTACCTCATTTTATCGGGAAATATAATACCAAAAGTCCGACTCGAAGGAGCTGCGTCTTCTCATTGAGTTTCGATAACATTCTTATGTAATTTTGAAAGTTTGGAACTCATATATGTAGTTATTTTTTTAAGCCACGAAGAGACATCGTTTGGTCTTGCGACTTATTGACTGTCATTGCGCATGCCAATCTAATTGGAAATTGAACGCGTTTGAATTTAATTGGCCCATTTTTGGGAATAATTATGGCCGAAAACTCTAGGAATTAAGAGAAAGCTTATTATGTAAGAAAGAATGGGTGAGAAGTGACACCGGTAGACGCCTGGCGGGAAGAACTGATCGAGTGATAATTGATCAGTTATCGACCACCAAGAGTTGAATATTTTTAAAGTACCAATATCGCGATTAAAAAAATAAAAATATAAACTTTTGTTAAAAAAACAATTAGGCTGAACCAACCTTATCACTTAGGGGTATGACAAATAGTTGACATCCTATTCTCAAACACTGTGACACGTGAATTTCATATATTAGATTTTATATATATATGTGTGTGTGTGTGTGGTAGTTGAAGGTAAGGGTGGGGAAGGATTTTTTTCCCCTTTTCTCTTATAAATCAGCTTTTAATGTCACCACCATATTTACTTGTCACCCCTATATTTCTAAAACCCTTTCAGATGATTCTTACCCGGATTTAACCTTTACCCTTTAAATTCAACATTTATTGAACTTAATATGAAATAATAAAAAAATATAATAGACCTAAACACCACTTAATTTAAGGTATCTAATATATCGTATTATTATACATCTCTTTTTTTTTATTTGTATTGGTATTATAGGCATTTTTATTTTAAATTGTACCATAGATGCCTGATGATAACCTAAACCGGTTCGAAACGTCGCAAATATAAGGAAATGTTTTAAGCAATTTTGGGGTGCCGTTACAACTCGTGCTACTTTAAGAATATATATATATATATATATATATATATATATATATATATATATATATATATGAATTTAGGACTGTCGTCAGGACTAACGATGATTACAATAAGGATCACTTCGTAGAAGGATCCTGAGATCATCAACTGAAAAACACCTCCCTGAAAGTTTTTCGCTCAGGACTTAGTCGCTCTCCTTGGATTATCACAACTCAGCTGTTGGGCGTTCACGTTAAGAGCCCTGAAATTATTGATGATGCTGCGGACTTTAAATATTCAAGCTCTCTAAATGGAAGTAAGTGCCATTATCACCGAAATGGTTATACTGAATGACAAAAGGAGAAAAATTGTTATGGAGGTCCTGAAAAATATGAATTCTTCATGAGTACTTATCAAGCCCTTCTTATTATTCGTAATCAATTATGAAGGTTGTTTATGGCATTTAAAATAAAAATTGTGTATATTAAAAATGCCTTAACATTTGTTCATATTTTAATTAAAAATTTTGGTATGCAGGAACTGGGTTAAATAAGCAAATTCCTCAGCGATTACAACTTATATGAAATGAAGACAAGCGGTGGTTGGGATTCGGCTAGGAGAAAAAAAGTCGGACCTTTAGGAAGTAATCCATATTGGACTGTGTTTGATGACCCTTTGGGTTGTAACACAATAAAAAAGAAAAATCCATATTGGACATTTCGGCTGCACTTTGGCAGCCTTCTTCAGCACTAGAAAATGCCTAGGGGGGATGGAGGAAGTTGTTATGTTCGTACATTCAACCATGGTCACCTAAATGTCTTCTTGGTCTTCCTCCATCCCCACTAGGCATTTTCTAGTGCTGAAGAAGGCTGCCAAAGTGCAGCCGAAACGTTCAATAGAGATTACTTCCTCTATAGAGATTACTTCCTCAATAGAGGTCTGACTTTTTTTCTCCTAGCCGAATCCCAACCATACCTTGTCTTCGTATCACTACAACGGCTAACTATCTCCATCTCCTTATTTGAAATGTTTTTTCTCGGCATTTTATTTTTACTCTCAGGAAGTTCAACAGTATTTTTTAAATGTCAGGAGGCTGAGTGGTTGTGATCATTAAGGTGTGAGCACTTAACACTTCGTGCCAAGTGTCGTGGGTTCGATTCCCACTTATAATGGACGTTAAAATTTAAATAAATAAATAAATGCCAGGAAGTTGCAAGGAGGCCAATAGAAAAGACAGGGTTGAAACATCAATGATTTTTTTTAATTCTATCCCTATTGCAAACGTAATCCAAATTTAAATAGTTTGGATAAATGCCGAACTTATGGTAACGTATATAACATAGTTTGGATAAATGCCGAACTTATGGTAACGTATATAACATAGCTTGGATAAATGCCGAACTTATGGTAACGTATATAACATAGTTTAGATAAATGCCGAACTTATGGTAACGTATATAACATAGTTTGGATAAATGCCGAACTTATGGTAACGTATATAACATAGTTTGGATAAATGCCGAACTTATGGTAACGTATATAACATAGTTTGGATAAATGCCGAACTTATGGTAACGTATATGACATAGTTTGGATAAATGCCGAACTTATGGTAACGTATATAACATAGTTTGGATAAATGCCGAACTTATGGTAACGTATATAACATAGTTTGGATAAATGCCGAACTTATGGTAACGTATATAACATAGTTTGGATAAATGCCGAACTTATGGTAACTTATATAACATAATTTGGATTCTCGTACGTCGCTTCGACATTTAGGCGATTAGCGCCAGTTTATATAAAAGTTGTCACTTATTAAGATTTCCCAAAAGTTTTCGAGATATTAAGGAAAATATACGAACTCCCCAAAACATTTCTTATCTATTAATAACAATTTTTATCCCACTCCTTCCTTAGCACCAAACGTAACCAAAATTTAAACACCTTTGTTTATATGAATTTCAAACATGCAGAAAATATTTTAACTGAATCCCATGATTCTAAATACCCAAACCAAAAACTTGATTAAACAACTATTTTTCCACTTTTCTCGAAAAGAGTTAAAAAAAAAAAAAAACCCATAAAAATAGTTTCATTCGTTTTCCTAGGCCAAGAAGCCTTTAAAACAAGTACTTACAAGCAGAGATGGGCATAATTTTATTTATGAATAAAAATACGAATTTATTTGTACTTCATATATTTGTGAATACGAGTATAAATAAATTCGTATTTATAAGTGTGAATACGAATTTATTTTTATTCACATATATTAAATATAAAAATACAAATAAAATTTTATTCGCAAATCTTTCTGTGAATAAAAATAAATTCACAGAAAAAATTGTAAATAATCACAAAAAATGTGATTATTTACAAAAAATCAAGTGATTACAAAAAAATCATATTAAAATATACGAATACAAATTTATTCACATTATAATTTGTGAATAAAAATTTATTCACAATATAATTCGCAAATAAATTATGAATTTATTCGTATTAAGATGATATTACGAAAGTTATTGAAGGTGATTTTTTTTTCGGGGTAAAAAATAATCTAGGCTTTAATAACCTAGACGTTAAACGCATTAAAAAAAAAATCACCTTCAATAACTTTCGTAATATCATCTTAATACGAATAAATTCATAATTTATTTGCGAATTTTATTGTGAATAAATTTTTATTCACAAATTATAATGTGAATAAATTTGTATTCGTATATTTTAATGTGATTATTTTTGTAATTACTTGATTTTTTGTAAATAATCACATTTTTTTGTGATTATTTACAATTTTTTCTGTGAATTTATTTGTATTCGCAGGAAAATTTTCGAATAAAATTTTATTTGTATTTTTATATTTAATATATGTGAATAAAAATAAATTCGTATTCACACTTATGAATACGAATTTATTTATATTCGTATTCACAAATATATGAAGTACGAATTTATTTATATTCGTATTCACAAATATATGAAGTACGAATAAATTCGTATTTTTATTTATAAATAAAATGATGCCCATCTCTGCTTACAAGCATATGATGTACGCGTAACGATTTATTCCTCGCGAATTTTGCTCCAAAAACCATGTTCCGGTAGACGGATTCTGCTGGTTAGCGAACTTGACCTTTCAAATTAGTAAAAAGATTTTTGTACCAAATTTCATCAAAATCGGGCCATTATTCGCTGACCTAGAGCGTGAACAGACAAATACATATATATTACAGCAGGCAGTATTCGAGCCCTCTTCCCCCGCATAAGAATCCAAGGAGTTAGCCGTTGTACCAACTTGGTACTACCAAATGGAGAACCTTCGTGTAGTTTGTAACTTAGCTTGGATGAATATCCAACGCGTGGTAATATTGTGAATTATGAATATTCTTTAAATTATCTGAAATTAATAATTTGGCGGTAGACGATATTCCTACAAAACATAAACATTAAGCATTTGCAAATTTCTTCATCGAACGGATGATACAAGTGGAATTTACACTCTAGAGGGCAAAAGAAATTTACTTCCGGTTAATTATGTCAAAATATGTTTTCAGAATTCTTATTAGTCCATTCTCCGCATCAACTCACCAATAAATAACTTGTTGAACTAAAATTAAATTCTATATATTTCTACAATTTAAGCATACCCATGGATTTTACTGTTGCTTAGCGTAAACTTTATCCATTAGCAAAAAAAAAAAAAAATATGATAGAGGATTTCATTACATATCTAGAAATCTAACCGAATCGGGCAATAAGAAAGTTACATACGGTGTTGCACAAGGGCTGTATACAGGCCCGCCATTATATCGAGTTTTCCAAGCTGCCTGAGTAGAGATGTGATAATGACGGCGAAATATGAGCTTGGATTGTTGTAGAAGGTAGCGCTATATGCAAGAGTCGTCCAGAGAAGAGTTACTACATTTTAAAGAGACTTTTCGCTGAATATTTAAAGAGATCGCCTCATTTTAAAGTCGTCTCTTTCCCCTTCTAGTGTCTACATTAGAATGAGGTTATACTCACTTCTTCTTACATTCATTTACTATCTTACTTCGGATAAAAAGCAAGCTGTTTTCTCGAGATAGTATTATCTGCGTCTAAAATATTTTACATGCTTAAATGCATATCAGCTGTTTAATTTTGTTGTGAAGGTGAAACAGGACAACATAAGATTATTAAATTAACTTAATTATAAATCTACTGTATATTTGTCAAATACCACTCACTGACCTATCATCGCCCAACCCAAACCACTTGACAAAACAATTGAAATTTGGCATGGACACTCCCTTTACGATGTAAACAATCGCTAAGAAAGGTTTTTTTTTTTTTTTTTTTTTTATATTAAAATGTTAAGTATTTTTTAGAGAGGTTTGAATTTTTAGTTGGTTTTATAGAAAGCATGGACGCCTAGGCAGCATGCTTTGCTAGGACGATAACAGGTCAGCTGTTACCGTCCTGTATTTATTTCATTATATTATTTTTATTCGCGGTTCTTTTCAAATATGATGGCAGACGTTGAATTACTAGAAATAAACTGTGATTTTGTCCCTCATAGAGTTTACGCTATACCTGGTGATGGTGCCCGGGCCCGGGACCATGTACCCGGTTGTCCCCCCATGTGGCGGCCCTGCTACAATGTAAAATAGACACAAAGAATGAGGAAGAAACTTCTCCTATTTCACTAATACCAATACAGACACAATAAATAAGGTATATAACAACTAAAGGGGCCCTCATACTGGCAAAAATGTTACTCAACATTTTGAGCACAAATATTGAACTGATTTTTGTACAAAATGTTGAATAGTCGTGGACTCCTGCTCTGCACAAAAATATTGCACAATGCCATAACTTTTTTATTAATTGACCAAATTAAAATCTGATTGCATCATTGATTTCAGTGTAAAAAATCCTTTAAAATGAGGTATCATGTATGTATAGGTATAGGATCCCATTTGAAATTTCAAAGTTGTATAGGCTTTGGGGTACCCCGAAATTTTTTTTTCCAAAAGCAGGCTAAAATCTTAAACTAGACTAAAAATTATGAAATACGTATTTTTTTGTTTTATTATAACGTTATCCGTTCAAGAGAAATTCAGCCGGGCCATCTAAAAAGGACACCCTGTATATATATATATATATATATATATATATATATATATATATATATATAAACATATATATATATATATCTATATAAATTGCATAAATAGACCAAGACTGGTTCTATTTATGCAATTTTTTAATAACAATAATTTTTTCCAAAGCAAGATTCTCACAAATACAACTTTTATAACACAACTCCATCTCAAACACACATACTGAAAACACTCTCCATCCTAACATTAAACTTGCACAATTTAATTATACTCTTAGGGCGGAGATGACCAAGTAGTTTTCTGCCCTTAAACTACCAACCCAACCCCTTCGGAGGAAAGTGTTAAAAGGTTTTGTGCGTTAAAGGTAAATCCAATACAAAATGTGCGACTACGATTTGATAATAGAATACAATTCTTATCAGAGGTTGAGGCCTAATCCAATACAAAATGTGCGACTACGATTTGATAATAGAATACAATTCTTATCAGAGGTTGAGGCCTAATCCAATACAAAATGTGCGACTACGATTTGATAATAGAATACAATTCTTATCAGAGGTTGAGGCCTAATCCAATACAAAATGTGCGACTACGATTTGATAATAGAATACAATTCTTATCAGAGGTTGAGGCCTAATCAAGAAGGAATGTAGCAGAGTTGCTAGTTTGTAGGAGAGGAGATCCGTTCGTTAGCAGGATTGTTGTGTTGTTTGCACTGTAGAACGCAGCCTCTCCATCAATTGTTGATTACGTCGCCATGACAACCACAGCCAGTGCCGCCAACACGACACAATTACCTGTCCTTTTCATCTATACTTCCGTTTAGTTATTAACCCTTCGATGCATGATTTTTCCTTTTCTCATAAAAAAAATCTGAGAGGTAGAAATAGGCCTCAGGATAACGGGAAAAATATGGAAAAAATTAATCGAGTTTTTTTGTCGAGAAATTTATGAAAAACTGAAAGATGCCTGTAGGCATCATTGTGCATATGGGGAGGAATGTTTTTGTGAATGAACATGTATAATTTACGTTTATTGAAATATATAAAGAATTTATGAGTTAAAGTTAAAAAGAACTCTCTTCTCTTTTCATCAAAATCACAAATGGTAATCCTTGAAACATGATTTGCCCTTAGTTAAACACAAATAATGTTCACATTTATCACAGTAACCACAAGTTTGGTTCTTGCAGTTTTCCATCCTGCATCACATCTTCTGAGATACATCAGGCAGTAGATCCTCAATCAAATCATTCAAATCTGAGAAGGGTTTATTCAAATCGTCGCCATTTACCTCTAAAACATTGGCTGAAAATACGCGATGGTTCAGAAAGAACATTGTCGTCGACATCTTCATCATCCTCACTATCATCTGGTGCTGTGATTATATGAAAAATCTGTTTCTCCTCTTCCAATTATAGTCCAGATAATGGGATCCATCGCTCGGACCTCAGTACCAGATGCATGATGGTTCCCACAGGAAACAAATGAACAACCACAAAAATTGACACAAAAAAATAAAACTTCAATAAAACAAACTTTCCATTCGTAAAATACACCATTAGTACTAAGGAGTACGATTTTTTTTTAGGTCAGAACGGACGGTTTTAATAATATTGTGGCCTGGCGAAACAGGTCCCCTCGGGGTCAGAAACGAGACTCCTGGTTTTGTCAACATTAACTTGTTTATTCCTTCTCGGGAACAAAGTACAAAGTTCAAAATCTTCCAGTCCCTTTGACACTTGTAGATGCTTACAGGGACCGAAATATAACTTGAAAAAACTCGACATAGTGCTCTGGGAGTGTAAAATATAATATGATCCCTGCAGGCATCACGATGCAACGAAGGGTTAACCTTTAAGTAGGCAGGTTGGCTAGTTACAACCGGAGTAAGCCGGGAAGGTTACACTTGGGTTAATGCTAAGTTAAATGCTCTCTTGTTTAAAACAACTAAAACTAAGGCATGACAGTGAATATGTGGAGGCAAAGTAGTGTGAAGTGACAAGATTTTTCAAATTTATTTGTACAAATAAAGCGGTTGTCAGTGGAAATATACTAGAGTAAGTGTTGTAATGACATGGTTTACTTGCGAATTCTTGTCTCAAATCATGCATAAATAGAAGTTGTGGACCCAGCAATTGGACAATCCTGGAATTCTTGCTGAAGTAAGATCACTAACAAATCTAAATCACTAAAATTGGTGAGTGCACTATCTAGAATATAATTATAAGTTCTGATGTATTAAATTAATTTGAACGGCCATTTGTAAGTGTACGTCACACGGTGATTGCTTCGTCACAACTACGTCACAAGCTTCGTCACAACACGTCACGTGCACGAACAGTTATAAGTTATTAATCTCTGTATGTACCATAATAAACATGATCCTACTCACATAATAAATAAATTAGTTTAATTTTAGCAGTAAATAAATTGGAAATGATCAGCAATAACTGCAGATAATTTCAGCATAAATTCGGAAATGTTGAATATTAGTAAACATGAGATAAATTAATAAAAACTGCTATAAACCACGATGCTCCCCCCGCACTGATTGAGAGCTGACTGATGCTTAGAGAGTTGGACCTGTAATCCCTGTAGTATAATAAAACTCATTACTATCAAACCTTTATCATACCCACTAGAATTACAGTAATACCTTCAAAAACATAAATCAACTAATTGTTTTGTTAAACATTTCTTTAAATTTCTTACCAATCATGGCTTTCGAAGAAAAGTTGGATGCGATATTAAAACGCTTATCAGTGGAAATTGCCAGAATAAAAAATGACCAAGCTCAAATGATGACTTCCTTAAATAATCTAGCATCTAAGCAAAAATGGAATAATCTAGCATCTAGCATCTATGCAAAAATGGAAGCTATAAATGCAAATAAAAAAGAAATAGCGTACCTAAGAAAAGAAAACAATAAACTAAAATTAAAAGTAGATAGGTTGGAAAAAACATTAGATATTTCTCAACAGGACAAACTCGGTAAATCGATAAACAGAGCAAACATTCCGTATAATCATAAGTAAAATGTTGAAAACATATTGCAAAATATATGGAGAATCCTTCAATTACCATTTTTGAAAACAGATTTAGATAGCTTCTACCGAATTATCAAAAAAGGTGGCGTCCATTCAAACATGATATTTGTCAACTTTTTACGAAAGGCAGACAGAGAGTCGTTCCTTCAAAGGGCCAAAGAAAAACGACCCCTCCTTAGTTGGAAAGAATTAAGAATATTCTCGGATAAAGAACGGAGAGAAAATAAAAAAATATATGTTAACGAAACAATGTCACGAAAATTTCATTCCCTCTATCAAAAATGCAAAGAGTTACAAAGAAATGGAGCGCTCAGGTATGTATGGTTCAAAGGCGGTAGGTTTCTCGTCAAACAAATAGACACTTCTAAGAAATGGAGCGCTCAGGTATGTATGGTTCGAAGGCGGTAGGTTACTCGTCAAACAAATAGACACTTCTAAGAAATGGAGCGCTCAGGTATGTATGGTTCGAAGGCGGTAGGTTTCTCGTCAAACAAATAGACACTTCTAAGAAATGGAGCGCTCAGGTATGTATGGTTCGAAGGCGGTAGGTTACTCGTCAAACAAATAGACACTTCTAAGAAATGGAGCGCTCAGGTATGTATGGTTCGAAGGCGGTAGGTTACTCGTCAAACAAATAGACACTTCTAAGAAATGGAGCGCTCAGGTATGTATGGTTCGAAGGCGGTAGGTTACTCGTCAAACAAATAGACACTTCTAAGAAATGGAGCGCTCAGGTATGTATGGTTCAAAGGCGGTAGGTTACTCGTCAAAGACATAGACACTTCTAAGGCAGATACAATAAATCAGGAGGAAGATCTGGATATATTTTACCAAAAATTAGAAAAGAACTATCACACAGACTCCGATGAATTTAGTCTGAGTAAAGAAGATAGAGATAAGGAACCAGAGCCGGAGAAGTAGTAAACAGCCCTAACAAAAAGAAGAAGAGGAAGAGGAAACCTAGATGGAATACTTCCAGACTGGATGGAGGATTGTCTATCTGAAGAGGAACATCGGATCAACCATCGGTTTGCTGTCGCTGCACCAACCATCAAAGTGAAATCTAGTGAGAAATCCAGTGGTCGGTTACTAAACTATCTAACTCAAAACTAACAAAGCCTAGAGTTATAGATATAATTAATCACTAGATAATATTCTATTTGATTTTAATACACTTTCGGACTTTCTTAAAATTTCATATTCTCCTAGAAATGGTAGATCTAATATAAACTAATTTAAACCTGGAACCCAACGCAACTACAATTATTCCTAGTGACTTTAATTGCTTCCATGCTTAAGATACTTTTTTGTTGTTGTTTTTATAATACTAATGTTTATCTCCATTTATAGCAAGTTTGAGAACTTTCGTGGATGAGCGCGGGTGCAAATAGAAATAAATGTGATAGCACGTGCATATTTTAGACTAATGTTGTATGTGAGCATTATTAAAATAGTTTTAACATTCTTGTCCCTTGGCATTATTAAGACGGCCAGATTTTTAAAATTTTTTTCTTCGTTGAATCACTAACGGAATAAAGAGGAAATTAATGCTACCATAATTAAATTCTGAATTTCAAAATTTAATGTCAAAATTATTAATTTTATAGTCCCAAAATCATTACCACCGCTGTCCCTGGACACATTTATTACACTTTACTATTTTTTGGGGGGGGGGAGGATATTATATTTTTTGCCCATGTGATGTTTCATTTTAACATAATAATATTTAAGGTGAATTCATATACATTTAAATAAATTAAAAAAAAAATCTAACTTCGCAATAGCGCCTTAAAAGTTGTCCCTCAGTTTTGACATCATTACCGTCCGCCTTTTTGAATTAACGAGAGAACCTATCAGGATGGAGCAAATTGTTTCCAAATAGATGTTGGAGCAGCTCTCTCAAACTGATTTTTGTTTTCCAAAAGGTTCAGAAGAGAAATGTTGTACGTATCAGTTTTTGCGATGTGTTTTATCTGGTAAATCACGATCGGAGTATTTTGGTGGTCATTACCGTCTCCCATTTTATTACTCAAAACATCCATGACATTTTTTTTTCGTCTAACAATTAAATAGTGCTTCATAAACTACGTATTTTACAATATTTTTTATTAATATAATTCTTTTAGAAAAAAAATTAAAAATATTTTTGTAGCAAATATCATTACCGTCCGCATCATTACAGTCCTACTCTACATTGGATGGTAATTAGAGTTGGCATAATTTTATTTAGAAATAAAAATAAGAATTTATGTGTACCTCATTTATTTGTAATTACGAATATAAATAATTTCGTATTCCCCCTTAAACCGAGAGGAGAGTAATGGCGGGATGTTACGAATTGGAATCCTGTATACATATATGACAACAGGGAAATGTTTATTTCAGATTCTTTCAAAAAATAATCAGTCCGAAACGCAGGAAACGCGCAATCTTATGGCCATTTTATCCACTCCTCTTATATATCACTTAATATGGTTTTAGGGTAGGTGTGAGTGTATCATTTTAATTTCCTCAACCTTATGTTTAAAAAAATCTCTCTCTCTCTCTCTCTCTCTATATATATATATATATATATATATATATATATATATATATATATATATATATATATTATGTGTCCGTCTGTTTGTCCGTTTGTCTGTTTGTCCATATGTCTGTAAGTTTGTGCCTTATACAATCTACACCGTTTGTATATTCTCGGATAAAGAACGGAGAGAAAATAAAAAAATATATGTTAACGAAACAATGTCACGAAAATTTCATTCCCTCTATCAAAAATGCAAAGAGTTACAAAGAAATGGAGCGCTGAGGTATGTATGGTTCAAAGGCGGTAGGTTACTCGTCAAACAAATAGACACTTCTAAGAAATGGAGCGCTCAGGTATGTATGGTTCGAAGGCGGTAGGTTACTCGTCAAACAAATAGACACTTCTAAGAAATGGAGCGCTCAGGTATGTATGGTTCGAAGGCGGTAGGTTACTCGTCAAACAAATAGACACTTCTAAGAAATGGAGCGCTCAGGTATGTATGGTTCGAAGGCGGTAGGTTACTCGTCAAACAAATAGACACTTCTAAGAAATGGAGCGCTCAGGTATGTATGGTTCGAAGGCGGTAGGTTACTCGTCAAACAAATAGACACTTCTAAGAAATGGAGCGCTCAGGTATGTATGGTTCAAAGGCGGTAGGTTACTCGTCAAAGACATAGACACTTCTAAGGCAGATACAATAAATCAGGAGGAAGATCTGGATATATTTTACCAAAAATTAGAAAAGAACTATCACACAGACTCCGATGAATTTAGTCTGAGTAAAGAAGATAGAGATAAGGAACCAGAGCCGGAGAAGTAGTAAACAGCCCTAACAAAAAGAAGAAGAGGAAGAGGAAACCTAGATGGAATACTTCCAGACTGGATGGAGGATTGTCTATCTGAAGAGGAACATCGGATCAACCATCGGTTTGCTGTCGCTGCACCAACCATCAAAGTGAAATCTAGTGAGAAATCCAGTGGTCGGTTACTAAACTATCTAACTCAAAACTAACAAAGCCTAGAGTTATAGATATAATTAATCACTAGATAATATTCTATTTGATTTTAATACACTTTCGGACTTTCTTAAAATTTCATATTCTCCTAGAAATGGTAGATCTAATATAAACTAATTTAAACCTGGAACCCAACGCAACTACAATTATTCCTAGTGACTTTAATTGCTTCCATGCTTAAGATACTTTTTTGTTGTTGTTTTTATAATACTAATGTTTATCTCCATTTATAGCAAGTTTGAGAACTTTCGTGGATGAGCGCGGGTGCAAATAGAAATAAATGTGATAGCACGTGCATATTTTAGACTAATGTTGTATGTGAGCATTATTAAAATAGTTTTAACATTCTTGTCCCTTGGCATTATTAAGACGGCCAGATTTTTAAAATTTTTTTCTTCGTTGAATCACTAACGGAATAAAGAGGAAATTAATGCTACCATAATTAAATTCTGAATTTCAAAATTTAATGTCAAAATTATTAATTTTATAGTCCCAAAATCATTACCACCGCTGTCCCTGGACACATTTATTACACTTTACTATTTTTTGGGGGGGGGGGGGAGGATATTATATTTTTTGCCCATGTGATGTTTCATTTTAACATAATAATATTTAAGGTGAATTCATATACATTTAAATAAATTAAAAAAAAAATCTAACTTCGCAATAGCGCCTTAAAAGTTGTCCCTCAGTTTTGACATCATTACCGTCCGCCTTTTTGAATTAACGAGAGAACCTATCAGGATGGAGCAAATTGTTTCCAAATAGATGTTGGAGCAGCTCTCTCAAACTGATTTTTGTTTTCCAAAAGGTTCAGAAGAGAAATGTTGTACGTATCAGTTTTTGCGATGTGTTTTATCTGGTAAATCACGATCGGAGTATTTTGGTGGTCATTACCGTCTCCCATTTTATTACTCAAAACATCAATTAGATACTCGGTACACGGAATGACTAAAAAAAACTTTATTGGTAAAATACAGCACAAGTGTATAGTTACATAAATCAAAAATTTAGATAAACATGTGACAGACTGACAGGTGATGACTGAATGAGCTGTGACAGGCTGGGGAGGTGGCTTTATATAGCTAATCCTTTCCTGCCTGTCTCAGCATTGTGATGGGTATCAAGATGCTGCTATAACTCCTCCCTGCCGAAGATCTGAAGTCCCCTGAAGATTATTTTGGGAGCTGCCAAGGGCTGAAGTAGCTGGAAGAGATGGGTGCAGGTTCTCGTGGCTGAAGCTGGATGTCAAGATGAGGCTTTGCTGTGAACTGTCTATGAGAGTAGAGATACCTTGTACAATACTTAGCTGCTAGGGTTAGTAGGTGTACTAAAAATAAGTATGATATAAGAACATATAAGATAATGTGTACAACATCTGTAGGAATATTATTTACAAAACTCAGGTCCTCTAACTCTATATGATCTTGTAAAGGTTCTACTAAATTTTCGAAAGACAAGTTGTAATACTTAATATTTAATTGTTCCGTATTAATATTTAAAACAATGCTGTCTATAACCTGTGTGACAGGAGGTTGATGTTCATACATAACCTCATTATTATATAGCTTAAGTAAAGCTGTACTTGGAAGAAAGATAGGGTGTTTTTCTGATAATAAATGAACAGTGGTTACATTAAAACTAAGATATATGTCAGCTTCTTCAATATACTGAATAAAACTAGATGATTTTACAGTAGAAGTGAGACAAGAATTTACATTACCTAAAAATACATTTTCTATACAATTATTACTTATATCCTGAATTTGTGAACAATAAAAATTATCTAAAATATATGTACAATTACCAACATAACTGGAATTATTTTGCCTTAATATTAAGGAGTAAGGAGATAGTGTTGATATTATGTGAGACTCGTGTTTAACAGGTGTTGAAAGTAAATAATATGTAGTATATGTTTGGTCAAGAAGAGGTATTGAGAGAATAAAATGTATTACATTGTGTTGGATAGCACAATGGAGTTTGCTTGTTAACCATAATATCTCCGTTTCGGAGGTTAGTATTCCTGGAATTGAAGATAAATAACCATGTATTTGGTTAGCAAAAGAGGAATGTAATGTTCCTTCTTTACAGAATTCCAGTGTGTTTTCTAAATCATTAATTCGTACATATAAATAATTCAATGTTGCATATAATTCTAGTATGGCTGTATCTTGTCGGGTTTTATCAATAGTATTTAAAGTGTTTGACAGTTGTTTATTATTTATGTTAATTGTTTGTACGTCATGTCGGAATGTATTAATTAAGTGTTTTGTAGAGGACATGTCTGTCTCGAGATTATGTTCTATATGCAAGTTATTTTCGCGAATCTGAGATATTAAACGGTCATATTTTTCCTTGTCATTGGCGTCAAGGTTTCCTGTTAACCATTTTATTGCTGATCCTAAACCATTAATAATACCACGTTTTTCCCGTGTTTTAGAATGGTGTGACGTGAGTGCGTGTAATTTGTTTCGTGTAAATGTCATAAGTTTTGAGGTGACATTAAAGAGCGGCCTGTCCATGAACCTAGGCAAGAGTGCAGAGGTTGCATCTAACTCGAGAAGTAGGTTAGTGTAATTCAAGTGATGTGCTATCGTAAAGTATCTTGTCAGCGAGTAAGCGTCAGGCAATCTGAGAAGTGATAAACCTGGAGAGGTTGTCAGGTCAGTTATCTTGTATCCTGTTATCAGAGTCATGTGCAGTAGTAGGCAAGGTGTCAATGTCAGCATCATCATCTGCAACAGAATTGTTTACACTTGGTTTTTTTCTTGGTTTGCTATAATCTTTTCTTTGTCTTTGCACATTGTCGGCGTGGACTTTATACGTTCTATTTTTATCTTTGCATAGTATAGAGACTTTATATGGATTTTGATTTTTTGTTCGCGTGTTTGCTTTTGTATAGAGGGGAGTTTCGTGTTCTTCGGGCGGGTCTTCCCTATTTTTGTTGAGTTTGGCAGTCCGTTGTTCTTTTTCGTTTGTAATTTGGTCATGTAAATGTTTGTGTATCAGTTTTAATCGATTATGGTATTGTTCAACAAGTCTTTCAGTAATTTGGGTGGTAGCTTCGAGAGTGTCTGTAGTACCAAAAGTTATCTCATTCGGAGAAAGTTTTAGATTTTTGTTTATAGTATTGTTAAAAGTTATAGTTGCTAGTCTGACTAGTCTGTCCAGACTTAGTGTACTGTCGTCTTCTTTAATTGCTCTAAGAATCTCGATTAGGGTCGAGTGTGTACGATTAGCCAAGGCAAGGGAATTAGGGTGCATTGGTGTTGTAAAATGGCTTTCTATATTCAAAGATTCTAGGAAATTGATGATTAGATTGTTATCGTATTCTTTGCCATTATCCATTCGGATAAGCTTGGGCTTAGGGAACTGTTCCAGATAGTGTTCTAGAGTGTGTAGTACATTTACAGCATTACATTGAGGTACGAGTCGGGTAAATAATCTTTTAGAAAAGGTGTCGTGTATTGTTATTATATACTTCGATTGGTAGTGGAGTGTGTCCATCATAAGTTCCTCGAAAGGTGAGTCAGGTGTGTAAGTAACGCAATATTTGGTCCTTATTGGTTTTCTTTCATACTTGGTCTTACGACAGGTGGCACATTTATTGACATAGTCCATAATTTTATCTTTCATACGAGGGAAATAATAGTTACGTTTAAGTCTGTTATACGTTTCCATTCCTCCTCTATGGTGGGATTTACTAATGTGATAGTCAGAGATAAGCTCGCGTTGTTCCTCGTCAGAAAGTATGTCGATGCATTTAGTCTTATATCGCTTAATTTTTATAGATGGGTACTTTTCTTGAACTAAAGCCGAGATTTTATTAAAAATACCATCAAATTCAGCTCTAACTGTTTCCACCCTGGGTTCGCAATATATTCCGTAAGTGGTATTAGGTTTTAAAATTTCCAATAAAATTTCGTCTAAGTCCGATTTAAAAGGATAAGCCGTCTCAATATAGTATCGATTTTTATTAAAAGGCTTCGTCAATTCAATTTTCTTTCCACCACGTTCGATTAGAATTTGGTGTTTTTCTACATTTACAGGTTTATGGGGGTCATCAATAATCCAGACCTGTTGGTTTGAAGATTCCTGGGAATGTATGGTCTCTAAGTCACTTTCGTTTTGTCGATTTTCACGAACGTCCTCTGATTGATCAAGTAATGCCTCGTAATCCGGGTCAATAATTACCTGTGACGTGGAAGGTTCGTTAAGTATGTCCTCTATGTCGGTGTCGATTGCCATGCATGTGTGTCCATGCTTCCGTGATAATGCGTCAGCTACTACGTTACTTTTCCCCTGGATGTGTTTAATATCAAATTCAAATTCGGACAATTGAAATATCCATTTCATAAGGCGATTATTTGCATTTTTCATTGTAAAAATCCACGTAAGGGGCTTATGATCCGTTTGAAGAGTAAAACGCTTTCCATATAAATAGGGTTTAAAATGAGAGCAAGCCCAAACAACTGCTAATAACTCTTTTTCAATTGTTGAATATTTTTGTTCGGTTGGAGACAACGTGCGTGAAGCAAACGCAATGGGATGTTCCCTCCCTTCCGATATTTGGGATAAAACGGAGCCAAGAGCGAAGTTGCTTGCATCAGTAGTCAATATAAATGGTAAGTTAAAGTTGGGATATCCTAAGATTGGCGCGTTGGTTATAAGATCTTTTATTTTTTGAACACTGGTTTGAAGTAAATGAGGATGAACAGGTTCGGAAGCTTTTAAAGCCTGAGTGAGTGGTTTAGAAATATCCGCGTAACCTTTGATAAATTTCCTATAATAACCAGAAAGTCCCAAGAATTGTCTTACCTCTTTTTCAGTTTTCGGAACGGGAAAGTCTACAATTGCCTGGATTTTATCGGGATTAGGTCTAAGTCCGTCCTGAGATACGATGTGTCCTAAAAAGGCCAATTCAGTTTGAAAAAATTCAGTTTTGTCGAGCTGTATCGTTAAGTTATATTGAGAGAGTCGTTGTAACACGTTTTCTATGTGTATAAAATGTTCGTCTTCTGTTTTTGAAAATATTATAATATCATCAATGTAAACCGCACAATTTGGCAAATTAGCTATAGCTGCATTAGCTACTTTTTGGAAAGTAGGGGGACCATTACAGATGCCGAAGGGCATACGAACAAATTCCAGGTGTAGTTTGTCAGTGCTGAAGGCAGTTTTTGGTATCGAGTCTTCGTCTAGAGGTATTTGGTGGAATCCGCTAGCCAGATCGATAGTTGAAAAAAATTTAGATCCACTAAGTTTGTTTAAAACATCGTCAATATATAGAAGGGGATATTTATCCGGAATTGTTTCAGCATTCAATTTCCGATAATCTATAACAAGCCGAATTTTCCTCTTCCCACTGGCATCCAATTTCTTCGGGACAACCCAAAGAGGAGCATTGTACGGTGAATTACTCTCCCTTATAATGCCGGTTTTTAAAAGTTTTTCTGTCTCTTTGTCCACATCATCTTTAAAATGTGCCGGGAATCTATAATTTCGCGCATAAATTGGTTTTTCCGTTTTGGTAATAATTTTATGTTTCAACAAGGTTGTCGGTGGTAACGGTTCGGTTTCCTTTTTTAAAACTTTAGGGTATTTTGAAATCAAGGAAATTAATCTTTGCTTCGTTTTTTCGGCTAAGTGATTTGTCCGTAGCGCTTTTTTTACTTCGTTTTTATCCATACGGTTAATATCATGAATGTTACATATTTTATTATTTTTAATTATTACATGACCGTCAAATAGCTTAATAATGCCATTATTTAAATCTAAAACGCTTTTTGTGTCATTGAGGGTATTATAACCCAACAAAAAATCATACTTACAACTAAAGGGAAATATTAAAAATTTCACACAGAGATTATTGTCGAGACCCAGAAATGGCGCAAGGTTAATCATAGCACTTTGGCTTCCCTTTTCGCTGCCTACTGGTGTTTTGACAATAAAATCTTCTGATTGTATTTGAGTGCCATCAGGTAAAGCACTTGGGTGTATATAATGTTGAGTGGAGCCTGTATCAATAAGCCAAGTCTTGTCCTTGTGGTCTGTGAAGGAGGGTAAACTCTCAGTTAGGGCTAGTGTATGTTCGGGGGTGGTTTGGCGTTGGGCCGACCTAAGTCTAAAAAATGATCAAGTTTTTCAGCCATATTCTGGACAGTCGCTTCTAGAGAAGTGTATTTAGCTTGTAGGTTACGTATGTCTGCATGTTCTACATGGTTAACTTGTCCTGTTCGTACCGTTCGCATGGATACTGTGTTTTGGGAATCGTGTTTCGGGTGTGGTGACCGTCCTTGAAAATATTGTTCTTGTCTATGTAAGTCCCATGGTTTGTTGTGTATGGGAGTATTATGTGCGTAATGGGATGGTTTAGGAGGTATGTCCGTTCTGGGAGGTCGAAAATCGTGGTGATTATCGACATGTTCGTAACTATAGGGTTCTCTGGGAGGAGGTGGATAATAGTCTCGATGACGATAGGAATTGGATTGATAAAAGGGTCTGTCAGGGGGTGAGAAATGTCGTTTATTGGGTTTATAAGGAGGCCTGTGGTGGTATTCAGGTCTGTCAGTCCTGTATAACCGCTCGAGGATGTGTGA
The DNA here is from genome assembly GCA_946811695.1 of Gonocerus acuteangulatus. Classification (NCBI taxonomy): domain Eukaryota; kingdom Metazoa; phylum Arthropoda; class Insecta; order Hemiptera; family Coreidae; genus Gonocerus; species Gonocerus acuteangulatus. Next base: position 77,132,533 of record OX328128.1, read on the forward strand.
AGCCTCGTTATGTATGGCGTTACGCAGGTCGTCTAAAGTGTCGAGTCGTAAGTGGCTCAAAAAGTCGCAGAGTGCTGGTGGGAGTTGGTTTTTGATGAAATAATTAATTTCGGAATCCTTTACGCGAATGTAACTATTTTTGTCCTTTATGGAGTCTTCCATATGGACTCTAGCTAAAATTAAGGAACGAATTTTGGAAATTCGATTAATGTATTTAAGTGGGTGTTCCTTTGGGAATGGTCTCATATTAAAAATTTGTGTCGAAAGCTGTTCGATGGTACGTGAGTCCTTGAAACTTTGTTTTAAGTAAAGAATTAATTTCGGTATGTCAACAAATGTATGGGAAAGGAGACAGTCTCTTGCCTGTCCTAATAGTTTGGACTTAACAATACTAAGTAGGCGGGCATGATTTTGAACGCAAAAGGTATTATTTGGAGTACAAACCGTATCGAATGTTTCCTGTACAGCGTTCGTAAAAAATATTAAGTCCTCTGGATGTCCGTCAAAGTTAGGGATATGTCCGTAGTCTTCTTTAGTCATGCAATAGGTCATTGTGGGTTGTGTTTCTGTCATTTCTATCGTGCTGTTAGGGTCAATATTTCGGTGTAATAATAGTCTGTCGCTAAGAGTTGTCATAAAGCGAAATTGTGAAAATATATATTAAACAACTAAAAATAATTGAGAACAAATTGAATAGAAAAAAAAAATTAAAATTAATGTTAGTCTTAGAATGTAAAAATACAAGTGTGAAGTATCTCTACCTCAGTTCTTCTAAGTTCCGTGCTGTATCTTGAAGTTCACAGGGTTGTGGCTGGTGATATCAAAATATCGCTCGTGTTGAAGGGCTTCCAGATCCTGTTGCAGTTCCTGCTATTCCTTCGGATCCTCCTGAAGACTTCTACTTCCGGACGGCAAAGGGAAAATCAGAGATCCGTTTCTTATGTTTCCAAATCTCGCATAAAATTCCCGAGCTTATAGTCCGTACTCACAAGTGCCAACTCGGTTCGGGCGCCAATTAGATACTCGGTACACGGAATGACTAAAAAAAACTTTATTGGTAAAATACAGCACAAGTGTATAGTTACATAAATCAAAAATTTAGATAAACATGTGACAGACTGACAGGTGATGACTGAATGAGCTGTGACAGGCTGGGGAGGTGGCTTTATATAGCTAATCCTTTCCTGCCTGTCTCAGCATTGTGATGGGTATCAAGATGCTGCTATAACTATCCATGACATTTTTTTTTCGTCTAACAATTAAATAGTGCTTCATAAACTACGTATTTTACAATATTTTTTATTAATATAATTCTTTTAGAAAAAAAATTAAAAATATTTTTGTAGCAAATATCATTACCGTCCGCATCATTACAGTCCTACTCTACATTGGATGGTAATTAGAGTTGGCATAATTTTATTTAGAAATAAAAATAAGAATTTATGTGTACCTCATTTATTTGTAATTACGAATATAAATAATTTCGTATTCATAAGATTGAATACGAATTTATTTGTATTCACGTATGTCGATACAAACGTTGTAGCCTATTAATTTTCCTTTCAGATGATACCAAGATCAAAGTTGTAGATTGAATATTTAACGGGATATTATGAATGAAAAATAAACCTTAAAAGTTTTAAAAAATAACAAATCAGAAAATCGATATGAATAGAAAAAAGTAGCTGACATAAAAACTAAAAAAAAGTACTTATTTACTGTATGAAAAAAATAAATAAAAATTATTATTCATAATATCCCGTTAAATATTCAATCTACAACTTTGATCTTGGTATCATCTGAAAGGAAAATTAATAGGCCACAACGTTTGTATCGAAGTGTTTTTACGTACAAGGCTTGGTTTCAGTGATAAATAGGAATTTGTCTACAAAAGGGCGATATGTTTCAGTTTTTTGCGTTTTACGCGCAAATGGTGCGTCGGATCAAAAGATGTCTCGGAATAAATTAGTCTTAAAATTAAATTTTCTATCAGAATTCGTCATAAAAAAATACCTACTGCCATTGGAAAATCAAGAGTTAGTTGCGCTGGAGAAAAACTGGAGAATGTTACAAAGTCAACTAAACCTTCAAAAGAAACCTCATGCAACATAACTATGACCTACCAAGTTTCATATCAAAATTCCATAAACTCTAGGAGGAAAAGGGGGTGGACACATATACTGGGACACCCTGTATACAATATATATATATATATATATATATATATATATATATATATATATATATATATATATATATATATAAGATATATAAGAAACTGCACAAAATTATATACATAGTAGCGTTACATTATTTAACGTGATAAAATAACTACTTATCTGCCGTGACGAAGCACGGGTATTCAGCTAGTGTTTTAACAAAACTCGAGGCTGCTAACGTCTTGGCAGCCTCACATGTTGTATATTTATAACCGGAGTAATTATTATTACTATGAATATATGTAACTGTGCAACCACAATAGCTATGTCCTGTTTGTGTTTAACAGCGTATCAACAATTAGGCTATTAACGCCGGGCTATCTACAGGTTGCCACCCATTTATAATACCAACATCACGTGGTCGGTCACCCATTCAGGTACTGACCACGCCCGACGTTGCTTAACTTCGGTGATCTATGGGAACCGGTGAATTCAACGTGGCTATGTGCTCGAATGAAAACATGAGATCCTCCGTCGAGTAGAAATGATATAATTGAGTGACGCTACAGCATCCCAAGTGAAGAATGTACCACCTCCAAGCCCCTACGTGACTTAAGTAATTGCAGACGTGATAGAGTACTAGCTACAAGCTCTAATTGCATCCTATATTGATCACACGTGTCCGAGCAATTGAATTATGATGTTAGAATCTTGAGAGCTCTTCGCACGTTATGCCATATATATATATATATATATATATATATATATATATATATATATATATATATATATATAGGCTTGCCATATTTTGTTTGGGGGGGGGGGGGTGGTTTATGGAAGAAAAATGCTACAAATTAGAAACAAAATGGCAAGTTAGAAGCCTCGCAAGTAACAAGAATGGGGAGTCCGGAACTCTATATTGTTAGTACCCACCTTTTAAAAATGGAAAAGGAATTTTTGCTACTTAATTTACTTAAAAAAAATCACCCAGCCAAATAGTAGAGGGGCTGGCCGCTCGGAGCGCTGTGCAAGTAGTTCCAGTGGTTTTTTTTTTTGCTCACAGATTATAGTTAGAATACTTCTCATTTCTTTGACACTGTACGTGGTAGTCAAAAATGTTGATTGTAGAAAAGTGACCGATTCATAAAATACTCTTAAAAACATAAATTCATTACTTTTTACATCTTACAGCCGTTTCCGGGATATTTATAAAACCGGGCGGGACACCGGGACAAAATGCCGGGACGGCACCGGCCAAACCGGAACGTATGCCAAGCCGATCAAAGAGAAATTCAGTAAAATATGGGAAAAACAGAAAATTGCCCATACTAAGTCCTTTATAGATCTCAAAAGCCTAAGCAGGAAAGAGGTTTTATTGGGCATGGCCAGGAAGGATCTAAGAGAGGCTGTGGCTATAGTATCTGTTCATTGTACCATGAATAAGCATATGCATGTCATAAGGATCAGGTCGTCACCAGTCTGCAGGTGGTATAGGGAAAAGGATGAGACGCCTAAGCATGTTACATTTGAGTGTCTAGTCGGCACTTCCGGATTGCGCCATTAAGTGAACTTCATAAGGCGGTTCCCTCCCTATGGAGGGAGGGAGGAAACACGTCAAAATGAACGAACCTTCGAATTAAAGCCAATATCTATCACTGAATGCCGTTTTCGCTACGGCTTTGTTCAAAACCGCACAAATTTCGAGGCAGTAAGAGACACCAAACTCTTTATAAAGACACCTTCATAGGGGGAAATAGAGCTTTATTATTATTTATAGAAATGAATATAAATAGGTGGACATGAGCTGTCTTAATAAAGGCGCAAGAAGGCCGACATTTCGGCGGGAAATGAAGGCACAACGAGCGGAAATTGCCTCCGTATCCTTCCCCCCATCCTTTGCTTCATTTTCATAAATAGCTCCAGGTGTACCAACCCTATTCCCCCCTTGGGATGCGTGTTCCATTCTAGTCTTCCCCTCGGCAAAATATGCGTATGAAATTGGTTTTCATGAGACGAGAGGGGGGGGGGGATTTCTGCTACGAATATACCTCCCCCCTTAAACCGAGAGGAGAGTAATGGCGGGATGTTACGAATTGGAATCCTGTATACATATATGACAACAGGGAAATGTTTATTTCAGATTCTTTCAAAAAATAATCAGTCCGAAACGCAGGAAACGCGCAATCTTATGGCCTTTTTATCCACTCCTCTTATATATCACTTAATATGGTTTTAGGGTAGGTGTGAGTGTATCATTTTAATTTCCTCAACCTTATGTTTAAAAAAATCTCTCTCTCTCTCTCTCTCTCTCTCTCTCTCTCTCTCTCTCTCTCTCTATATATATATATATATATATATATATATATATTATGTGTCCGTCTGTTTGTCCGTTTGTCTGTTTGTCCATATGTCTGTAAGTTTGTGCCTTATACAATCTACACCGTTTGACCGATTTTGACCAAACTTGGCACAAAGGTAAGTCTTGATACGGGAAATCTCCTAGGCTAGGTTAAAATAGTCAAATTTCAAAATTTGGTCAAAAGGTCAAACGTTTTGTTCAAGAAAAATTGGCTACACTGAACCATTCACATTCTGACGGCCATTTTGAATCAACAGCCATTTTGAATAATGACTCAAATTTATTTGTTCATGTTCTTGATAATTAGAATAACTCGAACTCATTGATGACTTTACATCATTATATAATCATGTAATGCAGTTTATTTCAATTTTATACCAACATTCACTGTCTAACTAAGGAGCGCTGGCCTTTCTTTGATAAGAGCTATCTACTCGCAGGCTGTGGTGCTGGCCTCTGTCGGCTGTTTTATGAATTGCTGTGGTGCTGGCCTCTGCCGGCTGTTTTACGAATTTCTAGACAGATATAAACAAATTCACACCGTTTGACCGATTTTGACGTAACTGGGTATACAGGTGGATCTTGATACGGGGAGAGTCATAGGCAGAGAGTAGGTGTAGCATGGCACACTGGGTAACAGCTATAAATTATAAAATTTAAACACACATCTATTCCTGACTTGAACCCTCACTCACATCAATGAGGCACTAACTACACGCTACTAACTATATGGTGTGTACATAAATTAAGTAGGATTTGAGGAGGATTGACAGCGAATGTTTCGCATAGGTCGACTAGTATAACTTAATATGTATAACTGACCCAAAAGGCGCAGGTTCGGCAGCCTGTGCACTCCTTGCTCGTGCCAGGATGCTCAGGACCGTCCTCTTCGTAGGAGACATGGACATCCGCTGTGCAATACCCAGGGGTCTCTTCCTCCCACCCGCTCTAGAAGCAGGCTCAGAGTCTTCGGTACCTGCAACAAAATAGATTAAAGTCGTAACCATACTTCCGGTAATACCTGAAAATGATTGTACTGGTTTGTGTTAATTCATGCTGTTCTCTTACCAATCTGCAGGAAATCAGCGTTTTGCCATATTTAGATTAAACTCTGCGCCTTTTATTGCCTCTTCAGATAGACAAAAAGTTCAATTTAGCATGAGTGCCATTTTTGGGGAATTATTCCCGAGGATTCCGCCATTTACAAATTATAATTTCAAGGAACAACATGATGCGACACACTACAAAAACTGATCATGTCGCGTTTAAGACTAGGGAGGGCTTTGAGAGGACAGCCAAAAAGTATTTTACAGAATATTGATCAAAACTTTGCCAAAGCTAAGGCTAAAAACGTTTTTAACCACCTAGAGATAAGGTTGCAAGAGAGATATTTTTCACATCCAATTCCTTGCACGGGGAATATAAGCCACGTCTTTTCCCCTACATTTAAACCACCTATTTCAACAGCCCACAGCTTAAATTCTTTTTAGCCTTAGCTTTGGCTAAGTATTGATAAATATTAAACACTATCTCACTCATTTTCCCTCCAACTAAACCATTTGAGCAGTATAAAGCTTTAATTGTTTTATGGCCTTAGCTTCGGCTAATTATTGATAAATGTTATTTATTTAAATTTTAACGTCCATTTATTATTAACTACAAATTTTAGGACGGGTTATCTATAGATTACAAACCTAGGTAAATATTAAACACTCACAGGTCTCCCTTGCCTAACCTCTCAAAGCCTGCCCTAGTCCTAAACGAGACATAATCAGTTTTTATTGAGTTCAAAGTAGCGAGTTGTTCATTTTAATGGAAATGAAAATGGCGGAACTGTAGGGAATATTTTCTTCAGCATCTCGCCCATGCAGGATTAAAAATAATCCATATGACTAAACAGGCTATAACTTAAACTGCAATGTATTTTGAATTGATAGAACTAACCAATAAATTTACAAAGTACTTGTATATTAAACATTTAATTTGCAATAACAAATATTGAGGTCAATAATTTGCACAAGTATTTCTAAAGTGACACAACTCAAAATAAAACAACTGAAAATCCGTCACTCTTGCCTTTGTAGGGGGCATGGCTTTAAGACAGAAAGGGTGACACGAGTGTCCTCTGGCGTACAAGCTCGAAGCTAGTAGGTACATACAGTTTTGATGGTTGATAAAGAGATATTTACCATGTCTTTTATAGTCATTACTGAAAAACACAGATTTTTGAGTCACTTTAGAAATACTAGTGCGAATTATTGACCTAAATTATAATTGAATCGATCCATGCAAAAAGAGCTTCAGTCCATTTTTTCCCAATATGAGTTGGGATAATATTTTAGTTAATATGAGTGATGGATTCGTTGTCTCTGAAGGTAACTACACATTTCTATGTTAAGCGGACTTCTGTCTAACACATAGTTCCCACAGAAACATAACCATAACGAATGTATCACTCATATTAACGAAAATATTATCCGAACTCATATTGGGAAAAAATGGACTGAAGCTCTTTTTGCATGGATCGATTCAATTGAGATAAATACTATACTATCTTTTATGTTAAAATCAATTACAGATAATTACGGAATTTGATAAAAATAGGTTCCTTAGTCTCGGAGTTTATCCCTAACATACCTCGTGAAACGAGATTTATGCCTATATATATACAATGCATTGAGATATAAATTGACTTCACTTAATCCAAAAAAGATATAATATATCCTTCTGAGAGTGTTAATTTTTCGCGGTTAGTTTTTTGCTCCTCTCGGGCCGTCGGTAAGAAGGAGGCAAAACCTGAGGAATTGTTTATGACAAGAAGGTCTGGTCTAGACAGGATTATCTTCCGTTCTGAGTTATGTCCAGCAACTACAGGGGGTCTTAAGGGATCTTGCTTTTTGTGCACCTCGGCCGGAAGATATAGTCTCTTCGCCGGCGTGCCGGAGCAAAAACACAACAGAATCTCTGGCTAGCAGTGGCACCTCATATTGGGGATTTAAAAACAAAAAGCCTATGTGTTAGGATCTGCGTCATTTTAGCGCGTTTTCAAAATAAACTTATTACTTGTGTGATAAGCTAATTGCTTGTGTGATTGTAATTGTAGTGTTTTTCAAGTGGTAACAAAAACATATCGCACTACTACTTTTTCTAAAGTGAGACAACTCAATAATCTGTTTTATTCACACAGTCATAGTTATGACTATGAAAGACATGGTAAATATATATTTATCAACCAACAAAGCTGTATGTATTTAGCTTCAGAGCTTGTGCACCAGCGGCCACTTCTGTCACCCTTCCACTCTTAGGGTGCGTTTACACTAGGATAGTTATTGCAGGATATTTATATCAGAGAGAAATTCTGACTAATGTAAGCCATGTAGAATTTATGTCTGACAGAAATTCTACATGGTTTACATTAGTCAGAATTTCTCTCTGATATAAATATCCTGCAATAACTATCCTAGTGTAAACCCACCCTTAATCCCAAGGCCCCTTTTGAGTAGTGCAACTTTAGAAATACTAGTGCTATACCTACTATCATATATACCTATATATGTTTATATACATACCTATTTGTCTAATACCACTGACTTACTGACCTATCATCGCCAGGCCCAAACCACTTAACAGAAAATTTTGAAATTTTGCATTGACACTCCCTTTAGAACGTAAACACTCGCTAAGCAAGGATTTTTTTTTTTTTTTTTTATTTTCAAAGTATTTTTAGAGGGGTTTGAATTTCTAGTTGGTTAGAGCAGGCAAGCCTAGGCAGCATGCGTTGCTGGGACGATAACAGGTCAGCTGTTACCGTATTGTATCTATTTCATAATATTATTACTAGAAATAATCTATGATTTTGTCCCTCATAGAGTTTACGCTATACCTGGCGATGGTCCATCCGAGGTAATAATATCCCGAACCCTTGCACAGCCTCCTAACCCATCAGCATCCCTGGTCAGAGCACTTCTTGGTAATGCTCGCAAATATAATAGGTGTTTCCAAATGACATCTTGGAAACATAAATTTTTAAATTTTAACGTACATTTATTATTGACATTTTTACCTCTACAGGTTAAACTGCTGTTACTGCTAACCTATAGATAACGGGCTATCTACCCAACGTTAAGAAACATTATACTTTCAGTATTTATCAATTGATGAATAACTTTTAGTATGACGGGAACCGTGCTATAATAAACTGTACAAACTTACGCTGTAGCGTTAATTTTGATGATACATTATTTAACGCAATAAAATAACTACTTATATGCCACGTAGTATCTGCCATGGTAGTCATCTACTGTAAATATAAAATCAACATTACACTTTAACCTCAGCCAGAGACAAATTTTATCTCCGCCAACAAATTTGTGCGTTTTAACGAGTCTATGATTCGGTGAGTGTCGTGTGCTAAGAACTGAAAATCAACACATAGTGTTACCAAGATTCGTACAATCCTCTTGTTTTACTGAACACTCGGTGAGTAACAATATTATCCAATTTCCCATGAATTGTGTCGGTAGTTTACAGAAGAGACTTCTTATTCCAGGAACTAGACATTTCACAAAGAGCTATTTTTAAACCCATTTTAACATTGGAGTCTAAAGTTTCAATCAGATTGTTTTTAATAAAGTTTTATTTTATTTAAAAATTAAAGTGTTTATTAAATACATTACCTTAAACACCTAATATGATATAACAAACTTTGAATATTATACATTCAAATGGAAAGATATTCTTAGTCAATCAGACAAATACTCCTTGAAAAGCACACACACACACACACACGTTTTTCTGAATCTATGTATGAGAAATAAATTCATAGAAAATTAGAGTGACCAGTATTTTGTGACCAATGGGTTCTTAAAGATCATAATTTCTATTTGGCATCATTGGAGTCTTGATCGGTTTGATCTCAGTAACACTAGAAGTTGGAGAAAGAAGGAATTGTCTAATGAAAAAACACAATAATTTTTACAATTTACTTTTTTGGCCTGTAAATTTATTCAATTTGAAAAGTCTATCTATTTCTATATGTATTTTATGAACCTATTCGTCCAAGTTTAGGATTTCAGAAAACGGTTTTTTGTTTCGTCCACAATTATTTAATCCTTACACAGGAATTCGCTTGCTTTTAGCGCGGTTCCTCCCTCCCCCATATGGAGGAACCCCGCTTATAAGGTTGATCTCATGACGCAATCCGGAAGTGCCGATTAGAAAATTTTGTGTTTCAGAAGCCCTAGAGACCGAAAATGATAGTGGTTAAAATTTGTAGATATATATATATATATATATATGTATATATTTATTTATATATATATATATATATATATATATATATATATATATATATATATATATATATATATTTGTCTGTTCGCTCTGTAGCTCCCAGTCGAATGGTCCGATTTTGATGAAATTTGGTACAAAAATCTTTCGTCTAATTTGAAAGGTCAAGTTCGTTAACCAGCAAAATCCGCCCACTGGAAGATGGCGTTTGGGGCGAAATTCGCGCAAAAAAAATCGTAACGCTTACGTTTTTGAGTTCATAAGCTTGTAAGTACTCGTTTTATATGCTTCTTGGGCTAGGAAAACGAATGAAACCATTTTCAAGGCGATAGCTTTAACCGTTTTCGAGAAAATTGGAAAAATAGTTTTTGAATACCGTTTTTGGTTTGGGTACTTAGAATCATGGGATTAGGTTGAAACATTTTTTGCATGTTTGAATTTCATTAAAACTAATATGTTAAACTTTTGGTTACGTTTGGAGTTAAGGAAGGGTTAGAATAAAATATTTTATGAACAGTCATGAAAAGTTTTGGGAACCTCGTATACTTTCATTAATATCTCGAACACGGTTGGGAAATCGTGGAAAGTGGATAAAAACTATTTGAAAGCTTACTAAATTCTCTACAAAAAAGATTCTAAAACCATTTTTGATTAGGTTAGGTCAATCGGAGAAATAAGTGCTTAAAACTTCAAATACGTCTGTTTTGTTCTTATGTGTCGTTCTTTTTGTAATTTTTGTCTCTTCCCCTTAATTTTTTTATTGCTTTTTATTGTTGTATTTCTTATATTAGGTAAATGTATTTGTGTTTAAAACAGGATAGTTAAAATGGGAACCAATTTTCTGTTGTTAGAAATAGATGAGTTAGAAAAATACGAGTACCTTTGCATAAATTCCTAGCAACCTGAAAATTTGCATGAAAGATAGAGACAACATTATAAGGGAATTGGGAAAAGCCCTTATCGATCCCATGAGTACAAAGAATTTTTTTCGAGGTCAAAGTTCGCTAAAAAGGTTTTTAGGAATTTTCAACGAAACGTTTTGTTTTATAGTAAAAATAGTTCAGACAAAAATTGTAGATTGTGCAATTATGTACAAAACTTGTCTTCACTATTTTTTTCATTAGATTAACCATTTCTGAGATAAGGCGATTCCAGAATTATCTTTAGTTTTATTCAACATAATATGGCCGACTCGGCTAGAAGTTTGACGAGGAAACAATGGTTTGGCTACCTGCTCCTCTTTCTAAGGTCCTGACAATAAGTACCGTTACAGCCCCAGCCATAAGCCTCGCAAAATGACCTGCTTGACATTTGATAATATTAAACTCGAGAAGTAGTTCCTCTTTTGTGTCTCTGTTTACTTCAGTTATTAATTTTTATTTATGTTGTACGCCTTATTTTTTAATTGGGTGCTGTTATTATGATTGCATTTTTTTTCAATAAAACAAAGCTAGTAAATGAGAAGGATGTTCACGCTTATATAGAAAATAATTTTGGAGGGGACTGGGAGAATTTCGGGGGGGGGGGGGGGGCTGAAAGGAAAAATCTAGAACATGGAATAGTTAGACAATTAAAACGCTATTACGCCCAAAAGAAATTATTTTTTTCTGAACTAAGTGATCTTATTATTATTTTTAAGGTTTTTATGATATATTTTTACCGATTGCGGGGGGAGAGCAGCCCTTTCAGCCCCCCCCTTATATACGCCCATGCACGTTTTTGTTTTATTTTATTGATGTATAGAGCTTTACTTTAGAATGAGAGCTAGATTGTGTAATTTCCGCTTCTGTGTAAGTTACTACTGCCGGTTTTCCTGGCGCCTTAATATCACTTTTATTCAAGATGTTCGAGAGGATGTTGACAATTTTCACGATATATATATATATATATATATATATATATATATATATATATATATATATATTTATTTATATATATATAAAAAAAGAAGTTTATTTCTATTCTAAGATTTTCAAATGACATTAGGGTTAAGAACGGAACCGCGCTAAGATGATGCAGTTCCTGCGAGTCGGACTTTTTTGTATCACATTTCATGAAAATTTGGTACAAGGACGCATAAATGAAAATGAGCCTGCTGGAGAGCGAACAGACACATTTATATATAAACATATACATATATACCATATAAATGTGTCTGTTCGAACTCTGTCAGGCTCATTTTCATTTTTGTAATTTTCATGAAATGTGGCACAAAAAATATTGCTATATATATACTATATACTATATCATAATAAGAAAACCAACAAACTCCAAGGTCTCCACCACAAATGGTTTATTTTATTCACTCAAAGCAAGCTTTCGGAGTCTACAGCTCCATCCTCAGTGCTTCCAGTTCTTCACTGCAGGCGGTTCACCCGTAGACATATATATATACTATATATATATATATATATATATATATATATATATATATATACTATATACTATTCGCCATGAAACGTGAAATTGTCTTGCCGGCGATTTTGTATTGAGTCAGCTGGTTGACGTTATCGGTTTTCTCCCTTTGGACGGAGAGAGGAACGCGCTAAAATGAAAATGATTTGTAAATTTGATGTCCAATGTTTTATTTTTCTATAAAAATGAAAGAGAGAAGAAAAAATCCTTAATTAGTTCTTTTTTTATTTGAACAAATCAACATATCGTAACGAAGCTGGAATGGTGAGAAATTGCTTTGAGCTCCGATTGATGTCCTCCACTTGAAAGACAAGAAGTACCTGTTGAATTGGAGATTCTCCCGCCAAAACCCCTAGAGGTATAACCACCGATCCCATGTAAAATGTATTGGATACATTTGTTGGAGTTGGATACTCTATACAGGAGAGTGGAAAACACAGTACCCTTGAGGAACACCGACATATTTCCCACTTTCTAATCTCTTCTTCTTTCGCAATATTTCTTTCTTTACAAGGTCAAGGGAAAAGGAAACACCTAGGACTATAAACAACCTTCATGTTGTATACATACGAAATACACACGAGTGTACATACAAGTATATATATATATATATACATATATATATATATATACATATATATATATATATATATATATATATATATATATATAAATAAATTTTCGTGAGTGTGTTTAATATATATACATATAATATACATATAATATAGTATATAAATAATAATATAATATAGTATATAAATACATATAATACAGTATGTATATACAGGGTGTTCAAAACTCGATTGACACCCCCCTTTTTTCCCACAATTTTTGAAATTTAAAAACGAAACTTCCTTAGTTTTGGATTTCAGAACGTTTGAAGAAACAATAACATTCAATTACTTTATAAAGACATTAATATAATAATTTTAAAGCAATAGAACTCACCTAATGATTAGAATTTCGTAGTAATTATTTTTGTGTTTGACGAATTTTTTTTGTTTTTGTTTTTTGCGGCACCTTGACATCTAGGCCATTAGTGCCGACATCCAGGGTGCGGCGAGGAATTTCCCAACGAGCCGTGAGATAAGAAAAATTCTGTCGCCGTACAGTGGGACCAAACTACTTTTCGTGTTTCAAAAAAGACAACAGCCTCCAAATCTTAACCGATTTCAATGATTTTTTTTTTGCCTTGTCAGACCAGATTATTGTTTTTTGTTTCCACTGTTTTTTAAAATACGTGTAAATAATTCAAAAACTTTTACAATCAATCATAAAATAATATTTTATTTTTCATCTAACATAATATCAGCAATGATATCGCAGAAAATAAACATTCAAACCCTGATTCGACTTGGTGAAAATCAGTCTGACGTCTTTAAAACGTAAATTTATCATAATTCAACAAAGAAAATTATTGAAATAATTTGAGTTTATAATAATTTTTGATTTTTTCCAAGTCTCATTAGGGTTTGAATGTTTATTTTCTACGATATCATTGCTAATGTTAAGTTAGATGAAAAATAAAATATTATTTTATGTTTGATTCTAAAAGTTTTTGAATTATTTACACGTATTTTAACAAACAGTGAAAACAAAAAACAAAAATCTGGCCTGACAAAGTTGTTCTAAATTTTATTAGCTTTCATTTTTTTAAAAAATGCATTGAAATCGGTTAAGATTTGGAGGCTGTAGCCTTTTTTGAAACACGAAAAGTAGTTTGGCCCCACTTTGCGGCGGTAGGAATTTTCTTACCTGACGGCTCGTTGGAAAAATTCCTCGCCGCACCCTGGATGTCGGCACTAATGGCCTAAATGTAAAGGTGCCGCAAAAAACAAAAACAAAAAAAAAATTCGTCAAACACAAAAATAATTACTACGAAATTCTAATCATTAGGTGAGTTCTATTGCTTTAAAATTATTATATTAATGTCTTTATAAAGTAATTGAATGTTATTGTTTCTTCAAAAGTTCTGAAATCCAAAACTAGGTGGAGCAAAAATAGTTTAGGAAATGTTTTTTAAGTTTTACTGAAGCGTAGATCACGTTGATAATAAACGTTTCTGAAAACTTCAAAAACAAAAGTCTGTTTTGCTCCATTCCTATTAACATTTTAGGCATTTAAGGTACTTTTTGGAAAGTAAATTTAATCCTCAACAACGTTTATATCGACTATTTTTTTCTTTACGGGCATAATTTCCATGTTATTCGCAGAAAAGTGACAAAAAACAAGGGTTTTATCGGTTTTTCTCAATTTGTTACTCATTGGTGCGCTTTAGCGAAAAAATGACATATATAAAATCGTCATAAAATTCAATTCTCTACAATAATCCGTCATAAAAATAACCCCTTTCCATTGGAGATTCCAGAGTTAGAGTCTCTGGAGAAGAACTGGAGAAAGTTGAGAGGTCGTGCATTAGGTCCAATGAATGTTCATTTGACCACGTTAAGACCCACGAAGTTTCGTATTTAAATTTCAAAAATTGTGGGAAAAAAGGGGGGTGTCAATCGAGTTTTGAACACCCTGTATATGCTGTATTATATGTATTTATATACTATATTATATGTATATATATTAAACACACTCACGCACATTTATATATATATATATATATATATATATATATATATATATATATATATATACTTGTATGTGCACTCGTGTGTATTTCGTATGTATACAACACGATTACAATTGTGTAGCTGTCCCTAGCTATTGCCTGACCAACCGCAGTTATTGCGTAATCTACACAAGCTATTGCCTAGCCATCCCTAGCTATTGCCTGACCAACCGTAGCTATTGCCTAGCCATCCCTAGCTATTGCCTAGCCATCCCTAGCTATTGCCTGACCAACCGTAGCTATTGCCTAGCCATCCCTAGCTATTGCCTAGCCATCCCTAGCTATTGCCTGACCAACCGTAGCTATTGCCTAGCCATCCCTAGCTATTGCCTAGCCATCCCTAGCTATTGCCTGACCAACCGTAGCTATTGCCTAGCCATCCCTAGCTATTGCCTGACCAACCGTAGCTATTGCCCAGCCAGCCCTAGCTATTGCCTAGCCATCCCTAGCTATTGCCTGACCAACCGTAGCTATTGCCTAGCCATCCCTAGCTATTGCCTAGCCATCCCTAGCTATTGCCTGACCAACCGTAGCTATTGCCTAGCCATCCCTAGCTATTGCCTGACCAACCGTAGCTATTGCCTAGCCATCCCTAGCTATTGCCTAGCCATCCCTAGCTATTGCCTGACCAACCGTAGCTATTGCCTAGCCATCCCTAGCTATTGCCTAGCCATCCCTAGCTATTGCCTGACCAACCGTAGCTATTGCCTAGCCATCCCTAGCTATTGCCTAGCCATCCCTAGCTATTGCCTGACCAACCGTAGCTATTGCCTAGCCATCCCTAGCTATTGCCTGACCAACCGTAGCTATTGCCTAGCCATCCCTAGCTATTGCCTAGCCATCCCTAGCTATTGCCTGACCAACCGTAGCTATTGCCTAGCCATCCCTAGCTATTGCCTAGCCATCCCTAGCTATTGCCTGACCAACCGTAGCTATTGCCTAGCCATCCCTAGCTATTGCCTGACCAACCGTAGCTATTGCCTAGCCATCCCTAGCTATTGCCTAGCCATCCCTAGCTATTGCCTGACCAACCGTAGCTATTGCCTAGCCATCCCTAGCTATTGCCTAGCCATCCCTAGCTATTGCCTGACCAACCGTAGCTATTGCCTAGCCATCCCTAGCTATTGCCTAGCCATCCCTAGCTATTGCCTGACCAACCGTAGCTATTGCCTAGCCATCCCTAGCTATTGCCTAGCCATCCCTAGCTATTGCCTAGCCATCCCTAGCTATTGCCTAGCCATCCCTAGCTATTGCCTAGCCATCCCTAGCTATTGCCTAGCCATCCCTAGCTATTGCCTGACCAACCGTAGCTATTGCCTAGCCATCCCTAGCTATTGCCTAGCCATCCCTAGCTATTGCCTAGCCATCCCTAGCTATTGCCTAGCCATCCCTAGCTATTGCCTAGCCATCCCTAGCTATTGCCTAGCCATCCCTAGCTATTGCCTGACCAACCGTAGCTATTGCCTAGCCATCCCTAGCTATTGCCTAGCCATCCCTAGCTATTGCCTAGCCATCCCTAGCTATTGCCTAGCCATCCCTAGCTATTGCCTAGCCATCCCTAGCTATTGCCTAGCCATCCCTAGCTATTGCCTAGCCATCCCTAGCTATTGCCTAGCCATCCCTAGCTATTGCCTAGCCAACCGTAGCTATTGCCTAGCCATCCCTAGCTATTGCCTAGCCATCCCTAGCTATTGCCTGACCAACCGTAGCTATTGCCTAGCCATCCCTAGCTATTGCCTAGCCATCCCTAGCTATTGCCTGACCAACCGCAGTTATTGCGTAATCTACACAAGCTATTGCCTAGCCATCCCTAGCTATTGCCTGACCAACCGTAGCTATTGCCTAGCCATCCCTAGCTATTGCCTAGCCATCCCTAGCTATTGCCTAGCCATCCCTAGCTATTGCCTAGCCATCCCTAGCTATTGCCTAGCCATCCCTAGCTATTGCCTAGCCATCCCTAGCTATTGCCTAGCCATCCCTAGCTATTGCCTAGCCATCCCTAGCTATTGCCTGACCAACCGCAGTTATTGCGTAATCTACACAAGCTATTGCCTAGCCATCCCTAGCTATTGCCTGACCAACCGTAGCTATTGCCTAGCCATCCCTAGCTATTGCCTAGCCATCCCTAGCTATTGCCTAGCCATCCCTAGCTATTGCCTAGCCATCCCTAGCTATTGCCTAGCCATCCCTAGCTATTGCCTAGCCATCCCTAGCTATTGCCTAGCCATCCCTAGCTATTGCCTAGCCATCCCTAGCTATTGCCTAGCCATCCCTAGCTATTGCCTAGCCATCCCTAGCTATTGCCTAGCCATCCCTAGCTATTGCCTAGCCATCCCTAGCTATTGCCTAGCCATCCCTAGCTATTGCCTGACCAACCGCAGTTATTGCGTAATCTACACAAGCTATTGCCTAGCCATCCCTAGCTATTGCCTGACCAACCGTAGCTATTGCCTAGCCATCCCTAGCTATTGCCTAGCCATCCCTAGCTATTGCCTAGCCATCCCTAGCTATTGCCTAGCCATCCCTAGCTATTGCCTAGCCATCCCTAGCTATTGCCTGACCAACCGTAGCTATTGCGTTACCCTTACACAAGCTATTGCCTAGCCATCCCTAGCTATTGCCTAGCCATCCCTAGCTATTGCCTGACCAACCGTAGCTATTGCGTTACCCTTACACAAGCTATTGCCTAGCCATCCCTAGCTATTGCCTGACCAACCGCAGTTATTGCGTAATCTACACAAGCTATTGCCTAGCCATCCCTAGCTATTGCCTGACCAACCGCAGTTATTGCGTAATCTACACAAGCTATTGCCTAGCCATCCCTAGCTATTGCCTGACCAACCGTAGCTATTGCGTTACCCTTACACAAGCTATTGCCTAGCCATCCCTAGCTATTGCCTAGCCATCCCTAGCTATTGCCTGACCAACCGTAGCTATTGCGTTACCCTTACACAAGCTATTGCCTAGCCATCCCTAGCTATTGCCTGACCAACCGCAGTTATTGCGTAATCTACACAAGCTATTGCCTAGCCATCCCTAGCTATTGCCTGACCAACCGCAGTTATTGCGTAATCTACACAAGCTATTGCCTAGCCATCCCTAGCTATTGCCTGACCAACCGTAGCTATTGCCTAGCCATCCCTAGCTATTGCCTAGCCATCCCTAGCTATTGCCTAGCCATCCCTAGCTATTGCCTAGCCATCCCTAGCTATTGCCTGACCAACCGTAGCTATTGCGTTACCCTTACACAAGCTATTGCCTAGCCATCCCTAGCTATTGCCTGACCAACCGTAGCTATTGCGATACCCTTACACAAGCTATTGCCTAGCCATCCCTAGCTATTGCCTGACCAACCTTTTTTTTTTTTTTTTTTTTTTTTTTTTTTTTAGATGGCACCCGACACAGCGTGTCATAGCCAATGAGGACTAGGATTGGGTAACCTTTAACCTTTACATATTTATTTATGTTTTTTTTTTTTTTTTATTACTTAATTTTGCCTTTATTTCTGCAATCTTAATGTTCCTTTGTCGCTGCAACTGCTGCAATAAATTCTTTAAATGCATTGAAGCATTCGATTGACTCCACTATTGTAGTCATATCTAGATTGTAGTCGTAGATCCGTCTCATTAGCCTCACCCGGATACTGTCGTAGAGCTTGCATCTCTTAATTATATGTTCCACGCTTTCAGGCTCTTCTCCACATCTACATAAAGGACTTTGCGTCTTCTTGAATTTAAATAGATATTCCTTAAAGTCTCCATGGCCCGAAAGGTACTGAGTCGTGTGATGGTCCACTAACAACCAGTCTTTTTCCAATCTTGCCTTAATCGTCGGAAAGTATTTTTTTGTGATGGATGCCTTGGTCGATGTTTGCCATGCTGTTTCCCATTCCTCTATTACCCATTCCCACGCTGCTTCCTTTATTTTTCTTTTGAAATTTGCATCTTCCCTAGGAATTTGCAGCTTGTTAGATAGGCTATACGGAATTGTGCTAGAGAGTTCCCATTCTTTAATCTTTTGCGTCTGGGCTATTCTGGCCATGATTACCAAATCGATTGGTGGTATCCCTGCAATTACACTAGCTCCTTCGTACGATATTGTTCTGTATCCTTTTATAAGCCTCAAAAGTATTATTCTTTGGATTTTTAAAAGACTTTTCATGTGGTTGCTTTTTAGTAGATGCCCCCAGGCGGCCACTGCATAAGTCGCTATACTAATTGTGCATGATTTGTATATTTGGATGGAAGGCTTGAATTCCATGCCCCATAAGGCACCAGACATCCTACCCAGTATGTTTAACACTGTATTACTTTTGACTAGGATCCTGTCTATATGGGGATGGATCGCTAGTCCTTGTCCAAAGCTTACTCCCAGGTAGGTAACCTCTTCTGGAAATTCTATTCGCGTTCCTTCCACGAATATCCTAAGAGGGTGAGCGGCATCGACTTTCCCCCTAAGAAGGAGTCCACTGGTTTTATTCGCTGCTATCTTCATTCTTGCATCTCGTATCCAGTCACACACTAGCGTCATCGCTGCGTTTGCCGCGTCCTGGAGCTTCTGTCTTGACGTTGCCTTAACTATTACTAGTATATCGTCAACGAAGGCTATTACACTATATCCTTGGCGTTCTAGGTTGACGAGCAAGTTGTTGATTAACACTAACCAAAGATATGGTCCTAGGACCGACCCTTGTGGGCTACCCTTCTCAACATCAAGGGCGACCTCGACCCCTCCTATATCCCTTAAATAAGCCTTTCTGTTTTCCAGGAAGCTACTCAGTATGCTGTGGAGGTTGCTAGGTAATTCCAAGTTCTGTAGCTCCTTTAGGATTCTGGGCCACCATGCGTTGTCGTAAGCCCCGGCGATGTCTATACTGACTGCCAATGCATATCTCTCGCCTCCATCGTTCGCCTCACTTATTAATGTTTTTATTGCCAGCTCAGTTGACCTTCCTTTTATCCCTCCGAACTGTCGCTCACTTATGTTAGGGATAATATATCTTGTTATTTCCCTCTTTACTAGCTTTTCTAGAACTTTACCCATGACCGGAAGAAGGCATATGGGTCTGTAGCTATTCGGTATGGACAGATCTCTTGGGCCCTTTTTATTAAGAATTATGATCGAAGCCCTCTTCCAACATATTGGGAAATGCCCTACTTCGAGACAGCAGTTCAGGAGTTCAGTAAACTCAGCCCCGATTATCTTGAAGGCTTCTCGTAAAATTCTGGGACTTATACCGTCTCCTCCCGGAGCTCCATTGGGGTTCAAACTGTCTACTGCTAATTCGACATCTAGTGTATCCCATGCATCGGCCATGTCTTGACCAGATGGGACCCTGACCTGTTCTCTCATGAGCTTTTCTGCCGGAGTGTCGTTAGCAGCATCGTCCTCGCCGAGCATCTCTTGTAGCATATTTCTTGCTGCTATGTCTATGTTGTCGGGGTATATATTATTGCTTGTAATGGCTGGTAGAGCTGTGTATGCCTGGTATTTTCCTTTGATTGACCGGTATGCGATTCCCCAAGGGCCTTTTTCTGTTGTGTTTTCAATAAACTCCTTCCAGGACTTCCTCTTCGCACTCTTGACCTTCCTTACATATTTTTTATTTACCGTCTTGTAGAGGGATTTCAATGCCTGATCTGTGCGATGGCTTTCGCCCTTTTAATGGATATGTCGGCTGCATCTGTAATTACTTTCCCCATTGCTTCCGCCTCTCTATCGATATCACTCCGTTTAACCGGGAACTCTATTCTTCCTACTACGCCAATTTTTACTCTCTGCAACTCCATCTTGAATTTCTCCCAGTCAGCATTTCTGGTAATGTAGTTCATACGTAATGTTTTCATTGGTTGAAGTGAACTGATCTTACATCTAATGGTTGCGTGGTCACTGCTAGTGTCGAAGTCCGCCTTCCATCCCTGAATGAGGCTAATCATATCGGAAGTGCACAGGGTAACGTCAATGCTCGAGCTTCCCCTTGGTCCGTCAAAAGTTACCGGCTTAGCGTCTTGATTTAGTAAGCACAGTCCCATCTCGGAAATAAATTCAAATAAAATCTTACCTCTCAGATTCGTGACCCTTGAACCCCACTCTGCATGCCACGAATTGCTGTCGAGGCATATTATTATGCACTGTCCGAGCGTACGGATGACCTCTCGGATTTCTTCTAGGATAGGCCTCATAGCCGCTTTTGGAGGAAGGTACGCTGAAACCACATGGATCTGGTGCGGCTCGGCTTTTACTGTCATAACCGCTACGTGACACGAGCATATGCCATAGTGCCCCACAACTTCCCGCGCAACACCCATCGCCACAACAGCAGCCTTGACCCTCCTGTCGTTATCGGCACGGTACACATATCTTGCATGGCTAGGAACTGTAATCAACCTGCCTTCTTTTACTGGTGGCTCCTGGACAGCGATGATTGAGTTTGTTCCGCTCATCCTCCACACCTCTTCTGCCACGTATCTGCTTTTTGCTAGATTGATCTGAATTACTTCGATTTCCAGGCCCGATCCACTCCGTCTATTCTCTTGACGCTCCATACTCTGTCCGTTTCACTACATTTCCTAGAAACCTTAGGTATGACTGGCACTTGGGGTCGTATGCTGGATGGTTAGATCTGATTCTGGCGTCGACACAATTCCTGCACTTAGGCTCTTTTTGCCTGTTTGGGCAGACCTTGGTCTGGTGCGCACCTGAGCACCACGCACATATATCTTGACCGCTTAAACACGATTTCCCAATATGGCCGTATTTTTGGCATTTATAGCACCTCGGCTGTTCGATGTAATCATAACATATCATTCTATACAGGCCAACGTTAAACCTCTCCTTGATGAGATGCGTCCTCGACACAGGGACCGTTTCGACCACCCATTGGCCTGTGTGCCCAAATTTTTTCCCCCTTTGGAACAGAGCTCTTATCGATATACTTGGTTTGCTGCTAGGGTCCAGGAGCATGACTCTTTCCCTAATCTTGTCTTCTATTTTTCCTGGGTCCCATGATCTTGGCACACCCACTACCACTACCCTTGGGAGCCTACGAGCAACCTGCGATACTTTTATATTACTCCCTAACCCGGATTTTGCTATGTTGTCGGTAAGCTCTTTCGCTACCCCACTGTTCGCCACTTTTATAATCAGAGCACCTTCCTTGGCGAAGCGCATTTCTTTGATATCTTTGCCCAACGCGCTCGGATCAATCTCCTCCGCAATCACTGCCAGCGCTTCAGCTTTTTCCTCTGGGCGACTGATCCCTTCTTGAATTAGCTCTAATCTAATAGTCAAAGAGGGGCTGGAAATTGCCTTTGTGTCAGCCGATGGGACACTGCTTTGTATTCCTGCCTTGGTTAGAATCTTAGTACGCGATGCTGGTGTCATTTTCGGTCCCTTGTTCGCTTTTTTTTTTTTGATTCCTCACGCCGGTCCATCCTTTGGCATCATTTTCCGTAGCGCTTCCGTTATCCTCCACCGGAAAAGGGGAGGGGATCCTTTCCATGCCCGACCGATCATTGCCACACACCTGGCTGTATGAGGCTTGCGAGTTGATCCTATCGTTTACCTGTTTTATCATGGCGCTGCACGCTTTTTCCACCGCTGCCTCTATATCCGGCTTTATCAGCTTGACCACTTCGGCGGCGAGTTCGCTCTTTTCGACACGCTTTTTATGTGTAAGAGGGGTTGAACCGCATGCGTTACTTTTAGGTGGACCTTGCTCAGATGCCAGAACTTGCTCGGCCAACATTTCGATAATTTGAATAAGCCTGTTGACGTTAGCATTAATGATTTTTTTTATTTATCTTTTTATCCGGGTCCTTGACGAAATCCTGAAGGCGAACACCTATTTCCTTGGCCTCACCAACCTCTGTCATGGTCATCTTGCTGATTTCTTCCTTTTTCCTTTTCTCATCCTGGTTCCCGTCCAAATCGATCCTGAGTCTTTTAGGGTTCTTGAGTTGCAGCATCTTTTCAGCGATGTTGACATCAGTTAGAGATGGGGAGCTATAGTTTTTCCCATATTTCATCTGATCCTTATTGGGATTTGCCCCTTGGTTGAGACTGGACTTAGAGCCGCTGCCATTGCTCGACTCTTCTCGTGTCATTTCTGTCATTAGCACTTTGCTAATATCATCCACATTCGGCGATCTTGATAGCCTAACTCTTGGTTGGAAGGGATCTTCGACTTGAAGGATTCCTTCCCTACTGATATCCTCCATGCTCCAGCGGCTTACTGAGTGACCCCCACCATCGCCACTGAAATGGGAGGTCCCGGCGCCCCGGGTGGCGGCATTTACATCATTATCTTTTTTCAACTTATTCATATTTATTCCGTAACCCGCAACAGAGACAAACACGCGACCACTCCAGCCTATTTGGTGCGAAGTCTTTTTTTTTTTTTTTTTTTTCCTGGTTAGAATGTGAGTAGAACACCGAAAACTTTTACCAATGCGGCTCTTCATATAATATTACCTAATTATCACTAGCTCTTGCCTAACCATTCCTAGCTATTGCCTAACCACCCCTAGCTATTGCCTGGCCATCCCTAGCTATTGCCTAACTATCCCTAGCTATTGCCTAATCATCCCTAACTTTTGCCTAATCATCTCTAGCTATTGCCTATCCATCCCTACCTATTGCCTTGCCATCCATACCTATTGCCTAACCATCCCTAGCTATTACCTAATTATCACTAGCTATTGCCTAACCATCCCTAGCTATTGCCTAACCATCCCTAGCTATTGCCTAATCATCTCTAGCTATTGCCTAACCATCCCTAGCTATTGCCTAATCATCTCTAGCTATTGCCTATCCATCCCTATCTATTGCCTTGCCATCCATACCTATTGCCTAACCATCCCTAGCTATTACCTAATTATCACTAGCTATTGCCTAACCATTCCTAGCTATTGCCTAACCACCCCTAGCTATTGCCTGGCCATCCCTAGCTATTGCCTAACTATCCCTAGCTATTGCTTAATCATCCCTAACTTTTGCCTAATCATCTCTAGCTATTGCCTATCCATCCCTATCTATTGCCTTGCCATCCATACCTATTGCCTAACCATCCCTAGCTATTGCCTAATTATCACTAGCTCTTGCCTAACCATTCCTAGCTATTGCCTAACCATCACTAGCTATTGCCTGGCCATCCCTAGATATTGCCTGACCAACCGTAGATTTTGCCTAACCATCCCCAGCTATCGCCTAATCACCCCCTGCTATTAGTCCTTGAAAGGGCGATTGTCCAATGCAAATAGCGAGATATTATAATCCCGTGACTCCATTATCTCCCAAAGCCTTTTTAGAACAGACGAGAGATTGTCTGTTTGTCTGAGAGTGTTGGAGTTCTCTGCTTTCAAATTGAGCGACTAGATGAGATTAACTGGATTTAGCCAAACTAATACCGCGGGAAGGCTGATGATGATTTAGGATCAGACCATGCAATCTCCAGTTTTATCTCCCAAAGCTTTATTTCCCTCGCTTAAAAGCAAAACCAGCATCGAATGGAAAATGAAAAAAAAACAAAAAACTACAAAATATTATCTATAAACTGAAATATATGTACAGTTAAATTTAATAAATAATAAATATAGTAAATAACAAATAATAATTTAATAATATATATTCTTCTCACAAACTGATCCTCAGACCTAGAGTCCATTCACCTTTACGTCTTCTTATACCTGGATCTAAAATTTATGCGGAAAATAAAATAATATATAATCTTTTTTGCTATACAAATATTTTATTGTAAATATTATGGAATGTGTTTTTCATTCCGAAATCATCCATTTGATTATAATCATATCTATTCACCAAGATAAGGATGTCATGGGCTAGCAATGATAAGGATGTAATAGATCACCCATGATATGGGCGTAATGGGTTATCAATGATATAGATGTAATGGGTCAACTGTACCAAAATAAATTTAATTTGAAAGAATATTAAAACTATAAAAAAAAAACATTTAAAGCGAGACTCACTTACCAACACCTGGGGTGGTAAAATTTATCCGGATAGACAACGGATAGCCAGGTTCAATGAGGTATGAAACCCAGGTGATCCAAATAAAAAAAAAAGAACACAACAAGATACTCAGAGCTGGTAACTATATTGATATAAGTACAAAAGGTTCCCCGTAAAAAAAAAAAAAAAAAATATACATATACATATACATATATATATATATATATATATATATATATATATATATATATATATATATATACCTTAAATATAATAAATATCTTGAAATTCAACAAATAGTTCCCAATAAAAATGTAAACACACATATACCCAAAAACAATCAATATCTATAAATACCAAAAATAAATAAATTCCCAATAAAAGAGTAAGCATGTATATATATATATATATATATATATATATATATATATATATATATATATTATTAATATATAGAAATATCACAAGAAGGATTAATATTATTCAAATATTGAATACTTTATATATATATATATATATATATATATATATATATATATATATATATATATATATATATATATATATAAGTAAAAGGTATCGATACATAGATGTATATACACCAGATATAATTATTAATCTGGGAAGAAGCCAAAATTAGACTCTCGATAAAAGCATAAATATATAGCATACACCAGATGCAAACAGTAATCTGGGAAGAAGCCAAAATTAGACTCTCGATAAAAGCATAAATAAATATATGTATACATACAACAGGTATAATTATTAATCTGGGAAGAGACAAATGTAGACTTTCAATAAAAGCTTATACATATAACATACACCAGATACAATCAGTAATCTGGGAAGAAGCCAAAAATTTGACTCTCGATAAAAGCATAAATATAAATATATATATATATATATATATATATATATATATATATATATATATGTATATATATATATACATACATACACCAGGTATAATTATTAATCTGGGAAGAAGCAAAAATATAGACTTTGAATAAAATCATGAACATACACCAGATACAATCAGTAATCTGGGAAGAAGCCAAAAATAGACTTTCGATAGAGACATAAACACATATATATCAAATATATTTAATTTGGGAAAAGACACAATTCTCAAAAACTCATAAAATTCCATAGTCTGGCCTGGCCAATAATTACATGAGAATAATACATGACGATAAAACTGAAGTCGATAACTATCCAATAAATTGGCATAGTAAACACATAGTGAAGAATTATTGAACTGCAACTAAATGTACAATTCCAAAACCTGGCATAGCCACCAATATCAAATTACAACAACACAAAATTTTGGTAATCTGGCATTGCCAATAACTTATTTAGCGATAGTAAACTTAACTTTTCCCAAATTTTTAAGCTATACACAATATAGTTACTTGCACTCATGGCAGTACTTGAACGGCAAAAATTTAAATGAGGCCTGGAGATAAATAAAACGTGGAGCCTCCTGGTGTCCAGCAGAAGATAAAATGTATGGGTTACTCACTCATTTGTCCCACAATATGCTCTAAAAGCCTACCACATGGAGTTCTAATCACATGTTCGGCCAAAACGATAAACGGAGAAGACAAATGCCGTCTTTTCGTGCTACTGGATCTTCATTTTCATTATTAACAAAAGTCCGACTCGCAGGAACTGCGTCATCTTAGCGCGGTTCCAGTTCTTTTTTTTTTTTTTTTTTTTTTTTTACGGCGCATCTACATCTAGGTCATTAGCGCCGACATCCAGGGTGTAGCGAGGAATTTTACCAGCGAGCCGTGGGATGATAAAATTCCTGCCGGAGGTTGGGAATCGAACCCACCATCTCCCGCTTATGAATCCAAGGCGCTAGCCATTAGACCACGGGAGACCCCGGTTCCTGTTCATATCCCTATTCTCATTTGAAAAGCATAGAATAGAAACAGATAATATTTTCCTTGGCCTTTGTTCAAAGGGTTTTATGGCTATACCTGGGGTCGGGTCCGCAAGACCCTAGAAACCTCTTCTACCGATACTTCATTTCATACGTTTCAATGAATTGGAAAATATCAAAAATTTTCACATATTCCTGTGTATTTTTACTATAGTAATAATTCTACAGATAAAATCAATTAAAAAATAAAATAAAAAAACCAACAGCATAAAGGCAATTGAAAGTATTCAAAAGACGTCATCGAATCTTTCTCTTGGCAAGCTATATTTCTAACAATGAATTGTTTTTCTTATTTTGCCTAATCTGTTTTATTGTAAAATACATTATCCAACTATAAGCAATTAAAAAATAACAAGGAATAATAACAGACAAAAAGAACAGTTCGAATAAGCAAAATCAATTACTATAATGTTTTAAGCACTTATTTCTCCAATTGACATCGCCTAATCAAAACTTTCATCAGAAACTTTTTTGTAGAGCATTTAGTAAGCTTTCTAATGGTATTCTTTCGTTTATCAAGATTCTCAACCTTTTTCGAGATATTAAGGAAAATATACAAAGTTACCAAAACTTTTTATGTCTGTTAATAAAATATTTTATTCTAACCCTTCCTTAACTCCAAACGTAACCAAAATTTCAACATATTAGTTTTAATGATAGTAAAACATGCAGAAAATGTTTCAACTGAATCCCATGATTCTAAGTACCCAAACCAAAAACGGTATTCAAAAACTATTTTTCCAATTTTCTCAAAAACGGTTAAAGCTATCGCCTTGAAAATGGTTTCATTCGTTTTCCTAGCCAAAGAAGCCTATAAAACAAGTACTTACAAGCTTATGAACTCAAAAACGTAAGCGTTACGATTTTTTTTACGCGAATTTCGCCCGAAACGCCATTTTCCAGTGGACGGATTTTGCTGGTTAACGAACTTGACCTTTCAAATCGGACGACGGATTTTTGTACCAAATTTCATCACAATCGGACCATTAGGGAAGCCAGAAATGAGCGAACGGACAAATATATATATAAATATATACACAATATATATATATATATATATATATATATATATATATATATATATACAAATTTGAACCACCGTTATTTTCGGTCTCTATGGGTTCTGAAACGCGAAATTTTCTAGTCGGCACTTCCGGATTGTTTCATTGTATCAACCTTATAAGCGGGGTTCCTCCCTATGGGGGAGGGAGGAACCGCGCTAATGAGTGATTAATTTAATAAGTACCACCTAATAAGCATAGAAACCTTCGATTACCTTGTTGGAGGTATGAAAGAGGAGTTGAGAGGCCAATCAATCTTCCGGAAGTATATCAGTCACGAAAAAAATCGTAGAGTAATAGTTAATTTTTAACTATTATAATAACACTACGATAAAAAAATCATTAGTATTTTACATATTTTAAAATAATTAATAAGAAAGGAAGCTAGAAGGTTATAATCATTGGAAGGTTATAAACAACTTTCCCCGTAATTTAAAAAGTCCGATTCGCAGGAACTGCGTCATCTTAGCGCGGTTCCGTTCTTATCTCTAGTGTTTATGAAGGCATAGAATAGAAACAGTTATTACTTTGTTTAGGTCAATAGCGAAACACCTATCCAAATGAAATCTCAAACAAACCAGTCTTGAAAGGTCTTGATTTACAATCTTATCTGTATGGGTCAGCTATCCCATAAGTCGGGCAGAAAGGCCTCCGCTCAGAGGCATTTGGAAAGCCTTGGGATCTCTCTCTTTGAACGCTACATTTTTAACAATAAATTTATCTTCTTATTTTACTTAATCTGTTTTATTGTCAAATACATTATCCGACTATAAGCAATTTAAAAATAACAAGGAATAAAACAAACAAAAATAACCGTTCGAATAAACGAAATCAATTACTTTAAAGTTTTAAGAACTTATTTCTCCGATTGACGTCGCCTAATTAAAACTTTCTTTAGAACCTTTTTTGTAGAGCATTTAGTAAGCTTTCGAATGGTAACCTTCTGCTTCCCAGGATTGTCAACGGTTTTCGAGATACTAACGGAAGTATACAAAGTTACCAAAACTTTTCTTGTCTGTTAATAAAATATTTTATTCTAACCCTTTCTTTCCTCCAAAAATAACCAAAATTTCAACATATTAGTGTTGATGAAATTCGAACATGCAGAAAATGTTTCAACTGAATCCCATGATTCTAAGTACCCAAACCAAAAACGGTATTCAAAAATTATTTTTCCAATTTTCTCGAAAACGGTTAAAGCTATCGCCTTGAAAATGGTTTCATTCGTTTTCCTAGCCCAAGAAGCATATAAAACGAGTACTTACAAGCTTATGAACTCAAAAACGTAAGCGTTACGATTTTTTTGCGCGAATTTCGCCCCAAACGCCATCTTCCAGTGGGCGGATTCTGCTGGTTAACGAACTTGACCTTTCAAATTGGAAGACGGATTTTTGTACAAAATTTTATCACAATCGGACCATTAGGGAAGCCAGAAATGAGCGAACAAACAAATATATATATATATATATATATATATATATATATATATATATATATATATATATATAAATATATACATATATATATATATATATATATATATATATATATATATATATATACAAATTTGAACCACCGTTATTTTCGGTCTCTAGGGGTTCTGAAACGCGAAATTTTCTATTCGGCACTTCCGGATTGTTTCATTGTATCAACCTTATAAGCGGGGTTCCTCCCTATGGGGGAGGGAGGAACCGCGCTAAAAACAATGAAAAAAAAAGAATTTAAATTTCTAAATTTTATAAGCTTTCATTTTAAAAAAAAAGTCCGTCACGCAGGAGCTGCATAACTAAGCACTTTCCTCAGAATTTGGGTAGTGTAGACTGCTTTCCAGAACAATTTGCTTAAAATATCCTACATAAATAAAATAAAAACATGAATAGTTCTCTTTTAAATTTGTAATGAGTAACTGATCGATTATTAATTTGCTTCCCGAGTTAAGTTTACACATAGTACCTATTACACTACGTAATACATACAAAAAACCTCATATTATCGTATTTTGATCTAACGCAGGAACAGGGTACAGTCCCTCTAGTGTTAGAAAGCGCTCCTTGCGGTGGCTTTCTGAACCTACGTCTGGCGGGCTTTTCTATTGAAATATATTACAAATTAAACCCCCGCTTTCCGATTGACCTATTCAGCTCATTTTTACAACAATTCTTTCTCATGAGTTACCGCGTTTCGTTACAACACAGCAGAAATTACGACCGGTATGAGTATATTAGGAATTTGGGTCCAGAGTAAACCCCCACTTCTAATGAACCGATTTAGTTTATTTTTACAACACATATTTACCTGTAGATTACCACTACGAATACCGAGTTTCGTCGAAATATACCAAAAATCACGGCTGGTAGTCGCGAATTGGTATTGTGGGTCCGGAGTAAACCCCCCTTCTAATGAACCGATTTAGTTTATTTTTACAACACATATTTACCTGTGGATTAACACTACGAATACCGAGTTTCGTCAAAATATACAAAAAATCACGGCTGGTAGTGGCGAATTGGTATTGTGGGCCCGGAGTAAACCCCCCCTTCTAATGAACCGATTTAGTTAATTTTTATATCTCACTTTTCTCTCTATATTACCACTACGAATACCAAGTTTCGTTGAAATAAAACAAATATTACGGCTGACATAGTCAAATTAGTGTTTTGGGTTCGGGGTAAACCCCCCCTTCCGGTGGACCGACTTTGGTGGTTAACGAACTCGTTCAATCGTTTGCTAATTGAATGCTATATACCAAGTTTCGTGATGAAAAAACAAAAACTCTGGCCGCTATCGTGTTAACAGACATATATATATATATATATATATATATATATATATATATATATATATATATATATGTATATATATATATATATATATATATATATATATATATAAATATATATATATATATAAATATATATAAATTTTAACGGGTGTCATTTTCGGTGTCTACTCGGTAGGATCGATAAAGATTTGAAGAAATTTTTCAAAAATTCCGTCATGAGTCCAACCTCAATAGCTACTTTCCTTCGGAGGAAAGTGCTAAAATGCATTGAAATCGGTTAAGATTTTGCGGCTGTAGGCTTTTTAGCGCGGTTCTTCCCTCCCCCATAGGGAGGAACCCCGCTTATAAGGTTGATACAATGAAACAATCCGGAAGTGCCGACTAGAAAATTTCGCGTTTCAGAACCCCTAGAGATCGAAAATAACGATGGTTAAAATTTGTATATATATATATATATATATATATATATATATATATATATATATATATATTTGTCTGTTCGCGGATTTCTGGCCTCCCTAATGGTCCGATTTTGATGAAATTTGGTCCAAAAATCTGTCGCCCAATTTGAAAGGTCAAGTTCGTTAACCAGCAAAATCCGCTCACTGGAAGATGGCGTTTGGGGCAAAATTCGCGCAAAAAAAATCGTAACGCTTACGTTTTTGAGTTCATAAGCTTGCAAGTACTCGTTTTATATGCTTCCTGGGCTAGGAAAATGAATGAAACCATTTTCAAGGCGATAGCTTTAACCGTTTTCTAGAAAATTGGAAAAATAGTTTTTGAATACCGTTTTTGGTTTGGGTACTTAGAATCATGGGATTCAGTTGAAACATTTTCCGCATATTCTACTTTCACCAAAACTAATATGTTGAAATTTTGGTTACGTTTGGAGTTAAGGAAGGGTTAGAATAAAATATTTTATTAACAGACAAAAAGTTTTAGCAACTTTGGTTACTTTCCTTAATATCTCGAAAAAGGTTGAGAATCATGGTAAACGGAAGAATAACATTAGAAAGCTTATTAAATGCTCTAAAAAAAAGGTTCTAATGAAAGTTTTGATTAGGTGATGTCAATCGGAGAAATAAGAGCTTAAAACTTTAAAGTAATTGATTTCGCTTATTCGAACTGTTCTTTTTGTCTGTTTTTTATTCCTTGTTATTTTTTAATTGCTTATAGTTGGATAATGTATTTGAAAATAAAACAGGTTAAGAAAAATAAGAAAAACAATTTAATGTTAGAGATATGGATTTCCAAGATATAGCTTTTCAACTGCCTAGCGTCCTTCCTAGGGAGGGTTGTTTGTCTTTGATTTTGCTACTTAGAATTATGGGATACAGTTGAAACATTTTCTGCATGTTCGAATTTCATCAACACTAATATGTTGAAATTTTTGTTACGTTTAGAGTAAAGGAAGGGTTAGAATAAAATATTTTATTAACAGACAAAAAAAGTTTTGGTAACTTTGTATACTTTCGTTAGTATCTCGAAAACCGTTGACAATCTTGTGAAGCGGAAGATTGCCATTCGAAAGCTTACTAAATCCTCTACAAAAAAGGTTCTGAAGAAAGTTTTAATTAGGCGATGTCAATCGGAGAAATAAGAGCTTAATACTATAAATTAATTGATTTCGTTTATTCGAATGGTTCTTTTTGTCTGTTTTATTCCTTGTTATTTTTTAATTGCTTATAGTTGGATAATGTATTTGACAATAAAACTGGTTAAGTAAAATAACAAAAACAATTTATTGTTAGAAATATAGATTTCCAGGGTTCCTAGACCTTGTCACTAGCGGGATCTAGTGTTAGCCGACCCTTCCAGGTAAGATTGTAAATCATGACCTTTCAAGACTTTACTACACACAGGAATAGCGTTAGTGACCATAAGGGTTGACACGCCATTATAATAATTAATTTAAAAAAAAAGACTGGTGGAACCAAAATAATAACTGCTTCTATTTTAATCTTTCCAAATTAGACTAGGGATATGAACGGAACCGCGCTAAGATGATGCAGTTCCTGCGAGACGGACTTTTTTTTAATATCGGTCTAGGAACAAACAAGTTTGAAGGGCCCGGGATCGGGAGTCATCGGATCGGATCGGGACAAATGTAGGTTCACCCTTAGTCGATTCCAGCTGATGCCAATCATTTCTTATTAGTTTAATTGCATTGATCATAAATCGCACTAGTATTTCTAAAGTGACACAACTCAAAAATGGGTTTTATTCACACCGTTATAGTTACGTCTGTGAAAGACATGGTAAATATATCTTTATCAACCATCAAAACTGTATGTACACCAGAGGGCACTTGTGTCACCCTCCAGTCATAATCCTAAGGCCCCTACATAGGCAAGAGTGACACATTTTCAGTTGAGTTTTATTTTGAGTTGTGTCACTTTAGAAATACTAGTGCGATATGTGGATTGGTTGAAATCATGGTCTTCTATAGCAAGATTTGACACAACAGTTAGAATAAAAGTGGAAATCCTTGTAAACAGACAATGCGATCCAAAGCAAAACTCAGAATTCAAAATTAATTAGTATTTAGAAGAGAATAGGAGAGGAGAAAGCACGGACGAGGACTGAAGTTAATATTCTTTCGTGAAAGTTTGAAAGTTAAATGAAAATGAGTAAAACTGAAGTGAGTTTTAAGCTTCACCTCCAACTAAAAGGTTTACTTTAGCTTTTAGCTTCGGGCTTATTAGCCGAGTATTACAGGAGAACCTAGCAGCTGTCGGAAATTGATAAAGAGACACTCAGGCTTCAGATGGACCATTTAAAGATCAAAATTTAAGCAGATTAAAGCATAGTATTAATCAGCCATTTTCTGAATGGGTGTAACATCCTACAAATATTTTCCAAGGATTTTTAATTTTTCGGACGAGAGCTTGCGGTTTCTCAGGTTTTTGAGAACTTCAAATAATCATTTTTTTTTTTTTTAAAGAGAAATGAAAATGACAACCTCTACTGATGGAACCATTATTACAGCGCTTCTTAGCGAATTATTATTATTAACGAAACCCGGCCTTCAGTCGTAACTTTAGGGGTTTATTCTGCACCTCATTTGTAGTTCAGGGGCGCAGAAATGAGCGTTCTATCTCAACATGTAGCAGAGCTACTCAAACGTTTGAGTATTTTCAAAACTACCGGTTTTAATGAAGACCTTGGTTTTCAGGAATTTTAGTTAATTTACCTTAAATAACTACCACACTCTTAGAATCTACATTAAATTTCCAATATTCATTAAATATTAGTCCTTAAAAAATAAACATACGTTTCAAGCTACTAGAAAACCATGTTATAATTAAATGCTTTAATCCTCTTCCTGTAAAGCCAAGATAAAATGACTATTTCTTAGATACTACAATAGCATATAAAATAAATGAATTCTATATATTTCTTCAAGGATTATCTATCGAATTTATAAAATGAACGAGATCCGAGCATACAAACCATCAAAACTTATCAAACTCAATTGAACTAACCTTGTCTAAATTTAAATGATTAACTTTTAGGTATAAAATAATATGCCTCAATTATCTTTTCTTTTTTTTCTTCTTTGTTTTATTTTATTTCTTATCGCAGAAATAATTTAAACTTGTACTCATATAAACAACGAATTCAGGATAAGAACTTTATTAACTTCGTTCAAACTCAGTTGATGTCTCACATTTCGTTATCTGCTAATCCCCATAGCTGCGGATCAGATGTATTTAATAAATAAATAATGAAACGTGTATTTAGGGCTCATAGCTTTAGATGCGAAGCCCCTAAAATAAATAAATGATGAAGCGTGTATTTAGGGCTCATAGCTTTAGATGCGAAGCCCCTAAAATAAATAAATGATGAAATGTGTATTTAAGGCTCATAGCTTTAGATGCGAAGCCCCTAAAATAAATAAATGATGAAATGTGTATTTAGGGCTCATAGCTTTAGATGCGAAGCCCCTAAAATAAATAAATGATGAAGCGTGTATTTAGGGCTCATAGCTTTAGATGCGAAGCCCCTAAAATAAATAAATGATGAAATGTGTATTTAGGGTTCATAGCTTTAGATGCGAAGCCCCTAAAATAAATAAATGATGAAATGTGTATTTAGGGCTCATAGCTTTAGATGCGAAGCCCCTAAAATAAATAAATGATGAAATGTGTATTTAGGGCTCATAGCTTTAGATGCGAAGCCCCTAAAATAAATAAATGATGAAATGTGTATTTAAGGCTCATAGCTTTAGATGCGAAGCCCCTAAAATAAATAAATGATGAAATGTGTATTTAGGGCTCATAGCTTTAGATGCGAAGCCCCTAAAATAAATAAATGATGAAATGTGTATTTAGGGCTCATAGCTTTAGATGCGAAGCCCCTAAAATAAATAAATGATGAAGCGTGTATTTAGGGCTCATAGCTTTAGATGCGAAGCCCCTAAAATAAATAAATGATGAAATGTGTATTTAAGGCTCATAGCTTTAGATGCGAAGCCCCTAAAATAAATAAATGATGAAATGTGTATTTAGGGCTCATAGCTTTAGATGCGAAGCCCCTAAAATAAATAAATGATGAAGCGTGTATTTAGGGCTCATAGCTTTAGATGCGAAGCCCCTAAAATAAATAAATGATGAAATGTGTATTTAGGGTTCATAGCTTTAGATGCGAAGCCCCTAAAATAAATAAATGATGAAATGTGTATTTAGGGCTCATAGCTTTAGATGCGAAGCCCCTAAAATAAATAAATAAAATTTCCAATAGGAAACATCCATTCTTGAATCATTATCATGAAAATTAATAGCTATACTAAAGTCCATATGGATGTGAACTTATGACATTAGTGTTTTCTTATTATTACTTAATAAGCTCTAAAATCGTACCTGGTAGTTTTATAAAAAATTTATTTGAATCTAATTTTTTTCTGATTTCAGAATCAAAACTTTCTAAATGTGCTTTAGTGTGAAGGAGCCATTCTGAACGCAATCTTTGATTTTACACGATAATGGTGATTTGACAATAATGGATGTTTCTTACTGGAAATTAAATGTAGATTTTAAAAGTGTGGTCTTTATTTACGATAATTTAACCAAAAAATCCCGAAACCAAAGGTTTTCATAAGAAAAAAAGCGATAGTTTTTAAAATAGACAAAAGTTTGAGTAGCTCTACTACATGTTGAGATAGGACGCTCATTTCTGCTCCCCTGAACTACAAATGACGTACAGAAAAAACCCCTAAAGTTATGACATCTCAATGCGGGACATCCTGTATAGAAATACGCCAAAATAACGCGGCGATTTGGACTTTCTGCGGATTATAATTGCTAAAAACATGCACTGTCTAGTTTAAAAGCGTGAACTTGAATTGAATACTTGTGCAAACTACTGACTGTGTACCTGTTGCATGGATAAAAGTGTTTATACTCAGCAATATCTCTAGGCCATCCTCTTCCCGAGATATTGGCCGACATGTTTTATGCAGTAGGTGTGTATCATGACGTGAGCCGCTTGCAAAAGCAACTCCTGAATTTTTCTATCTAGCTCTTCGAGGCAGGCGTCATGTTTTCTTTTTCTGCTGTTTTTCCGTTTTTCCTACCGCGTGAAATCTACCCCTACCTCTATGTGGATAATTTATTATCTCTAAAATACTCAGGAGTTTCCCAATTGCAAGTTTAACTTACGGCTCGACAATCTTTCTTCGTATAATATGTAATACATAATAGGAACCTTAGCCCGTTTCCGTGACATCGCTATTTCTAGTAATAGTCCAAGAGCCGGTAACCGCACGTTTCATGAAGTGTTTTATGCTCCTTGACATTTTGCTCTAATATACCACTTGGGTAGATAAGAAGGTACAGTAGAACCTCTCATATCCGACCTTCCCATAACCGACTCCTTCCGATATCCGACCTAGTGCCCGACCGTCTGTGATTCACACGCGCCCCGTTGGCGAGCCTGTTCAGACATGAAAGAGTGAGTCATCTACACTATGGTTTGTTTTCCTGGCCCAAACTGTCAGTTCTGCCGTGATTGTTGATCTGGAATGTGCTGTAATCTTGTACTGTTGTATATTTGTTAACGAAGAGTGACTTGTTGAAGCTGATGTTTCAGAAGTTACTAATGAATATCTTAACAATGACCAAATCTTAGCTGTTGTGCAGAACAAAACCGCGGACGATGAAATCGACTCGGACGAATACGAACCCACCAGTGACGACGTAGCTGGTCACTCTGCTGCTAAGGACGCCTGCGACGTAGCGGTGAAATAAATCAAGCAACATCCAAATGCAACCCCGATGGATGTATTGTGGGCTAAAAAGTGGAGGATACTTCCGAAAAGTCAAGATTACCAAAATTAAAACAACAATCCATAACTGAATTCTATAAATAAAGTATGCTTAAATTTTGTTCGTCTTTTCAAAAGAGTAAATGTTTTAAATATATATAGCAACAGTTTTACAATAAAGTTGTATTACAGTTTGTGCTGTACAATATAGCTGTTTTTATAACTTTGAAAGCCGTTTCTTTTTCCTCCTCCCGATATCCGGATATGAGAGGTTCTACTGAAT
This sequence comes from Gonocerus acuteangulatus, assembly GCA_946811695.1. NCBI lineage: Eukaryota > Metazoa > Arthropoda > Insecta > Hemiptera > Coreidae > Gonocerus > Gonocerus acuteangulatus. Next base: position 77,169,686 of record OX328128.1, read on the forward strand.
ATATGTGTTGGCTAGACTTACCGTGGGGAAAGGTGCAAAAAAAAATGTCCCCAAAATAGTTTTGTTTAGAAGCGAACTATAATGTAAAATTAAGACAATTTTACAATGAATAATAACACTTTTAAGGGGGGCAACATGTAAAAAAAAAAAAACTAAATTGTTTTTATTGTTATATTAAATGAGAGTTTTAATCACGCTGCCATTTAAACCGGGACAGCTGTACAAGATCATGTAAGCAAGAACCAATGAGAGCGCAGGGAACAACAACAAATGCGCAGTGCTCTCATTCACTCTTCACAACGGTTACACGCATTGTATTGCAGTCTATCATAGGCAACATTTATTTTTATGTTTCCTGATTATTGAACCCCACAAAAATGTCTGCCCTTTTGTAATTATTTTCAATTATGTTTGTTGAAGACGCTGTTTAAATGTGTGAATAAAGCACTTCATATAATATTAAAAATAACAACTAGGTATTACGCCTGACTCATGCTAGACATCATAGACGAGAGGACTTCCTGATAAGGAAAGCCCCTGAAGAGGTGCTACCAAAGCACGAAACATAACGGGCAAAACATATAAAATAAAGTGGAAAATGTGAACCTAAGGTGTGCTGGTTTATCGATCTCCTGCCAGAAAAAGAAATAAGAAAAAGTGGAAAATATATATGTGGTCATCTTCCAGAAGACCAACCCGGAAAAATGTAAACAGGTAACATTCACTCTAAACCGGAGAACATGTCCTACAGTCTACCTCAAAAACACTCCACTTCCAGTATCCAGCGAGGTTCGATATCTAGGATTATACCTTGACAGCCGACTGACATGGAACCCTCACACGAGACTGTAAAGACAGGGACTGAACAAACGATACGGACTACTTAGACGACTCCTTGGACCTTCATCTAAACTATCGATACAGAACAAAATTACGATATATAAAACAATCATTCGACCAATATGGACATACGGACTTGAACTCTGGGGATCTGCAAAAACATCCATCAACAGAATACAGGCATTCCAGGCAAAAGTCCTCCGTAAAATTGTAAATGCTCCTTTCTATGTTTCCAACAAAACCCTTCACAATGACCTCAACATCCCATTTGTCCTTGACCTCGCTAAAACCCGTTTACAAACGTTCCACTCCAAATTGTCTCACCATCCTAATCCCGAAGGTCTATCCTTATCTTCCCAATCCCATCCAGACAATCCTCCCTGGCGGCTTAGGAGACAGTGGCCCCGAGACAATTTACTTGCCTGATCTTTTCATGACCATTAAAATATTTATTGAGACACCTCTGGAAGTGCCAATGGCTTCTTCCAAATTTTTTATTTTTTTTATTTTATTTTACTTTTGCCAGTTTTGACAACTTGCACATAAAATATCTGCATCAACATAATTGATCATTGTACTGTTAACCTGTACAGATTTCAAATAAATAAATAAAAAAATCTTCCAAAAGAATTAATATATATTTGAGAAGCAAGCTGTAAATACGGCGACTCTCAAGCCGAAATTGTGGCTCAGATACCTAGACGACGTATTAGTGATCTGGCAACACGGTCCAAAAGAGCTAAAAATGTTCCTAACCTTTCTGAATGCTTCCCACCCATCAATCCATTTTACAATGGAAGAAGAGAAGGATGGAAAGCTTCCCTTTTTGGATCTTCTGATCATCAAAGAACCAGGCGGCGTATTAGGGCATAGAGTCTACAGGAAACCTACAGCTACTGGACGATATCTGCATGCCGAATCCCACCGCCATCCAGCGCAGAAGAGAGGGGTTGTTCAGACACTGACTCACAGGGCTTTCAGAATTATGTAGCAACGAAGCCTACCTCGAAACTGAACTCGCCTTCCTGAAGAATGACCTCAAGTCGAACGGCTATGCAACTAGGGAAGTAGACAAAGCGGCCAGCCGCATTATATAGAAAACACAAGGAAAAATACTTGAGAAACAAAATGAAGAAACCTCAAACAGAGTAACACTACCATACGTCCGAGGTATAAGCGAAAAGGTAGGCGGACTCTTCATAAATCGAGGTGAAGACGTCGCTTTCCGACCTCTAGATAATATAAGTGACTCGCTCGGATCAGCAAAGGATAAACAGTGGTTACAGGACAAGGGTGTTTACGTCCTTCCATGTGACTGTGGAACAGTCTACGTAGGACAAACAGGTAAACAGATTGCCACGAGAATAGGACAACACTCCGCTGACTACCGTCTAAGACGTAAAAAACTTCGCCTGTTGCCGGAACTCGGAGAAGAACGTCCCGGGCAGATGCTTTTTGATCAAGCAAGGGTTCTAGCTAAAGAAGAAAATCCAAAAAGAAGGTTAGTCAGAGAGGCTGTTGAGATTTTTAAGCAACCCAAGACTCTCAACCGGGACGAAGGTGTGATCCTACACCCTACCTGGAAGCCCGTACTCAGGATGGAAGATCGGTTAAAGGAAGATCGGCCGAGGAAAGACAATCAAGCACACCGCAGGAAGACGAAGAAAAGCGTCAAACAGTTCCTTCGGCTCCACGGGGTGTCAAGAGGCGCCGATTCAAGAAATGTACGTCTGTAAAGCGCCATATGTCAAAATAATTTTAAAATTGAAAAGGTTATTATAAAATAACAAACAAAAAAGTCGAAAAGAAAAAAAAAACATGTATAACGGTCTGATGAAGCAGGATGGGATTCCTGCGAAATATCACCCAGAAAAACCGACCGCTGGAGAATCCCGTATTAACATCAATAATTCTCTCCAGCGAAGAACCCTCAAAAATAATATATATATATATCTATATATATATATATATATATATATATATATATATATATATATATATAATTAATATATAGCCTGAATATATGCCAGTGGGATGTGTAAAAAATATATATTAAATACTAGTGGCTAAGCCTTTATTATGTATTGGCCAGGAACTATGATAGTAAGGATACGGCCGCTAAGCTGCAGACAAGGAGAGTATCTAAAGCCCTCCTGATTCCTGACGAGAGAGAGGTTCTAGGCCTGAAGCCTAGGGTATAGTCGTCAAGCCCTAGGGGCTTTAGTATCTATTGCCCACCTGTTGAAGTCTCCTCTGTACTATCTACTAGTAAAGCACCATCTTATACCCCATCTCATCCGCTCCAATACCATTCTATATTGACAGTTATGAGAATTCTCCACTACTTCTTCCTTCAATTAGATGTTGACAAGAAGGATCAACAGCTGGCATCAAATTTTAAAAATTACTTATTAAATTAATAAGATATTTATTTATTTACTTTATAGAGTCAACGTTGAAATTGAAAAAAAAATTAAAATAAAAATAATATTTCGAAAAAGAAGAAGAAATGAAATAAAAATTAAAAATGAGACAACATAAAAAAAAATAAATAAAACGAAAAAAAGTCGAATACATAAAATATAATAAGTAATTTGGAGTATAAATCTGTACCCCGGAGGTAAAGGACACCATGTCACATATTTTTAATTGTTCAGGAGAGTCAATTTTCCATAACTTTGAACAAATATAATTGTTTCTTGAAAACAGAAATGATTTTATTTTTTACTGACTTATCTTCGTTACTCATGGGAACAGGACATAGTGCCCTATACCATTATATCCACATTAAGAACATGTTGTTAAGTCAATTTAACAAAAAAAATGGACATGGTGTCTTTTACCTCTGGTGTAGGGGAAAGTTGGACAAAACCGGGCTCCAAAAAGTTTTTGATTTTTCCTGGACAGCTACGTGAATAAAATTGCTCCAATTTCTATTTGAATGATAGAGTAGTTATTTAGTTCCTAATATAAATATGTTTTAGTGTAAAAGAACGATATTTTGGAGGGTAAAAAAATTATTTTCTGGAAGTATACAAGTACTCAGTTTTATCCAACCTGGTCGGATAAAACCGGGTACATAAAATAATAATTATAAAACGTTGATATTTTACTAATTAAATATTTATTTATAACAATAAATGGGTACAATGGCCGTCCTACAATACAGCAACATATGTGTTGTAAAAAATCACTGAACAAAAGTAATTTTGAATGTAATATGTTAGGAATTTATAGTAATTTAAGATGATTGATCAGATTTGAAAGACATTTTATAACAAAAATTACAAATAAAATTTCCATCGTGTTTCATTGCTAAAGGCTTCAAGTACCCATCCTTACAGTTGAGACTGTATCTAACCTTCCAGTGATTTTTACCTGGTGTAAAATTCATTACAAAAGAGACAGGCTTCTTCATTTTCCTCATCTTGTTCATCCGATGCTGAGAAATCTGTTTTAATGCAGAACTCCTTATTCGCCCGTTGTATTTTTTATTTTATTATTTTTAGTTTTTTATTTACATAGGGTTCTAAAATAGTTTTGTCTGCTTTTAGGATTTCTGTTTTTTTGGGGGGGGGGGGGGTGGGCTTCAAGCTTCAGTTCCAAATCATAAGGCGAAGAACTAAGAATTACTGTCTTTCCTCGCCCCTTGTGGGCTTTTTCACATACCTTGGGCCTTTTTAAACGGGGTTAGGCCTAATTTTTCTTAGGGATATTCAGAGAGAAGACGCGGTTGTCTGCGTAGGAGTTAATGGTTGCTGATCATCGACTTTTGTATCACAGCCTTTTTGCGATCATCGGTGTGCGAAGAAATCTCAGTTTCTGAACCCGTTTCAACTTGATATTGCTTAGCCAAAGGATTGTATGTGATTAGTGAGTCAAATTAGGTTTATTCAGGCCAAATATTGTCAGCTATTTCTGAATCAACTTGAGGTTGTTCATGTAAGGTAAGGGATTATCCCTAACCACCATTGGTTTTACAGTTGCATCAGAGAGTGCAAAGAGGTAGTCTGGAAATGGATCATTGTTGAATGGTTAGATCATACCCTTAACCCTTAATTACTGGCGGGCTTTTTCTTCCACAACTAATAGTGTCGGGCCCCCAGTCACACAAACTTTAAATTGATTTTTTTGGGTAATGTAGTTTAAATAAATAGTAATAAACAATAATATTTATTGAAATACAAAGATTTGAAGGACAAAGGTCGAATAAACAAATACATTCGGGTCAACATGACCCGACGCCAGTAATTAAGGGGTTAACAGCTGTCTCAGGAATCCCTGTCCTTAAATATTGAACAAGTAATAGAGTAAAAACAGTTTTGTATCACGGTGCGATTGAAACCCTTTGCCCTAGCTAAGGATGTCTTCTCAGGACCTCTCAATGAAAGTTGTGGATTCCGATAAAGAAAGATGTACAACCATTCCTTTCGGACCATCTTTTTTTCTTTGTTGATTGTATGAGGAAAAATATTTTTCCCTAACTGAAATGCAAGTCCTCTTAAATCTGTCAGTCTCAGTAGAAATAGTCTTTCTTCCAGTATGAGGATATGCCCCACAAGTTCCTTTTCTTCATCTACTTAAAATAGCGACTTTAATTCCTTTGGTTTGGTTATTCTACCAAACCTTTCTTTGCAGCGACCTCCGCAGACAAACCATTCTGCCTGACTTTTCTTACTCTGCCCTCAAGGGTACTTTGAGGCATGGCCGTATGTAAGAAATAATTTCGGGGGGGGGGGAATAGGAGCGTCATGCATTTTCCGACAGATAACACTACTAATATAGCCAAAATAGCCAAATCCGGTTTTATCCGCCTACCCGGTTTTATCCAACTTTCCCCTACAAGAATGAGTCTTTCTTAATTGCTTTTTAATGATGTGTAGTCAACCTACTGTAAAGCAGCCTACACACGGTCAGGCAGGCCTGTCAGTTTGGCCTGAACAGTCGGCCTGAAAGCCGGTCGCCTGAACGTGTGTATATTCCGGCCGGTCTGTCAGTTAAGACTGTTCAGGCGACCAGCATTCCGGCGGACTGTTCAGGTCTAAGGGTGCGTTTACACTTGATATTTCTGGCAGGAAATATATGTCGCGATATAAGTGTCGGATAGATATTCTCTTGCAAGTTTACATACGGACAGAAATAGGTAGACATTTATGTCATGGATATGTATAGGACGGTTCTCGCTTTGCAATAAATGTCCGGCCTGTTTACACTCAGACATATATGTCGACACTTATTGCTCGGGATAGAAATACATATCTCAGACATAAATTGCTCATGGTTTACACTAGTCGCAATTTCTGTCTGATATAAATTTCCTGCAATAACTAGCAAGTGTAAACCCACCCTAACTGATAGGGCTGCCTGACCGTGTATAACCTGCTTAACATTGTGGTAATCGCTTTGCCTGCCTTTCATGAGTATGTGTTTAAGTGTGAGTTTACGCTTGATAGTTATTGCAGGACATTTATATCAGAGAGAAATATCCTGCAAAAACTATCAACCAACCCTTGCGGACAGAGTCTCGATACAAAATCTGCAAGTTGGCCTGTCCTTTCTGTCAAGTAAAGTGTTCCCAATACGGCATTCGTTATGGTTCTAAGTTTACATTAACATGGTTTCGGCTTTTAGCCACTCACATTCATGATAGTTTGTGATGTTTTGTATAAGTCCGATGAAGTAAATATATTCAAGTCTTGTATAGGTATTTTCTTCACTAGTTTCGCTTGCAAGTCTACGTCTGTACTCACCGATTGAAACGAAAATTTTTGTATGAGTAGTACTTAACCACGAAAAGGTTCAGTTAAAACGAGAAAACGCACTTCTCAAGCATTCGCCTTTTTTTGTTCTCATGAATATTTCATAACATTAATACACAATTATTAATTTTTTTTGTTAACATTTAATTTTTAACATTTTGTTCCATATATTAAAAGAAAATACAAATGCAAAAATGATTCATATGAGGGTTTATAAGTGTGAGTCTTGATGAAGAAAAAAAAAAAAAAAAAATTATTTCACAACTCTGTGCAAATGATTGAGGGGAAAAATTAATTCCCGGATGAAATGGAAACGAAACAAGTACAATAAATTCTGCATGATTACAAAGTAAAAGTTTTAAATATTCCTTGTACTGTTTTCAGATTAATGCTTGAGAAGCGCGTTCTTTCGTTTCAATAGGACCTATTGAAGTAAAAGTTCTAAATATTCCTTGTACTGTTTTCAGATGAATGCTTGAGAAGCGCGTTCTTTCGTTTCAATAGGACCTATTAAGTAGAAGTTTTAAATATTCCTTGTACTGTTTTCAGATGAATGCTTGAGAAGCGCGTTCTTTCGTTTCAATAGGACCTATTAAGTAAAAGTTTTAAATATTCCTTGTACTGTTTTCAGATGAATGCTTGAGAAGCGCGTTCTTTCGTTTCAATAGGACCTATTAAGTAAAAGTTTTAAATATTCCTTGTACTGTTTTCAGATGAATGCTTGAGAAGCGCGTTCTTTCGTTTCAATAGGACCTATTAAGTAAAAGTTTTAAATATTCCTTGTACTGTTTTCAGATGAATGCTTGAGAAGCGCGTTCTTTCGTTTCAATAGGACCTATTAAGTAAAAGTTTTAAATATTCCTTGTACTGTTTTCAGATGAATGCTTGAGAAGCGCGTTCTTTCGTTTCAATAGGACCTATTAAGTAAAAGTTTTAAATATTCCTTGTACTGTTTTCAGATGAATGCTTGAGAAGCGCGTTCTTTCGTTTCAATAGGACCTATTAAGTAAAAGTTTTAAATATTCCTTGTACTGTTTTCAGATGAATGCTTGAGAAGCGTGTTCTTTCGTTTCAATAGGACCTATTAAGTAAAAGTTTTAAATATTCCTTGTACTGTTTTCAGATGAATGCTTGAGAAGCGCGTTCTTTCGTTTCAATAGGACCTATTAATATATCCTCTTTGAAAATAAGGAATCTTCATTCTTTCAACTTATAATCAACTCGAAGGATTTTTTTTGTTAATATGCCTTTAATCCTCCATGTATTAACTGTAGATAATAATAATTTTGAGTAAATTTTGCATTCATTTGTCTTTATCAAGATTAACAACTCATGGACATAAAATTTATACCATTTGAATTTTCTTTTAATATCTAGAAAAAAAAATGTTAAAAATTAAATTTCAATCATTGAAGAAACTTTAGTATTTATTTATTAATTTGATAAAATATTCTTAAGAACAAAAATAAAAATATACAAAAAAGAAAAAAAAATATTAATATAAGACGTGATTCGATCCAGCGATCCTTGCGTTTTGAGAATATGACACTACCATCTGAGCTACCGGGGCGTTTATTATTATTATTATTTTTTTTTTTTTTTTTTTTTTTTTTTTTTTTTTTTTTTTTTTTTTTTTTTTTTTTTTTTTTTTACGGCGCATCAAGGCGTTTATTATTATCGTCACTCTAATTTCACAAACGCGTAAGTCGATAAAGATGCAATGCATAAAGCCAATAATAAGAATAATAATAATAATAACTTGCAACTTATGAGGATTTCCGACTTAAAACATATTTTGGGTAACATTTAAACGAAAAAAACTTGTCTGAATGTAAGGATTCTAAAGATACCAATAACTCAATTTCGCTGAAAATCGTCTTACGCGGTTGTGAAATTTGAACGTCGTTATATTCTTCGGAACGTTTTAAGAACTTTAAGTAAATTTTCAACTTTTTTTTCTGGCGAACGCATGAGAAGTGCGTTTTCTCGCTTTAACTGAACTTTTCTCTAGTTATGTACTACACACACAAAAAGTTTCGTTTGAATCGGTGAGTGGCACGTAGTGCACTCCCCTTGTCAGTTTAATGTTTTTAGTTCAGGTAGCTATAGTTAAAATATTACTAACTATTATTTTTAGAGCGGTTCCTCCCTCCCTTCATAGGGAGGGAGGAACCGCGCTTATAAGGTTGATCTCATGAAACAATCCGGAAGTGCCGACTAGAAAATTTTGCGTTTCAGAACCCCTAGAGACCGAAAATGACGGTGGCTCAAATTTATATATATATATATATATATATATATATATATATATATATATATATATTTGTCTGTTCGCGGCCTAGCGCAGAGAGTAATGGTCCGATTTTGATGAAATTTGGTACGAAAATGTTTCGTCTAATTTGAAAGGTCAAGTTCGTTAACCAGAAGAATCCGCCTGCTGGAAGATGGCGTTTGGGGCGAAATTCGCACAAAAAAAATCGTAACGCTTACGTTTTTGAGTTCATAAGCTTGTAAGTACTCGTTTTATAGGCTTCTTGGGCTAGGAAAACGAATGAAACCATTTTCAAGGCAATAGCTTTAACCGTTTTCGAGAAAATTGGAAAAATAGTTTTTGAATACCGTTTTTGGTTGGGTACTTAGAATCATGGGATTCAGTTGAAACATTTCCTGCATGTTCTACTTTCATTAAAACTAATATGTTGAAATTTTTGTTACTTTTGGAGTTAATGAAGGGTTAGGATAAAATATTTTATTAACAGACATAAAAAGTTTTGGTAACTTTGTATACTTTCCTTAATATCTCGAAAAAGGTTGAGAATCTTGGTAAACGGAAGATTACCATTAGAAAGCTTACTAAATGCTCTACAAAAAAAAGTCTGACTCGCAGGAGCTGCCTCATCTTAGCGCGGTTCCGTTCTTATCCCTAGTCTAATTTCGAAATATTAAAATAGAAGCAGTTATTATTTTGTTGAGAGGAGATCGTTGACCGTTGATGATGCAAGGTAGGGATTCTCCGGGTTCGGTCACTGCTACTGAATAATACATACCCCATATGTGTATGTATGTGGGCATATATATGTACATATGTGTGCGTGTATATGTGTATGTGTATATGCATATATATAAATATATATATATATATATATATATATATATTATATATGTATGTATATATATATATATATATATATATATATGTATATATATATATATGTTAGGTATATTTACATTGATATGTGCATATATTAGTGTTAAATATGTCCTACTTGTATTTACAGCCCTGATGAAGGCTTGAAGTTCAAGCCGAAACGTCGGCACAATAAAACCATTTTTACGATAAAAGTAGCAGTGACCGAACCCCGACAGTTATTATTTTGGTTCCACCAGTCTTGAAAGGTAGGATTTACAATCTTACCTGGAAGGGTCGGCAACACTAGAAACATTCCCGCTAGTTACAAGGTCTTGGAATCTTTGAACTCTATATTTCTAACAATAAATTGTTTTTGTTATTTTACTAAACCGGTTTTATTTTCGAATACATTATCCAACTATAAGCAATTAAAAAATAACAAGGAATAAAAAACAGACAAAAAGAACAGTTCGAATAAGCGAAATCAATTACTTTAAAGCTTTAAGCTGTTATTTCTCCGATTGTCATCGCCTAATCCAAACTTTCATTAGAACCTTTTATGTAGAGCATTTAATAAGCTTTCTAATGGTATTCTTCTGTTTACCAAGATTTTCAACCGTTTTCGAGATATTAATGAAAGTTCCCAAAATTTACATTATTTCTAGCAAGAGAAAATTGGTCTCTTTTTTCATATCCTGTTTTACAAACAAAATTTTCCCAACATAAGAAATTACAAAAATAAAAAGCAATAAAAAACAAAGGGAAAGAGACAAAAATTACAAAAAGAACGACAAAAACCCGTTCATAAGAACAAAACAGACGTATTTGAAGTTTTAAGCACTTATTTCTCCGATTTCAATGTCCGATGTCACCTAATCAAAAATAGTTTTAGAATATTTTTTGTAGAGAATTTAGAAAACTTTCAAATAGTTTCTATCCACTTACCACGATTTCCCAACCGTGTTCGAGATATTAATGAAAGTATACGAAGTTCCCAAAACTTTTCATGTCTGTTCATAAAATATTTTATTCTAACCCTTCCTTAACTCCAAACGTAACAAAACTTTCAACATATTAGTTTTAATGAAAGTAGAACATGCAGATAATGTTTCAACTGAATCCCGTAATTCTAAGTACACAAACCAAAAACGGTATTCAAAAACTATTTTTCCAATTTTCTCGAAAACGGTTAAAGCTATCGCCTTGAAAATGGTTCCATTCGTTTTCCTAGCCCAAGAAGCCTATAAAAAGAGTACTTACAAGCTTATGAACTCAAAAACGTAAGCGTTACGATTTTTTTTTTGCACGAATTTCGCCCCAAATGCCATCTTCCAGTGGGCGGATTTTGCTGGTTAACGAACTTGACCTTTCAAATTGGACGACGGATTTTTGTACCAAATTTCATCAAAATCGGACCATCAGGGAAGCCAGAAATGCGCGAACAGACAAATATATATATATATATATATATATATATATATATATAAATATGTACATATATATGTATATATATATATATATATATATATATATATACAAATTTGAACTACCATCATTTTCGGTTTCCAGGGGTTCTGAAACGCAAAATTTTCTAGTCGGCACTTCCGGATTGTTTCATTGTATCAACCCTATAAGCGGGGTTCCTCCCTATGAGGGAGGGAGGAACCGCGCTAAAAGGTTCTGATAAAAGTTTTGATTAGGCGATGTCAATAGGAGAAATAAGTCCTTAAAACTTTTAAGTAATTGATTTCGCTTATTCGAACTGTTCTTTTTGTCTTTGATTTTGGTATGTACTTAGAATTATGGAATTCAGTTGAACCATTTTCTGCATGTTCTACTTTCATTAAAACTAATATGTTGAAATTTTGGTTACGTTTGGAGTTAAGGAAGGGTTAGAATAAAATATTTTATTAACAGACATAAAAACTTTTGGTAACTTTGTATACTTTCCTTAATATCTCGAAAAAGGTTGAGAATCTTGGTAAACGGAAGATTACCATTAGAAAGCTTACTAAATGCTCTACAAAAAAGGCTCTGAAGAAAGTTTTAATTAGGCGATGTCAATCGGAGAAATAACAGCTTAAAACTTTAAAGTAATTGATTTCGTTTATTCGGTTCTTTTTGCCTGTTTTATTCCTTGTTATTTTTTAATTGCTTATAGTCGGATAATGTATTTGACAATAAAACAGATTAAGTAAAATAAGAAGATCAATTTATTGTTAAAAATGTAGCGTTCAAAGAGAGAGATCCCAAGGCCTTCCAAATGCCTCTGAGCGGAGGCCTTTCTGGCCGACTTATGGGTTGGCCGACCCATACAGGTAAGATCATAAATCAAGACCTTTCAAGACTGGTGGAACCAAAATAATAACTGATTCTATTTTAATCTTTCCAAATTAGACTAGGGATAAGAACGGAACCGCGCTAAGATGTGGCAGTTCCTGCGAGTCAGACTTTTTTTAAATTCTAACTATTATCTATTAATGGACACTAGGGTAAGAAACTCGCTAAGATGACGGAGCTCCTGGGAGTACTACGATTGATAACAGAACAAAACAAATGTCTATTTGTTGATAAAATTGCTGAGACAGTAGTTGAACAGTAGTGAGCCTATTAGAGCGTGAGAGAATGTAAGTGGATACCTGTTGAAGAGTCTATCCATGGAGTGTTGGAGTCTGTCTGGAATGCCTCACATACTTACAGTCCATTTCTTACTTCCCTCCAAATTGGACTGGCTGAAGGTGTCGAAGAAAACCAATTAACCAGGGGCTCTGGAGAAGTTGGCCTTTTGACAAATCGTTCTTGGCTTATTGTTCCTCTGTTTCCAACTTACCTTTAATTCCACTGGAGAAAACCTTCCCGCTTATACAAACCATAGAACGAATGTCAGGTTAAGGGGTAATACTACCTTGTGAGATCAAAGCAAAGTCATTTTCTTGAAATTATAAACAACAAATAAGTCAATATTTTTCAATTCTATATAACGAACGTTTTATTTTGGATGTTAAAGTATCCAAAAAAATACGTTTCAATTCTTAGAAAAAATGGCGGCACTGTATCGCCGCCTGGGCGATTGTCTGCAGGCGGCAATTTTTAATCTAGAACGAAAAACTAAAATTATTTCGAAAGAAGAAGTGTATGTACTTTAATCTTGTAAAGTACGTAGGATTTTTAAGAAATATTAATTTTTTCCAAAATCGTGAACAATTATTCATTAATTTCTCGTTAAAAATCCGTCCTACGTCGTTTACTAACAAATATCACGAGGAAGCGGCAGTTAAAATTTGAAGTTGATCGGGTAAAAATTGAAGAGGCCCGATTTGAAAAACATAGTTTTAAAAAAAAAACTTGGAATTTTAATGTCCTGAAATGTTCATTTCTTTCCTATTTAATTTTTTTCATACTTTCTTCATATAATGATTTTAAAAATGGGGTTTAATTTTAAAATATATTAAAGATAACCAAAAAAAATATATAACAATTAAAAAGGGGCCAATCGAAGCTCGCTCAAAAAATTATCTTCAATTCAGCACCGCGTTCGCTCGGCATTGAGATTACACTTGGAAAATCGTATTTTTTTGCCCATTTAAAAATTTTTTTCTTCACGTAGACACTCTTGGATATCATTTTTGATTAGATCAGGAAGAATTATAGCTAATAAAAACAAAATCGTAATAAAAAGTTACAAGTTATGTAACATATGTCTTTTATGGGTTAACGCTGCATTCTACATTATCATTAAAGCATTTGGCATGAAATAATAACATAATATTTAAAATAATAATAAATTTACTTTTCGTATTATTAGGACAACAAAACAAGTTTCGTTCCAGGAAACTTGGTATATATCATTCCCATAACCTACAATTACACAGGCACACAAAATAAAAAAAGTGATCTTTTCCAAAGACGGCATACGTATATTCTTCTGTATTTCAGCACGCGGAATCCGAATCCGGAGTCCGTATCACGCTAGCACGTCAGGTTTATGAGTATTTGAAGGTCAAATTTGGTATGCAGTCGTTTAAGAAGAAATAACTATAGCTACCGTACAGTTTTGAGGGTCGCTGAATTTGAATCCGAGGTCTGTTTTACCTCATCGGAGCAATATTAAGGTCCTTTCAAGGCCAAATATGTATATTTTGCGAAAATGAATTTTTGACTGCAGATACTTGAAATGTCCTTGATTTTGCGCCGATGGGGTACAATGTACCTCGGATTCGAATTCAGCGACCCTCAAAACCATGGAAGCTCTAGTCATTTCTTCTTAAACGACTTCATACGAAATTTGACCTTCAAATGCTCTTAAACCTGACGTGCTGGAGTGAAACGGACTCCGGATTCGGGTTCAGCGTGTCGAAATACACAAGAATATATGTATGGTGTCTTTGAAAAATACCAATTCTTTGTATTTTGTGTGCCTGTGTTATATGAGTTCGTTAACCAGTAAAATCGTGGAGAGAGAGCGATAGGGGGAGTTATTGCGTACAGAAATCATTCATATGCCACAAACGGTCGCAATTTGATTTAGTCCGAGAGCCAGCAACGCACTTTTCGTGAAGTGTTTTATGCATCCTGAAATTTTGCTATAATATACCTCTTAGGTAGATAAGAAGGTATATATGTGTTTCCTGGACATACCTTGGTGCACCAGGTACTGCGCATAGGGGAAAGGTGCAAAACAATATTGCCCGAAAATAGAGTATTATTATAAGGCAACTATCTTTAATGTAAAATTAAGACAATTTTACAATGAATAATAAATATGGCAGACAGTTTTAAGGGGTATAACACGTAAAAAAAAAAAAAAAAATAATTGTTTTTATTCTAAGTTAAAATGAGAGTTTTATTTTCGCTGCCATTAAAACCGGAACAGCTGTACAAGATCATGTGAGCAAGAACCAATGAGAGCACAGAAAACAACCAACACTGCGCAGTCGTCTCATACACTCTTACGGTTACGCGCAGTGTACTCCAGTCTATCATAAGCAACATTTATTTTCATGTTTTCTGATAATTAAACCCCAAAAAAGTGTCTGCCCAGTTGCAATTATTTTCAAATATGTTTATTGAAGACGCTGTTTAAATTGCAGCGTGAATAAAGCACTTCATTAATTATTAAATAAAAATAAAAACTAGGTACTTAGTTTTTTTTTTATTATTATCATTTTAACCTCCTTAAAAGTGCCTGCCTTATTTATTATATACTTGAAAATTGCCTTAATTTGCCATTTATTTCATTAATAATTGTTGGCTTCTGAATAAAACTCTACTTTTAGGCAATATTGTTTTGCACCTTTCCCCTATGCGCAGTACCTGGTGCACCAAGGTATGTCCAGGAAACACATACATACCTTCTTGTCTACCCAAGAGGTATATTATAGCAAAATTTCAGGGTGCATAAAACACTTCATGAAAAGTGCGTTGCTGGCTCTCGGTCTAATTTATATTGCCACGAAACTCGGCATACCTCGTACTTATCAGATGGGAAAAATGTTTTCAAACATTTAAAAAAATCGGTTCATTAGGAATGGGGGTTTACTTCAAAACCCCCGATGTTTATTATGAATTTTTATAGATTATTTTAATCATATTACTCAGGAATGCAACGTACACCACCCACTGTCTGAGAAATGATATTCAGCTCCTGCATAACATCCTATATTGAATACAAACAATTAACAAAATAAAATCTCATTGAACATTATTTTACCTGCGGTTTATAACTGTTTAGGATACACTTGATTTTCAAACTTTAAGACGTAACGATTATGATAAATGCGAGATAAATGTCATGCGAAAGTCAAATGGTTACAAATGAAAGATTCAATTATTCATCATGTAAAAAAAAAAAAAAAAAAAAAAAAAAGACTTAAGATATAATAGGTTATAATATAATTCTTGTTATCGACAACGATTTTTTAAAATAATATTAATGATATAAAATTAATTGAATTTTTAATGACAGAAATGAGCATATTCAATCTAGTGATCATTTATCTTTTACCCTTTAAAAGGCCAATTTTGGATGTAATAATCAAACGGGGGACCCCACAATGAAATTCATGTTCATGGGTATTATAGGCAGACATTACTTCATAGAAGATCTTCCTATAAATTTAACTTGTAACTATTTTACTAATATCCACAGGGAGTAATTGAATATTTCTTTGTGTATGTCATTGTTCATTTTGTATTTATATAGGGCATTTCAAGCAATGTCTTCAGGAATGAAGTGTATAAATGATTTTTTTTTTTTTTTTTATTTCGTTTTGTATTATATACTTGAGTCATAAAAATCATATACTTGAACTATTATTACATTAACTACGAGATTTTCCTTTTCTATAATATTTATATTTTTATTATTTTTTAATAATAATAATTATTTTTCCTTTATGGATTATGTATCTGGGTGGTGCTCTTCATAGTTTCCAGGGCTAAAATCAAGGGGAGACATTGTAAATAATTGCTTGATGAAATATCATGGCAACATTGTTTGTGACTGAAGGTAATAAGATCCCGTTAGAATTTCAGCCCTCACAACGAGAATAGACTTTTATGCTTTGCTATAATCTGAGTTGTAAGAAGTAAGAAAAGTGCCTAAAATTTCCTTGATACTGGTTGACTACGAGCGAAAATAACCGACCAGAAGTCAACCATGCTACCGACAACGTTATCTGCATCTCGGGGTCGTGCAGTCAATTAGGTTGCAATTACATGGCACATAGTCCCTAAAATAACCGACAAGAAGTCAACCATGCTACCGACAACGTTATCTGCATCTCGGGGTCGTGCAGTCAATTGCGTTACAATTACATTGCACAAGGTCCCTAAAATAGCCGACCAGAAGTCAACCAAGCTAACGACAACGATATCTGCTCTACCTGATCGAATAATGACTGGAATACGCCTCAGGAATTTGGTAGTTTTTAGAATTATTATATCAAGTGTATCCTACCTGGGATGGAAGTCTTAATGTAGGAATCCAGGAGTTCCGAAATTCCCTGTAAGCTGGAATTCGGCAGAATTCTAAAGAGGAATCCTAGGAGAGGAAGGGCAGACCTAGGAATTCAGAACCAATCGACACTGGCCCGTGGAGAAGGCAGTTCCAGATGGCTTCCCTCAGGCTCAATGAAATATTCACCTAACTATATCTATATTATCACCTCTCCTCTTCCTTTATTATATATATATATATATATATATATATATATATATATATATATATCTACTATATATTTGTCAAATACCTCTCACTGACTCACTGACCAATCATCCCCCAGCTGAAACCACTCGAGAGAAACATTTTGCATGGACACTCCCTATATAACGTAGGCACTCACTAAGAAAGGATTTTTTGATATTCGAATTTTTAAGTATATTTAAAGGGGATTAAAGTTTTAGTTGGTTAGAGCAGGCATGCCTAGGCAGAATGCCGTGCTAGGATGAGAAATAACAGCTGTTACTGTACATTATCTATTTCACAGTACATATTATTTTTAATTGAGGTTAACCTCCACTATGATGGCAGTCCTTGAATTACTGGGGTATGGAATACTATCAACTTGGAATAGTTTTAAGCAAATAAAACGCTATTACAACTAAAATGAAATGATCTTTGGAATGAAAAAGGAATGGATCAAACCAACTGTGCTTATAAAAGAAATGATCTTATTTAATTTATTTTTAAGGTTTTTAAGACACATTTTTACCATCAAATCAAAATTTCGAGGGGGGGGGCTGCACATCCCTCAGTTCCCCTTATATACGCCCAGGGTGGCAACCTATAGATAACGGGTTATCTCTACGTTATCTGTTTTTTGATACTGGTGCGGAGCATCCCAATGTTAAGAAACATTATACTTTGATTACCTATAAACTGATGACTAACTTATTGTAAGACGGGAACCGTGCTATAATAAACTGCACAAAATTAAGTAGGAGTGTTAATTTTGATGATACATCATTTAACGCAATAAAATAACTACTTATCTGCCATGACGAAGCACGGGTATTCAGCTAGTATATATATATATATATATATATATATATATATATATATATATATATATATATATATATATATATATATATGTATATATGTATGTTTGGAACGGCTTCTTTCTCCAGCGTAGTCGCTCCTCTCTCCATCGCAATATTTCGTCGGGTTCATCTTCGACTTCTTCAGGCTGCTATGTGTCGTCCTCGGTGGTTATCAAGGGAATGGATTTTCCCACCTTTATAGCCCTGCTTCGTAGACTGTGCGGGCTAATGGTGTAGGGGGTCAAAAATTAATTTCGCGAACCATCAAGGATGTGCAAAGCCGACACAGGGAGGAAAACCGCCGGACAGACACGAAACAAAGAACCAGAATCTCCTTGCCTTACGTCAGCGGTGTCAGCGAGAGGCTGGGCAGACTCTTCAGAAAAGAGGAGATAGATGTCGCCTTCAAGCCTCTCAACAAGATAGGGGATTGTCTCGGGAAGAGTAAGGATAAGCAGCGGTTACAAGACCAGGGTGTCTACCTTCTACCGTGCGACTGTGGGAAGGTGTATGTAGGTCAAACAGGTAAGAAGGTGGCCACCCGGATCGGACAACACGCTGCTGACTACAGGCTGGGGCGCACCAAAACTTCTGCGGTGGCAACAGAAGGAGAAGATTGCCCCAAGCAAGTATTATTCGACCGAGACAAGACCCTAGCCAAGGAAACCAGCTTGACAAGGAGACTAATTAGAGAAGCCATCGAAATATATAAGCATCCGGTAAACTTCAATAGGGAAGATGGCCTCATCCTCCCGGACATTTGGCGGCCCATCCTTAAGAAGATAGAGGAGATAACAGGGACTCAAGACGACCAGCGCCCCACACGGACCACCGACGAACTACAGACGACGGACGAACGACGAAGACAGCCCTCGAGCCCTATTGGCCCACGGACCCCCTACACCATTGGCCCGCATAGTCTACGAAGCAGGGCTATAAAGAAGGGAAAATCCGGGAAAAATTCCCCAAAAGGGAGGCATTACACATGCCTCCCTCTTGGGAATCCTACAATTTCTTCTCCTCTACTTACCGCCTTCAAGTGCATTAATGCAGAATAAGGACACCTCCTCCCTCATCCTCCCTCTACCTGTGGCCCTTACGCACGCCTGTTGCGTTCGAGGTCCTTAGTTTTCTTTTGCGTTTCTGCACGTTTTTCTTTCACTTTCGTTTTCATCATGCCCTTCCTTGCATGCTTTTTATTTATCTTTTCTCTTAAGTGGGGTTTAGGGAAAAAAAAAAAAAAAAAAAAAAAAAAAAAAAAAAAAAAAAAAAAAAAAAAATTCATTCCCTTGATAACCACCGAGGACGACACATAGCAGCCTGAAGAAGTTGGAGATGAACCCGACGAAATATTGATATGGAGAGAGGAGCGACACCGCTGGAGAAAGAAGCCGTTCCAAACATACATGTGATACCCAGCGATGCAATTTAAAAAAAAAAAAAAAAAATATATATATATATATATATATATATATATACTATGTATCTGTGAGTGTGTCCATTTGTATTTGTTATGATAATTTATAGGTGTATATTTATACTTCTAATTTATAAGTATTGATTTAACTGCCCAAAAAACATTAGCCTGTTAGTTTGTTATTGTCCAAGGCGATATTATTTCATGGTAACGAGAAGATGTTATTAATGGAAATTATATAACAAAGTGGGCTTTCTAGCTTTATGTTGTTGCTATTTACACAGCTTGCTCATTATTTACCTAGATATTTATTTATATTTCCTTCAATTTCCATCCATTCAACTTCAAATTTTAACTGCAGCTTTCTAATGATATTTGGTAGTACTGTAAGTAGGATTTTTGACTGATTTTTAAATAGAAAATTGAGAACTGTTCACCATTTTCGAACAAATTGTTATTTCATGAAAATCCTACGTACTTTACTAGATTTTACCTTCTTCTTTCAAATCATTTAAGTTTTTTGTTCTAGATTAAAGATGTCCGCCTGCAGACTGTCCCCCGTGAAAAAAGAGGTTTGCCGTTCTCCAGAAACAGCGCACCCATTTTAATTTTAAAGAATTGAAAGTTATTTTTTAAAAGAATTTAACATCTTGTAAAAAAATTATTACATACGGAATATTGAACATATATTAGATATTGATCCGATATAAACCGGGATAAAGCTATTCTGAGCAATGACTGAGATGACGCAGTTCCTCCAAGGCGTATATCGAACAATAAGGACTTCCTGTAAATGTACAATACTAAATAAACATGAATTGACATCACTTCGAGAAGAGAATGACTGTACAAGTTTGACATGAATCAAAACATTTCGAGGCAACTGCCGCCCGGGCTGTTGGACAATGATTGTCACAACTCGGTTCGATAGACTCCTTTCATTCAAGTGTCAAAACTTCTCCTCTCCAACTCTCCAATTCCTCCAGTCCGTGGGTCATTGTTGTCTTATCTAATTGCTGTTTGGTTGAGAATACTTATCAACTATATCTATGCAGTAGAACACTTTTAATTTGTAGAAAATAATTATTGCATTCAAGTGACCAAACCTCCTCCAATGAGAGCAGTATTGGACAGGGGTCAACTAAATAGGGCACATTTCAACTAAATAGGGCAATGTATAAAATGTTTTAAAAGTATTGAACCCAGAGCTGACAAACTACTAATAGACCGGTCAATTTAGCCGAAAAAATAGGGGTGCCCTTGCATAAATTCCCAGCGAGCCGACAATTTGCATGAACGTTAGGGGGCATCATCGGTCCCATGACTGCAACAACTTTTATTCAAAGTAAAAGTTCGGAAACATGAGTTTTCCCTCCCCCAAAAAACTAACCTACAAAGAAAGAGGCCAAGTTCCAGGCCCCTCCCAAAAACCCTTTGCCCATGAAAATAATGATATCATAGTATTGGGCCACGTTTTAGACCCTTAATACCTACAGGAGCGCCTATACTCTTTCAGATTTCTTTTTTCAAGAAAATGGAGTGCCCCAAAGAGGTGCTATGAGCACAACCTTATTCAATATTGCTATGAATTCTGACCATCAGTATGGACAGCATGTATGCTGACGATCTACATACAGTCTCTGTAGTACACTTACAGAATTAGAAAAGTGGAGTGGTAAAACGGGTTTCAGGTTTTCCAGAGACAAAACAAAATATATTGTTTTTACAAGGAAAAGAAATCTTCCAGCCCCCCACCTTACAGTACACCAAGCAACATACAGAAACACTCAAATTCCTCGGACTAACACTGGACAAAACATTAACGTGGTTGCCCCATTTGAAAGAGCTCCTTAAAAAATCCAAAAAATCTTTGAATTTTTTAAGATTTCTCAGTAGCACAAAATGGGGAGCTGACAAATTTACGATGCTTACTCTGTACCGGTCTTTTACCAGATCGCTTCTAGATTACGGATGTATAGCTTATTCTTCTGCCAGCCCAACCACCTTGAAACTACTTGACACAATACAGAACACAGCACTAAGAATTGTCAGCGGTGTATTTAGATCTAGCCCAGCAGAAAGCTTATGTGCCGAAACTAGTGAACCTCCACTGCAGTACAGGCGTCGAATGATATGAAATAAATTCGTATTGAAATGTAAAGCTATTGGAACGCCATGCATCACTGAGTTTTTATATAACCAATACTCCGAAAAATACACCGAAAGAAACGTTAAGCAAAAGCCACTCTCATTACGAACTAAAGACAATCACAGCGACCTAACTCTCTTCCAAATACCTGTTCACACAAATAACATTACTGACATACCTCCATGGCGATTGAAAAACCTTAAATTAGACTTAACACTGACAAAATACAGGAAATCAGACCCAACTTCTTCGACACACTACAAAAACGTATTCAACTCCCTGTTCAGGCAAAATAAAAACACTCATTACATATTTACGGACGGATCAAAAACAAACTACGGGACTGGTGCTGCCGCCACCACAAGAAACGAATCCTATCACATAAGATTACCCGATCACACTACTGTATACACAGCAGAACTACACGCAATTCTTTTAGCACTCAAAAACATTGAAGATACAGACACGGACGACATAAAAATATGCACTGACTCATTAAGTTCCTTACACTCAATGACAAACATTTACAGCACACACCCTATTGTCATAGAGATGTTTACACAATTATTCCAACTACAAACAAAGAACAGGCATATCACTATGTTTTGGTTACCTGGACATGAAGGGATTTCACAGAGCACTACAGTAGACTTACTAGCGAAAACTGCAACTCAAAGACCTACACCTGACCTGAACAAAATGACAGCAACTGACCTATGCAAATTAGCTGAAAATAAGACAGTAAACGACTGGCAGACAGAATGGACTAACTCTCAAAGCAAACTGCGGGAAATAAAAAATACAATAAGAACCTGGTCAAGAGAAAACCTAACAAGACGAGACCAAGTTATTATTACGAGACTTCGCTTAGGGCACAGTTTACTAACGCACTCCTATCTAATGCAACGACAAGACAGACCTGTATGCGCATGTTGTAACGAGAAATTAAGACATACTTACTGACTGCAGATTACGAGACAACTTAACAATTCCTCACGACTTACTTACCGAAAATAGTCCACATATTAACACCATACTAACTCACTTAAGGATAATTAACCTATATTCAAAAATCTAGCCCTATCTCCAATTTACCTCCTAAAGTTAATTTAAAATAATGAACGAA
The DNA here is from genome assembly GCA_946811695.1 of Gonocerus acuteangulatus. NCBI lineage: Eukaryota > Metazoa > Arthropoda > Insecta > Hemiptera > Coreidae > Gonocerus > Gonocerus acuteangulatus. The sequence goes on from OX328128.1 coordinate 77,192,150, forward strand.
ATAGCCTTTATAAAATTATTTACATTTTTTTTCTTTTTTTTTTTTTTTTTAATTACTGATTTTCAAATTTTGCTTGTAATAGCCTCCTCCTCTGAGGAGTCCACACTTCCCTGGGAGACAGCCCGAACGGGAAGTGAATTATGTTAAGTAACCTACATTTAAAAATAAAGCCCTATCTCCAATATAATCTTACCTCTTCTACCCCCCCCCCCCCACTTTTTTTCCCCTCTTCACAATCTATTTAATATCTATTATATTACCGTATTGTTATTGTGAAATATATTATATAAAAAATGTTATTGTTATTATTAATTAGCTCACTAATGTACTAGCTATACTATAAAATGTACTGACTTGTTATATACACAATGTGAAAAAAGTATTTTGTAATATCTTGATGTATGTTAAAGAGCAAGTCGCCAAAAGTTGCGAAACTCTTAATAAATAAATATCACTTATTAGTGTATTTAAAACTTGGCCCAATACTATGATATCATAACTTTCACAAGCAAAGTGTTTTCGGCAGGGGCCAGGAACTGGGCCTCTTTTTTTTTAAGTTAATTTTTTTAGCTAGTTTCCTCTATGTAGAGAGGGGACATCAGTTAGAAAGCAATTTTTATAGTTGGTGAAACTAGCACTACAGTTTGTATTTCATACAATATACTCATATATATATATATATATATATATATATATATATATATATATATATATATATATATATGGGGGCGAGGTTAGCTCAGTGGTAGAGCACTGGAGTTCAAATCTCGAGCAAGCACTAAAGATTTTTAGTGCCTTGGCCAACCCAGCCTTTAATTAATTTAATAATGGGTACCTTGTAGTGCTAATGACTGCTGGCAGTCGAAGCAGCCAAGGGGAAAATCAGGCGGACGGAGCATAGTAGTGACCACACTATCTTCCTCGTGTGCTGCATGGTCATGAATCAGATACCTATATATATATATATATATATATATATATATATATATATATATATATATATATATATAAAATGCTGCAAAACGTAAAGCTATCATTCTAGAAGTACTAAATTAGATTAAATATTACCGTGCTTAATAGGCTACCCTGAGGAACACCTCTTTTTTACAAGGGGACTGCCTTTGTTAAATATTTGTACAGCTTTAGCAATTACTCGTTTCAAGCCGGCAATGCGTACCTCGCCTAATTCTAAGACAAGAAAATTATGAGGGCGTATTTTTAAATTTGATCGTTTATTGAAGAAAAAACTAAATGTTAAAAGAGATATTTTTTGTTGTTTTTTTGGACAGCGAGGGTTCGACGAGTTCTAATTTTCCTAAAAGCCTCGGCTATTAATAAGCTCGCAGACAGAGTGCTCAGCTTACGCAGTTTTAATCAAAGATCCATTTGAAATATTACAGAACAAATAATTTATGATACTAAATTATCATGATAATTTATAACATTTAAGGAGGATGGAATATTATGATGCTCGCAATAGCAAGATACAAGAAATGTCGACGTTTAGTAATAATAAATTTAATTAACTTTACACGGACTCACTCAGCACACTTGAAGCACTAACTGACAGCTACACACATCATCCACTATTACAAGGAATACTATTTCAGGCCCACACACTAAACAGACACGTTACCATCCACTGGCTACCAGGTGACAAAGACTTAGGCAGAAGTTCGTTGGCCGATTCTCATGCAAAAACAGCTACTGAACATACAAACGTAGAAATAACATGACTAACCCACCAAGACCGGACAAACAGAACAAGAGACATTATAACATTATTCAGGCAAAATTCGTGGCCATCCAGTTCCCGTGTAATCCGAAGAGAAGAAGTGGTTTTGAACCGCTTAAGGATTGGTCATTCTCGACTTACTCGCAATTACTTAATGACGAGACAAGAACAGCCGCAATGTGAAATATGTAACACTACTCTTACGATAAAACACTTACTCACAGAATGCATGAGACGACGTGACCTGAACTTACCCTACAACTTATGCGAGTTGTTAAGTGAAGATAGCCAACACATAGACTCTATACTGCACAACAATGGATTATACCAACTCATTTGAACGCAGCTTAATATTTCCTTACCATAGTGTCCTATAGAGACATGAATATCCCACCGTAGGCAGATAATTCATCTACCTTCTGATCCACACTGATTTCCTTAGAATGCAAATGCGAAAAGACTGATGTACAAACATAATGTAAATAAACTTAATTTAAAATCACGTAATCTAATATTATATGTGTATGTATATATGTGTGTAAATAATAAAAACGAACTTGTATTAAGCATAATGTAATGTAAATATATATAGACTATAAGACAATATAATAAAGTAAATATATAGACAATACGCTGATATAATGTAATTTAGTTATATATATATACATGTGTGTGTGTGTATGTGTATATTTTATGTATGTATGTGTTTGTATATGTATGTGCATATGTGTGTCTGTGTGCGTATATATGTATAATGTAAATATATAAAAAGTAAGGTACCTAACATAATGTTTGTAATAACTATATAAAATGTATGGTGTACATCGCCATAAAGCGGAACACCAACAAATAAATAAATAATAAATATATTCACGTATATATATATATATATATATATATATATATATATATATATATATATATATATATATATATTCGTGACCAGAGGAATGGAAACGTATCTACGAATTGTGCTTTTATTGCTGTTTTGGTTGATTATCAGCAAAGCTGATGAGGTTTATTGCAATAATAAACTGTTTACGAGCTATGCAATAGTTTTATTATCCATATATTTATCTTTATCCTTGCACAAACACTAAAAACCATGTTAATTACTCGAAATAAAAGTAATCAAAGCTTGAAATCTAATCAGAAGCAGAATTGACTCAGGTTTATTCCCAGTCGTATCTTGTCTTCATTCCGCGAATGAATTCCCTCAGCAGCCAGGCTAGAATTGCAGACTATTAAAGTCTACGAACCGTCGGTTTTATGGCCCCGTTCTCTGTGAAATAATACACAAACCACTTGAAGACCTTTAGTCATTCCAGTACAAAGGCCAGTAAAATCTAGCACTTGCTCATTTGATGAATATAACCAAGTGAAACCAATTCCCAACTTTATTAAACCTCTTTAAATAGCTGGCTTTATCACTCCTCTTATGAATTTATCTATGGAGTACTCTTGTACTTGATGGTCTATGTAGAAAGCGTTGTCATCTTCAAGATGACAAAACGTCTGTCCGCTTCAGTTTACGTCAGAAAATCGTTCGTATCCATTGTTTCATTTGCAAAACTTAACTATTTTTGTTTTTAGTCTTTCGTGAAAATATAAAATAATGTGATTCCAAATCAGTCACCCATTTTAGCGCGGTTTCTCCCTCCCTCCATAGTGAGGAACCCCGCTTATAAGGTTAACCTCATAAGGAAATCCGGAAGTGCATAATAGAAACCTTTACGTTTCAGAACCCCTAGAGAACGAAAATAACGATGCTTCAAATTTGTATCTATATATATTTGTCTGTTCGCGCTTTAGGTCAGCGAATAATGGTCCGATTTTGATGAAATCTTCATTAGCTCTACATAATGCCACAAAACCATTTTTGATACCAGTCATTCCTGGTGCTTCTTTGGTTTTATTGCTAACGTACGCTGAAAGGAAAAAAGGAAGTCAAAGAAAAAAATAAAGGAAAAAAAACTTCTATTGTACAGAATTTAAGAAGAGCTGTTTCTGAGAAGCAAAGTTTAACCATATTTTTTATTTATTTCATGACTTTATTTATGAATGGCGATGGGACCGTAAATATATTTACTCCTCTTCCCCCCCCCCCAAAAAAAATATTGAGAGACCAGTTATTAAATAATTTTTATCAGAATTCGCGAAAAACCCTAACTCGATAAAGATTTGCTTGCTATTTGAGTTAGAGGCAATACTTTTCTAAGAAGAAACTCGCAATATACAATCAGGAGGTGTATTGTGTCCAAATATCTAATATCGCTCTACCCTCATAGCGCAAATACTCCATACGTCGAGGTTAGTGCGGAGTAAAAACCAGCTCATTTCCCTTTCAGAGACCGTACACGTGGAAAAGTTGCCGCCTTAAGGCGGGGAATAAGAGCGCGAAAACCGGTCGGAAGCAGCTCACGTAGAGACAATTACCTTTGATGCTCCCATTCATCGGTGGCTTGGTGGCAATTCTACAGCTTTCCCGGGCTTTCCCCGGCCTCTCTATGAGGCTAATAAATGTGTACGCGCCCCCTCTCTCAGAAACACCAATTACAAGTTTCAATTTCCTTCAGGGCTAAGATACTTTACCACGCTTATTAATTACTTTAGCTTTTATCTCTTAGTAGCTGAATACTCGTGCTTCGTCACGGCAGATAAGTAGTTATTTTATTGCGTTAAATAAGTTTTCATTAAAATTACGTTACTATACAATTTTGTGCAGTTTATTTTAGCACGGTTCCCGTCAGACTATATGTTATTCAATGGGATTAAAATTTCAAAGTTTATGTTTCCAAAAAGTTATTTGGAAACACCCATTATATTTGCGGGCATTACCAAGGTTATAGGTGAGGAGGCTGTGCAAGGGTTCCGGATATTATTACCTCACCTGGAAAACTCTAAGGATAGGCTTGCCATACGTCACGGTTTTACTGGGACAGTCCCGGTATTTTGCAATTGTTTCGGTATCCCTCCCGGTTTTATCAATGTCCCGGAAAAGGCTTTAAGATGTAAAAAGTAATGAATTCATGTTTATAAGAATCTTTTATAAATTGGTTACTTTTCTACAATCAACAGTTTTACTACTGCTCACAGTGTCAAAGAAATGAGAAGTAATCTAACTGTAAAACGCTGGAACTACCTGCACAGCGCTGCCAGCTTCCAGACACTGCTATTTGGCTGAGAGATTTTTTTAAGAAAATCAAGTAGCAAAAAAAGTTCCGTTCTTATTTATAAGGTTTGGGTAGACTAACAGTTCAGGATTCCCCCTTCCCGTTAGTTGCTAGGCTTAAAACTCACAATTTTGCTTATAATTTGTACTGTTTTTATCCCCCCCCTGGTATGCCCATCCCATATTAATGTGTCTCGGTTTAACTCTCCAAAAATATGGCAAGCCTATCTGACGGGGACAGGCAGAAAAGAAACGCAATTAAAACTCTATGAGGGACAGTTTATTTCTAGTAAGGACTTCCACCATAGTAACAGCTGTTCTGTTATCGTCCTAGCAACGCTTGCTGCCTAGGCTTGCATGCTCTAACCAACTCAAACTTTAATCCCCTCTAAAAATACTTAAAAATTCGAATATCAAAAAATCCTTTCTTAGCGAGTGCCTACGTTATATAGGGAGTGTCCATGCAAAATTTCAAAATTTTCTGTCGAGCGGTTTGGGCTGGGCGATGATAGATGAGTGAGTGAGTGGTATTTGACAAATATATAGTAGATAATATTACACACATATATATATATATATATATATATATATATATATATATCAGCATGGTTATGGACACGGTAAGGGGAAGTCGTCCCTGGGTGTTCTTTCCCTTAATGTACTTCCAGTTAGTGATGGGCGATCCTGGAATATGAATCGATTTTAATCGAAATGAAAAGATCGATCCACAAAAAAAAAAGCGAGTTCAGATCGATATCACAGCTACTAATTGACCTAAATAAGTCGATCTGAATACTTGATAATATGAAAAATACATCTTTAACGTAAGAATATAAAAATTAAAGACTCTTTTTCATCAAAAGTAATACAGAACGAAACTACTACTGTTACAGATTTTAAGTGTTTGATTATTAAGTATTTGATTATTTGAAATAAATACATTTTGATGACTAGATGAAGGGTATTAATTAATAATACCAACAAAGGTGAGGAATAACCCTTCAAAACTCCAAAAATACTTTTATTTTAACATCACAACGTTTCGGACTAATCGTCCATCTTCAGGAGATCCTTTTTTAACATTAGCTTGGTTAATAGTTTAACGGAATGCTTGTCTTCTTCTTTATTAATAACTTCTGCCAATACTCCTTCTACTCCTGTAAAATGGATCCTCTCCTCTTCCATTTATTTATTATTTTGATGACTAGATGAAAGGTATTAATTAATAATACCAACAAATTCAACTAGTCATCAAAATAATATATAAATGGAAGAGGAGAGGATCCGTTTCAAAGGAGTAGAAGGAGTATTGCAAAGAAGAAGACAAGCATTCCGTTATACTATTAAGCAAGCTAGAGTTAAAAAAGGATCTCCTGAAGATGGACGATTAGTCCGAAACGTTGTGATGTTAAAATAAAAGTATTTTTGGAGTTTTGAAGGGTTATTCCTCACCTTTGTTGGTATTAGAAATAAATACACTTTATTTTATGGTAACTCTAGATGGATCGATTATTTAAAAAGATCGGCCCTTGGAGATGTATTAAAAAAATCGATTTATCAAAAATTAAAAATCCTAATAATTAAAACATCGATTCACATCGCCCATCTCTTCTTTCAGGCACTGCTGTAAAATTTTACAGCGCCTCTTCTGGTGGTCGGGCATTTTCCTGGTCATCTTCTCGATATACACAAAGATGGAGGACTGTGAGGTGTTGCTAGGTGTATCTCTTTCTTATTTAACTGATATTGCGGAATTATTACTCTTCGAAAGGACTGAAAGCAACAAGTTCTTAGAAGCAATTGCTTTCATTCTAAAAGTCTGTAAGATTTTACGAGGAAAGAGTAATGATATATCTCAAGATGACGGGAAAAATAACCCCCATATTGACCCCCGCAAAATTGATCTTAAATTTTATCCAAGGTCAAATATGTTTATTGCATATTTCGAATGACTATAAAGAGTCATTTCTGACCTATGGTGCCGTTGACGTTTTTCTTCCTCATGTCTCGTGGATTCGAAATATGCAATAAATAAAAAATTGACCTTGAATAACATTTCAAGGTCAATTTTGCGGAGGTTAATATGGGGGTTATTTTTCCCGATCTCGCATTGGAGAATCATCTAGCCAACGGATGACCATTATTTTTGTGACACCCTGTACTATTCATTAGGATATATATATATATATATATATATATATATATATATATATATATATATATATACCGTGTTACCTACCAGTGGATTCAGGTCCTTCCGATGATGCAGATGAAGATGCTACTCCTCTCAAAGCTGCCATCTCCCACATCTGCTCTTGTCGGATGTCGTCATTGTAGTCCTGCAACAAGGAGAGATAAGCTTAATAGATAATATATGACGGCCCTAGAAGTCAAGGGGCCAGGTGTAATTTTTGAAAAAAATGAGTTAGATACAGGAATGGGTTGTAAACACCGCAATTTTGAGGGCGATGAAGAGATCCAAGTGAATTTCTTGACAGCTGCTGCCACCTAGCTTGTGTTCTCTTGAGTAATGTAAGTTTCGTAATATTAAGTCCAGAAGGAAATCATGGGACTTTTGTGCAGATTTTCCAATTATTTTGCATATTAATTATAACCGGGATGATGTACCTATTATGTATCATTGATAATAACCAGCTAAAGACCTGAGGATTCGTCTAGTATGATCGAAGCTGTAAAAATGTAGTTTTTGCTATTACCAACTGAAAATTTCTCACTCTTGCTTATGTAGGGGGAATAGCATAAATACAGGAATAGTTAAACACGTGCCCTATGGTGTACAATCTCTGAAGCTATGTACATTCAATTTTGATGGTTGATAAAGAGATATTTACCATGTGTTACATAGTTATAACTAAAAACACAGATTCTTGAGTTGTGTCACTTCAGAAATACTAGTGTGATATGTTCAACTTTGACTCGCATTTTCCTCAATAAATTTAGTTTGTTTCTTAGAGCCCTTGAACTCTGGGCTCCTCAAATATGTGTGACAGGTCGTCAGATAGGAGACAAATGGAAATATGCAGGCTCTACCAAAGGGTTAGTTAACAAATGTGTATGTATGTGTGTATGGGTTAGATAAATATGTGAATCTAACCATTCGAAAACTCACTAAATTTCCTACAAAAACGGTTCTCGAGTAATTTTTGATGAGACGGTCTTAGTTGGAGAAATATGTGCTTAATAAAAAGTGTTGGTTTCTTTCATTTGAACGGTTCTTCTTATCTCGTTTCCTCACTTTTTATTGGTTGTTATTTTGATAATTTCTTATAGCTGTAAGTTACTTGACTTACTATCACAGGTAGCTCTCAAATCTACACTATATTTCAATATTTAAAGACAAACAAAATTTATTATAAAATTTAATAAATTCTCTAAACTTTAGATATAATTGAATCTGAATTAAAGTCGTATACAAACGATCAAGCTTTAAATTGGCATTTGTCCAAAACAAAAGTAAAAAACGGATTTATATTAATTATTTTGTGGTATTTATTTTTTAATTTAAAGAAAGAAAATTGAAAATTCTTTATTTTTTTTTTAATATTATCTTATTTCTGATTGGAGGCCGTGAATGTTAAGGCGTGAGCACTTAACACTCCGTGCCAAGGGTCGTGGGCTCGATTCCCACTATGGGGTGGTGGCTTTTCTTTAGAAAAAAGAATAGACATCAGCCCTATCCTGGCTAGAGAAGGGTGGTAACCTATAGATAATCCGTCCTAAAATTCTTAGTTAATAATAATAATGGACGTTCAAAATTAAATAAATTATTTCGTATTATTTTGTCACATTTTTTTTATTTGTTTCGGTATTTTCTTTTTGGACTGGGGCAGATTTTTAATGTAATAAAACTGTTAAAAGGTTCCATGGCCAAAATTGCGGGACTCAAACAAAAAAATAAACAAATTCATATTAGAGCTACATAATATGAATTTATCATTAAAACATTACACGTAAAATAATAACCATCTCTATTTTGTTTGTAATAGCGATTTCCGAGCGGAATGAAAAATTAGAGTCAATCCACCCATTAAATGCTCCCTTCTCTTTAGTTGAACTTAACACAGCTCTTTCTTCTCGGAAAGATACCTCACCGGGTCCCGATGAGGTATGCATTAGCATGATCAAACACCTAGATCTAAGCAATAAGAAAGTCCTCCTTGCTATTTTTAACAGGATATACACTCGAGGTGAATTTCCGGAAGTCTGGAGGAAATCTATAGTTGTACCAGTCCACAAGAAAAACAAATCTGACAAAGATGTAACAAGTTACAGGCCAATTTCACTCACAAATTCTCTTTGCAAACTTATTGAAAAACTGGTTTGTAATAGAGTAGACTGATACTTAGAAAAAAATAAATGTCTAGCAGATTGGCAGAGCGGTTTTAGGAAGGGAAGGAACACAAATGACAATTTAGTTTTATTACAATCCACAATTATAGAAGCCTTCAGAAAGAAGCACAAAGTAATGGCTATTCTACTCGATATTGAGTGTGCTTTTGATCGAGCTTGGAGACGTCATATTTTAGAATGTCTAAAAGAAAATGGAATCGATGGGCACCCTTTAAATTTTTTCAAAAACATTTTTGAATCAAGAAAATTCCAGGTTCGTGTTGGATCCACATTATCAGATTCATTTGAACAAGAGAATGGTATAATTCAAGGAGGAGTTTCAAGCGCAAAACTATTCTGTCTAGCATTAAATAACATCACAAAGCAAATTAATTACCCCGTAAAAATAATGCTTTATGCAGACGACATTTTAGTTTTCTGTGAAGGAAAGAGTATAGACACACTACATACTTTCCTCCAAGAAAGTCTATACCGCATAAATAACTGGCTAACGTCACACGGCTTCAAAATTTCAATTAATAAATCTAAAAGTATTGTTTTCAGTCCTAGAAGACCAAATTTTACTCCACCATTCAAAATAGATAACCGAGAAATAATAGAATCAGATACAATAAAATACCTGGGTCTAACATTTGACCGGACTTTATCATGGGTTCCCCACGTAAGATCCTTAAAGACTGAGTGCAAAAGATCTCTGAACGTATTAAAAGTTTTGTGTAATACTTCTTGGGGAGCTGACAGAACAAGCATGCTCATGCTGTACAGGAGCTTGATAAGATCCAAGCTAGATTATGGTTGCACAGTGTATGGATCAGCTAGTCCAAGGACCCTTCAGATCCTCGATCCGATCCATCATTCTGGGTTGCGACTAGCGACGGGAGCCTTCCGATCAAGTCCAGCTCCAAGCGTTCTTGTAGAGGCCGGCGAACCACCGCTAAACCATAGAAGATTACAGCTTACCATTTCCTATTATTTCAGAATCAAAGGACGGCTAACACACCCTTTGAATGATTACTTCTCCAGCATAAACTGGATTCAGCATTATTCTGATCTTTATGATAACAATACTTCAAAAGTACCGTTCCCTGCCAGAGCCAACGTTTTCTTAAACAGGAATCATTTAAATAATATTAAACTACAGCCCATAACCTTATCAAATCACCCACCATGGCTATTACATCCTCCACACGTTAATATCAGCCTTACAAAATATTTAAAAAAAGAAACCCCGCCTTTAATCTATGAAAATGAATTCTATAAAATTAAAAGTCAAACAGTGCCTAGTAACTTTGTCTTCACTGATGGATCAAAAACAGTGGAAGGAGTAGGATCGGCTATACTGGCGGAACAAAGAATATACAAATTTTCACTCCCTTCTATTTGTTCAAGCTTTACAGCTGAATTACTAGCTATAAAAAAGGCTCTAAATTTTATTATCCCAACCACTCAACAAATCGTAATTTGTACAGATTCTTTATCATCAATTCTAGCAATCTGCAATCTCTACCCAGACAACTCCCTGGTCATAGATATACAAAACAAAATAAATGAGTTCAGAATAAATAACATAAAAACTCTGTTTATATGGATTCCTGGGCATTGTGGAATAATTGAAAACATAAAAGTTGACAAAGCAGCAAAAGAAGCAACAAAAGAAGGACAAGTTTGCTGTCAAGTTCCTGTAAACGATGTATTAGCAGCAGTGAAACTACCACTAAAAGATAAATGGTTCCAAGAATGGAATAGGATGGAGTTAGGGGAAAAGCTCCGTGAAATAAAAGAAGACGTAGATGCATGGAGTAGCAGCATACGCGACAGAAGACGAGAGGAAGTGATATTCACCAGGCTACGAATAGGACACTCAAGACTGACGCATGGCTATCTTATGGCAAAGGAACCACCAACGATATGTCAGTACTGCGGCGTACATCTAACCGTAAAACATATCCTCACCGAATGCAGGGGCTACAAAAAAGAAAGAGAACAGTTAGATTTGCCCACTGACCTAAGGGAACTTCTGGGAAATAACTCGAATCACTTAACTAAATTATTTGTTTTCCTAGAAAAAACTAAGTTAATCCGACATATTTAATTTATAAATATTTGTGTGTATGTATGTGTGTATGTATATATATATATATATATATATATATATATATATATATATATATGTTTCAATCTCCTCCTATCTATCTTCAATCTATATCGATCTTCTCAATCCATCTTCAAGTAGCACTTTTGGTCAATATCACTTTCTTTCCTCAATAAACTTATCATATCAACATATATCAATAGTCATATTGAAATTATATGCCAATTGACATATATAAGATCAAACGAGTCTTCTAACTGAGACATCCATGACCCATGTGGTTGACATATGTCTAAAAACACAAATTAAAAAAAAAGAAGAAAAATTAGAGCAAAATAAAAGCTATCATACTATCTAAGAGAAATAAATTTTCTACGTGGTGCGATAAAAAAAAAAGAAAAAAAAATCCATTTTCCGTAAAATGCCGGCATAATTTATAAACATTGTCAAAGAAGAAAAAAAAAAAAAATGAAATCACTGTTTGATATATAGGAGCTATAAGGTGAAGCGTCAAATGGAAAAATCTCTCAGTTTTTATATTTGGCCGCCGGCCAGAAGTGCAGGGCGTCTAGACCTTGGTAGGACTTGTTGGCGAAAACATAGCTTTCCCATTTTCCATCTCGAATACCCCAAGCATCGGCTCCGTTTTCCCGCTCAGCTCACAGCTCAGGGTAGTACTTCATTCAAACATAATAATCAATATGAAATTGATAAAGAATTGATAATATTAATTAGTGCTTTTGATAGAAAATTATATGTCGGCAGGCATGTCGTCTGATTGGGTCATTAGCACAGGTGAAACATTGTTTGGGTTTCAACTTATAATTTCATTATGAAATCCCTCTGATTCAGATCATTTTCAGTTTTAGTAATTTATCGTCGTAATTTTCTTCTTTTTTTTTTTTTTTTTTTTTTTTTTTTTCTTTTTTTTTTGCGCGGTTCCTCCCTCCCCCATAGTGAGGAACCCCGCTTATAAGGTTGACCTCATGACACAATACGGAAGTGCCGAATAGAAAATTTCACGTTCGAAAATAATGGCGGTTGAAATTTGCATATATATATATATATATATATATATATATATATATATATATATATATATACAATATAATATATATATTTATATTCAAATTTTAAATATAAATATTTAATCCAAAACAAGTAAAATAAAAAAGTATTTATTAAACTTTTACTTTTATTTTCATCTTGGAAAGTAAATATTATAAAATAACTTTTTGTGTTCTAACTTTTTTAAAAAAAGTTTTTTTAACCGTTATTTTTCAACTTAAAAATAAAACTATAAAGGAATTGTTATTAAAATACTTAATAGGAAAAAGTGTAAAGGAATAAATTAAAGCTACAAATGTTTATTTTTTGTTTTATATCAACAAATATATTATATATTACAAAGAACATTTCACTTATTTTTATCTTATTCAACCCTGAAATTCTTGATTAAAATACTTAAAACTTTTATTTCACATTGAAAAAAATAAAAATTCTTAAAATCTTAAAATTTTTAAATAAAGTTTTTTTTAAATGTTATTTTTTAACTTGTAAAATAAAAGTTAACCGTTAAATTTTGACTTTTTCGATCCATATGCTACCTCAGCAATTAGGTCATTAGGATGAAAGTGTTCTTTGCCTAGTAAAAAAGTCCGTCACGCAGGAGCTGCATAACTAAGCATTTTCCTCAGGATTTGGGTTGTGTAGACTGGTTTCCAGAACAATTTGCATAAAATATCCTAGATAAATAAAATAAAAACATGAATAGTTCTCTTTTAATTTTGTAATGAGTAACTGTTCAATTATTAATTTGCTTCCAGAGTTATGTTTACACATGGTACCTATTACACTACTTAATATATACAAAAAAATTCATATTTTCGTCTTTTGATCTGACGCAGGAACAGGATACAGTCCCTCTAGTGGGAGATAGCGCTCCTTGCGGCGGCCTTGCGAACATACGCTGGCGGGCTATTCTATTGAAATATATTACAAAGTAAACCCCCCTTTCCGATTGACCGATTTAGCTAATTTTTACAACAATTCTTTCCCATGAGTCACCCACGACGTATACCGCGTTTCGTTACAATACAGCAGAAATTACGACCGGTATGAGTGGGTCCGGAGTAAACCCCCCCCCCCTCCTAATGAACCGATTTAGTTTATTTTTACAACATATTTGTACCTGTAGATTACCACTACAAATACCGAATTATATATATATATATATATATATATATATATATATATATATATATATAAATTTTAACGGGGGTCATTTTCGGTGTCTACTAGGTAGGATCGATAAACATTTGAAGAAATTTTTCAAAAATTCTGTCATGAGTGCAACCTCAATAGCTACTTTATTTATGTATTTAAATTTTAACGCCCATTATTACTAACTGATAATTTTAATGGACGCTAAAATTAAAAATAATTGTATTATTATGTATTAACTAATAACACTGTCTTTCTAATGACCTAATATAATTAAATAAATTAATAAAAAAAAGACAACATCATCAAGAAATAAATTAACTAATTGAAGGTACGTTATTCTTATTTTAATATAATCAAATACTTATGTTGATATACTTCCTAATAAAGTTCTTATAAAAATAAAAAATCTGCTAGTGCAGATAGTGCAGAGGTATCTGATTCTAGACCAGACGGTTCAGTAGGGAGAAAGAAAGTGTGGCAAGGTATTCATTGAAGGGCCCTTGTGACTAGGGACGATCTGGTAGCTAAACCAACACAAGAAGATAAAATGTTTATCTCACCATCTAGTTTCGAACTCCACAACATGAATCGAGTCCTGTATCTCAGAGCTAAACTCGTCCCCTTGTTCTTAAAAAAAAGATTTTTTTATCTCAGTTATAATTTTTTTAAAATGTCAAATGTTACTTGAAGTATCTGGAAGAAGTTGCTACCCAAATTTGTGTAAACGTTGACTTCTATGTGCGACGTTTCGAACCAGTTTAGTCTCATCATCAGGCATATGAATTTTTAACAATATTCCAAATAATGCTGGTATATAAACTGACATTAGTTTTATCCATTGATCCTTCCCTACCCTCAACTTCAACTTGTCTAATGTTACTTGCTTTTTTAATAGTTTGTTGGTTAAGGGGTTAAAAATGGGGCGAAATCACCGATAACAATTGGCACAAAAATATCTGTGAAATTTCTGGACTTTTATTCATCATTGCGTTTTATATATAGTTAATTTCATAAGTATTTACCCAACCAGTAATAACTCAATCCTAGTTCCGATGAGTAAATACATAGATATAATCAAACTGATTGGTTGATTGCGCCCTTCTAGGTTAAATCAAACACTCAAATCGTTGCAGAGAGTTTAATTAATTCAACAGACCGAGAAAACTAGTTTTGAAACTTGTCCGTAATAATACAGCTGAGTCGTCGGGAGTTGTGGTCGTAACACTGGAAACTTTTCCTCTAAACAAATGTTTTCATGTTGAACATGATAATGTATTCCTATGGAGATAATTTGCATTTTCACACCTCTGTTGGGCAAAATATTCAAGCTCCTCTAGAACTGTATCAATTCAATAATTAATGAGAAGTCTAATGGTAGTTAGGATTTGGCTAGGAAAAACAGTCAAATTTTCGGAGTATAAGTTAGAGGTTTTGCAGTGCTCTTTGCGAGCCTTCTTCAATAATAAATGCCTAGGGGTTGGAGGAAGATCAGCAATACCGGTTTGATCCATGAGGTAAAAATATTTTACCTCTAAAATATTCTTCCATGGACCATGTTACTTATTGTTTTCAGGCATATGTGGGCACCAAAGGGCCCGCGGGCCGGATCCGGCCCTCTGTAAGATTTTATCCGGCCTGCGAGACATTTTGAAAAATCTGGTTATGACTAGGTCGATGTGGTAATAAGCGACTTTTCGCCAGGCTTTCTGCAGGCTTATTCAAGGTCGCAGTTCTGCACACCTTGTGTGAGCCGTAGGTGGCCTTTACAGATCTCTGATTGGTCGATCTTTCCCGCGCTTTTGGGATCCGTGCAGCCAATCAAATCCACTGTCTACTGCAGGATGACGGGTGCCCTTAATTTACTATCTTCTCCGTTGAAATTCTTGTCATATACAGAAGATCTTACACCACTAAAAAAAAAAAAAAAAAAAAAATACATGTATTATGTTTTAATTAATTTTTTCTGTGATTAAGAAACTGAACTTTTAAAAAAGTTACACATTTTCTGCCAATCGGGGTGTTTCTAACTGTTCTGCAGTAAACGTTTAACTTTTTTTGTTATTTTGATAACAATTTCTTACAAGTAATTCTGAAATAATATAATAGTTATTTATGTGGTTAGAAAAAGGAAGCTCCCTTCTTTTCAAAGATCTCAATGTCGTAAGAAACGGACTATCTCAAGGCTAGATAATAGAAAAAAAACCTCCGGATAGGCTCTTCCGGACTAGTAAAACGTATTATTTTTTATTTACCACATTATGATATTTACCACATTAGAGTTTCATAGAGTGCTGATTTTAAAACTTCTATTTTTTTTTGTTAAGAAGAAATGTATAATTCTAGTTTACTTGGAAATTTACTTGATGAAATATAAATTATTGTTTAACGATTGTACTTTTGCTTTAATCTACTCTAAAAAAATCAATTGTTGAAAGAATCATTTCAATATTATTTTCCAAACTCGAGAAATAAAATGAAGCATTTTCAACCTATTTTATTTTATTTTTTAAGTCTGAGGTCCATAGGACAAAACGCTCGGATACAGATGCAGAATTACCAGAAATAAAATGGGCAAAATCGGCGACCCCAGCACTGTATGCTCCCTTGTAAGTTCATTCAGTTATTAAGTGTTTTATAGTGAAGTTTGTGTTGTCTTGTTGGCCAATAGGTATGTCTTGTTAGCCAATAGGTATGTCTTGTTGGCCAATAGGTATGTCTTGTTGGCCAATAGGTATGTCTTGTTGGCCAATAGGTATGTCTTGTTGGCCAATAGGTATGTGTTGTTGGCCAATAGGTATGTCATGTTGGCCAATAGGTATGTCTTGTTGGCCAATAGGTAATCTTGTTGGCCAATAGGTATGTCTTGTTGGCCAATAGGTATGTCTTTTTGGCCAATAGGTATGTCTTGTTGGCCAATAGGTATGTGTTATTGGCCAATAGGTATGTCATGTTGGCCAATAGGTATGTCTTGTTGGCCAATAGGTAATCTTGTTGGCCAATAGGTATGTCTTGTTGGCCGATAGGTATGTCTTGTTGGCCAATAGGTATGTCATGTTGGCAAATAGGTATGTCTTGTTGGCAAATAGGTATGTCATGTTGGCCAATAGGTATGTCATGTTGGCCAATAGGTATGTCTTATTGGCCAATAGGTAATCTTGTTGGCCAATAGGTATGTCTTGTTGGCCGATAGGTATGTCTTGTTGGCCAATAGGTATGTCATGTTGGCAAATAGGTATGTCTTGTTGGCAAATAGGTATGTCATGTTGGCCAATAGGTATGTCTTGTTGACCAATAGGTATGTCTTGTTGGCCAATAGGTATGTCTTGTTAGCCAATAGGTGTGTCTTGTTGGCCAATAGGTATGCCATGTTGGCCAATAGGTATGTCATGTTGGCCAATAGGTATGTCTTGTTGGCCAATAGGTATGTCATGTTGGCAAACAGGTATGTCTTGTTGGCAAATAGGTATGTCATGTTGGCCAATAGGTATGTCTTGTTGACCAATAGGTATGTCTTGTTGGCCAAAAGGTATGTCTTGTTGGCCAATAGGTGTGTCTTGTTGGCCAATAGGTGTGTCATGTTGGCCAATAGGTATGTCATGTTGGCCAATAGGTATGTCATGTTGGCCAATAGGTATGTCTTGTTGGCCAATAGGTAATCTTGTTGGCCAATAGGTATGTCTTGTTGGCCAATAGGTATGTCATGTTGGCAAATAGGTATGTCTTGTTGGCAAATAGGTATGTCATGTTGGCCAATAGGTATGTCTTGTTGACCAATAGGTATGTCTTGTTGGCCAATAGGTATGTCTTGTTGGCCAATAGGTATGCCATGTTGGCCAATAGGTATGTCAGGTTGGCCAATAGGTATGTCTTGTTGGCCAATAGGTATGTCATGTTGGCAAATAGGTATGTCTTGTTGGCAAATAGGTATGTCATGTTGGCCAATAGGTATGTCTTGTTGACCAATAGGTATGTCTTGTTGGCCAATAGGTATGTCTTGTTGGCCAATAGGTGTGTCTTGTTGGCCAATAGGTGTGTCATGTTGGCCAATAGGTATGTCATGTTGGCCAATTGGTATGTCTTGTTGGCCAATAGGTAATCTTGTTGGCCAATAGGTATGTCTTGTTGGCCAATAGGTATGTCTTGTTGGCCAATAGGTATGTCATGTTGGCAAATAGGTATGTCTTGTTGGCAAATAGGTATGTCTTATTAGCCAATAGGTGTGTCTTGTTGGCCAATAGGTATGGCATGTTGGCCAATAGGTATGTCTTGTTGGCCAATAGGTATGTCTTATTGGCCAATAAGATATATCTATTGGCCAACAGGTATGTATTGTTGGCCAATAGGTATGTCTTGTTGGCCAATAGGTATGTCTTGTTGGCCAATAGGTGTGTCTTGTTTCGTCATAAGGTGCGAATGAGTAATTCGAGAAAGTCATATTCTTAGGCGCCAAATTCTTCTTTGGCGACTAAGAACCTCACGCATTCCTTCCCCATGTCAAAGGACCCTCCACCGATTTGTAACTCATGCAATGTGCTGCTCACTGTGAAGCACATCTTGACTAATTGTCGGGCCTATGAGCAACTAAAAGAGCAACATCAACTATCAGATTCCCTAGATCAAATTCTAGGCGATCATACTATAAAAAGTTGAGCAGCTTTTTGAATTTTTAAGGGCTACCAAGTTGATAGACAAACTCTAGATAGAACATAGAGAACTGACGCGCTCATTTGTTTATTTTTATATATATTATTTTATAATTTATTTTTTATTATTATAATTTTTATAAATTTTTGATTATTTTTCTTCATCTATTTTTTTGTTTCACAAGCAATTGACCATTTCTCATTTGTCGTTTGATTTAAATGTGGGCAAATAAAGCATTATTAATAACAATTTAACCTTTACACAGATTAATACATATTACATAAAAATGACCACCCAAAGAAATGGCGTTAATGACCATCAGCGTGGACACGCCAAAAAAAAAACGTCTTTAGGTTCATTAAAGAAGTTAACTTGTATGCAGAAATATAAAAGTAAAAAATTAAATAATGAAAATTTATTACTCTTTTAGTTTTTAAGATGGGATAAGATTAACATACATGTAGGTAAAAGATGGGATAAGATTAACATACATGTAGGTAAAAGATGGGATAAGATTAACATAAATGTAGGTAAAAGATGGGATAAGATTAACATATGGTACATGTAGGTAAAAGATGGGATAAGATTAACATACATGTAGGTAAAAGATGGGATAAGATGGGATAAGATTAACATACATGTAGGTAAAAGATGGGATAAGATGGGATAAGATTAACATACATGTAGGTAAAAGATGGGATAAGATTAACATACATGTAGGTAAAAGATGGGATAAGATAGGATAAGATTAACATACATGTAGGTAAAAGATGGGATAAGATAGGATAAGATTAACATACATGTAGGTAAAAGATGGGATAAGATAGGATAAGATTAACATACATGTAGGTAAAAGTAGAAAAAAAAAAACAAAAAACAAAATGTCTTCCCTTCTTTTGCCTCTCTTGCTTGAAGGCCCGTTCACCAATTGCGATTAGTTTGTTGTATGTCTTGTCATTCCATGATCGTTGTCATTTTTGCAAAATGAACTTCCTGGCTTCAATTTGCTTGTCTTGATATGAAAAGTCATATTTGTAGATGTTTTATTTCTTGCTTTTGTCACTGTGTCGTAGAATGCAATACATAGTGACTTGATTGTTAAAGTTCTGTGTTTTTCGAGGGTTCTATTACTTTTGGGTTGAATTTTGTCAGTGTAAAAAAAAAAAAAATTCGAAAACAAAGTATTTTCTCTTAAATGATGTGACAATCCCTACTAGAATTGTTTCTTTACTTACCGGTACAAGGAACCTCCGTACTTCAGCAAGAGCGTAGGCTATTCTCGCGTGAGCTTCAGCTGGCGGTGCAAAGGCCGTAACTTCAACATGAAGCTCTTCTAGGAGGTGGGAGAACTTTGGGTCACCGGATCCACGAAGTTCCTCTTCCTGAAACAGAAAGACAAAACAAATATATTAGTAGACAATCAAAAGTCTACTATAGATCATCTTTCAAAAGGGAAAATTATGGGATGTTCTGGACGCAAAAGTTTTCAGAGTACTGATGATTCAACTCCCAAAAATACAAAGTCTTAGTAGTAGTTAGTATAAGCACCAGAATATATTTCAGGAAAAAAAATCAAATAAATAATAAAAAATAAATAAAACGATACAAAATAAAAATAAAATTAAATGAAAAATACAAAAAAATATAATACAATAATAATGAAAATAAAAAAAATGAATGATTATACGTGTAAATAAATAATAATTAAATAAAATGACAAGGTGTACAACAAAAATATATATATATATATATATTTATATAGGTATATGTAGTTTTGTACAAATGTACATTTTTGATTCTTGCATCTATGCTACAGTAATTTTTTCAAAAGCAACATTGTTTTGAAGAATAATTTGACTGTTCAACCTGACACTATACAATTACACGAGTTCACTTTATACTTAGGGCGGCGATGACCTGGTAGTTTTCTGCCCTTAAGCCCCCAACCCGAAAAAAACCGGGTAGTGTGAAGTTTCGAAGCTTCCAGTGTAGGTAAGTAAAATCAAAAACTTGAAAAAATCTCAACTGAAGACTGAGACGTTGCCGGTGTAGTTGATGGTTTGCCTGCGTTCTATTTGGCTGTATCTAGTGTTTAGGCTCCTAAAGAGGCATCAGATGATGCGAAACATGTAGGGCTATCTAGCTGTATTTGGCTGTATCTAGTGTTTAGGCTCCTCAAGAGGCATCAGATGATGCGAAACATGTAGGGCTATCTAGCTGTATTTTTTCATATGTAGACCTTCTGCCAAGATTAAATCATGTTATGATTTGGTCACTATCTATTTGAAAATAAATTCATTACTTTTTACATCTTACACTCCTTTTCGGGATATTAATAAAACCAAGTAATGATGGAATGGTTGGGATTCGGCTAAAGAAACCTTAATACGATTTTTGTTAAAAAAATCTATATTTAGGACGCTTCGGCTACTCATTGGTAGCCTTCGTCAGCTAAAATGACAAGAAAACAGAAATTAATACAGAAAAAAGTTTATAATTGAGATAAGTAACAGAACTATAAATACACTTAACAGAACAATTTGGACTTAAATTCTTAGAATGAGTAGAATGAAAATCAAAAGAAACATAACAAAAAAAGAAGAAAAAAGGCTATTAATAAAACCGGTTGGGACACCGGGACAAAATCAAAATACCGGGACTGTCCCAGTCAAACCGGAACGTATGACAAACCTAACTATTCTATTCCCAGCTTTCCAAATGACTGATGATACTTATGGAAACGCGCTAACAAGACTGCAAGTCGAACTTTTCCCTTCTCCATACTCGATATATATTTATATATATATATATATATATATATATATATATATATATATATATATAAATCGCGTGTCTGTCTGTCTGTTTGTTCCTTATATAAATCTACACCGATTTTGACCAAACTTGGCACACTGGTAGGTCTTGATACGGTAAATCTCCCAGGCTATATCAAAACAGTAAAATTAAGAAAAATTTAGTCGAAAGGTCAAACGTTTTGTTAAAGAAAATTTGGCTACACTAAACCATTCAGATTCTGACGGCCATTTTGAATTGACAGCCATTTTGAATAATGCCTCATATTTATTTGTTGATGTTCTTGATAATTAGAATATCATGAACTCATTGATGACTTTACTTCATTATATAATCATGTAATGCAGTTTATTTCAATTTTATATCAACAGTCGCTGTCTAACTAAGGAGCGCTGGCCTTTCTTTGATAAGAGCTATCTACTCGCAGGCTGTGGTGCTGGCCTCTGTCGGCTGTTTCATGAATTTCTGCGGTGCTGGCCTCTGCCGGCTGATTTATGAATTACTTGACAGATACAAACAAATTGAGACCGTTTGACCGATTTTTACGTAACTGGGTATACAGGAATGTCTTGATACGGGGAGAGTCATAGGCAGAAAGTAGGTGTAGCATGGTACACTGGGTAACAGCTAGTAATCTATAATTTCCGCACATATGAGCAAAGCCTAAATATCCTGATGACTGGCCGTGAAAACCACCACCCTCACCGAAAGTGTATTGAATCAAGCACGCCCATTACCCCGGCAGAATCACCACCCCTCCTTCATCTCCTTGTCGAATATACCTTTGATATTTAAATCCAGAGAGCCAGGCCTGGAGGCCGGCTCTTTGATCTAGTGCCGACATGGTGTTTAATTTAAAATTCCATTCTCTCCCCATGGTCACACTTTCCAGACAGCTCCAACATCAAAAGCCACCGGCCTTTTCTATACAAAATACCTGACAGGATATTTCCTCTCTGTTTTTCTTTTTTCTTACTTTCCTTTCTAATATTTTCATTCAAAATACCAATGCCATTTTTTCATATATATATATATATATATATATATATATATATATATATATATATATTTATTATATAAGTTGAAAACTAAGATGTTCTAGGTAGTTGGTAACAGCTTATTAAGTCTTCAAATGTTTTGTATTTTATATTACATTTTTGTTGTGGAAACGTTTCGGCTATAAGCCATTTTCAATCCAATTGTCTGTGAAATAAAATTAATTATACTGGTTAGGATATATATATATATATATATATATATATATATATATATATATACACACACACACACACACACACACATATATATATGGCGCGCGTGGCGTGGGGTATTTTTTTAATACTTGAAAACAGCTATAGGTGGAAATTTTTGGAACACAATTTTTGACTTCGTAACTTTGTTTGGGCTGGATAGAAGGTGAACATATCAAAAGTCCTCGCCCCTAGTCTTTAATCCGAGGGGGAGGGGGGGTTTAGAAGGTCCCATTTTTCGGGTTTTCACTTATATCTCGGAAACCCTGCGTCCTAGCGACATGACTATTCTATAACAAATGAAAGCTGATTAAATTTCCTACAAGTTCTATTCAATAAAGTTTTTCGAGATATCTTTATTTTTCGAAATATCCGCTCTTGAAAGTCTGTCATTTTGGGGAAAAACACTTTTGCCGCATATTTTTTCCCCGCTTTGACCGGATAACTCTTCAACGATGTACCAAAATAATAAATAACGGTTATAGGGTTGTAGAGTATTGCATTCCCTTCAATAATATGTATTACTTTGATATTTATGTATTTTCCTTCAAACGTAAAAATAATTTCAGTGTTCATCGTGAAATCTGAAATGTAGCGACTAACAGCCCAGGAAACTAAGAGTTATAGGTGGAAATGTTTGGAACAACATTTTTAACTTCATAACGTTGTTTCGGCTAGTTAGGTGGTCAACATATCAAAAGTTCTCACCCATAGCCTTTGTGCCGGGGGAGGGGGGGGGTTTAGAGGTCCAATTTTTCGGGTTTTCACTTATATCTCGGAAACCCTGCGTCCTAGCGACATGACTATTCTATAACAAATGAAAGCTTATTAAATTTCCTACAAGTTCTATTCAATGAAGTTTCTCGAGATATCTTTAGTTTTCAAAATATCCGCTCTTGAAAGTCTGTTGAAAAAACACACTTTTTTCTATTCTCGACCGGATATCTCTTAAACGATGGACCCAAAAAATAAATGTCGGTTATAGGGTTGTAGAGCATTCCATTCGCTCCAATAATATATATAACTTTACTATTTTATGTATTTTCCTTCAACTGTGAAAACAGTTTTAGTGTTCATTGTGATATCTTGCAACAACTGTCGACCAATGAACCGTTCAATTTCTCACCATTTCAAGTCATTGTATTGTCCAAAATATACTCCATTATGTAAATATAGGTAGTCTTGGAAGTATAAATAGTACGAAATATATAATTTTGGGCCTCTGACCAGTTATTCACACTCAATTATATAACATCTTGACCATTATATTGGCAATGGCCATCTTGACCATTATAAGACCAAGTGAGTGCGTATATAACGTTTGAAAGAAAATACGTAACATAGTATTGTAATGTACATTATTGAAGCTAATGGAATGCTCTACAACCCCATAACCGACATTTATTTTTTGGGTGCATCGTTGAAGAGATATCCGGTCGAGAATAGAAAAAAGTGTGTTTTTTCCCAAAATGACAGACTTTCAAGAGCGGATATTTTGAGAACTAAAGATATCTCGAAAAACTTTATTGAATAGAACTTGTAGGAAATTTAATAAGCTTTCATTTGTTATAGAATGGTCATGTCGCTAGGACGCAGGGTTTCCGAGATATAAGTGAAAACCCGAAAAATGGGACCTTCTAAACCCCCCTCCCCCCCGGCTTAAAGGCTAGGGGCGAAGACTTTTGATATGTTCACCTCCTATCCAGCCCAAACAAAGTTACGAAGTTAAAAATTGTGTTCCAAAAATTTCCATTTGTGTTGCCTGGACTGTGTGTATATATATATATATATATATATATATATATATATTCAATTACATGATTTGTGACCTTTATTTATGTACATTTATTTATTTTCATAAATATGGCAAAGGTCCAAATAATAGTACTCCAGATTCTTGCACTATTTTATTTTTGATACGCCTACTGAATGACTATCAGTCATAGTATGGGTGGCGAGCTGACCGCACATAGGGATTTAGTGGCCCCTGAGGAGGTGGCATAAGGCCACGAAACATGTAGGGCGTATCAAAAATAAAATAGTGCAAGAATCTGGAGTACTATTATTTGGACCTTTGCCATATTTATGAAAATAAATATATATATATATATATATATATATATATATATATATATAAATATATATATATATATATATATATATATATATAAATATATATATATATATATATTTATACTTCTCCGCTATTCACAGGCTCAAAAACGGTCCGATTTTGATGAAATTTGGTACGAAAATCGTCCAATTTTAAACGTCAAGTTCGTTAGCCAGCAGAATCCGCTCTCCGGATATGGGTTTTGGCACGAAATTTGTTCGAAAAAAAACCCGCAACGGTTACGTTTTCGGGTTTATATGCTTGCAGATACTCGCGTAATATGTTCCTCAACATACGATAACAAATGAAACCATTTTTAAGGCGATATCTGTAACAGTTATTGAGATAAGTGTAACAAACTCATTTTGCGGTTTTGGTACATGAAATCGTGGGATTCCATTTACATGTGTTCTATGTGTTTGAAACTCATCTGAACTAAGATGTTGATTACATTTGGAGTGAAGAAAGTACTCCCAATATTCACCATCAAACTCAACGACTTAGAGCAACTCAAGTCTGCCACTAACATTAAGACAGTTCTAAATTGTATAATAAGATGGGAAAGGCATAAGCAAAGAGACTCTCCAACGCAGTGTTTCAAATGCCTTTCCTATTTTCACATAGCGAAAAACTGCTACAGAAAACCTAAGTGCTTAAAATGTGCTCAAAATCATCTAACACAAGAATGT
Source organism: Gonocerus acuteangulatus (assembly GCA_946811695.1). NCBI lineage: Eukaryota > Metazoa > Arthropoda > Insecta > Hemiptera > Coreidae > Gonocerus > Gonocerus acuteangulatus. The sequence continues at coordinate 77,217,256 of OX328128.1, forward strand.
AAACAAGAAGAATCCATACCACCCGTATGTGCAAACTGTGGAAAAGAGCACCGTGCAAACGATAGGACCTGTGAAGTAAGAATCCAGCAAACAGAACTCAAATACCGACGTCTGAACGCATGGAGGACTAGAAACCTAGGACCTAATCAAGAAAACTACAGGTACAATCAGGAAGCCTTCCCATCCTTACCCCCAACAAACCCACCACAACAATTTACAAGATCTGAAGGAACCAGTAACCCAAGCAGCGGAATCTCCAGCATCATCACGGAATTAAAAAGTATTATAAGTATAATAGACATACCTAAAATTGTAAGAACAATAAAAAATACAGTTAACAAACTAAAAACAGCCCCTGGACCAATAGACAAACTAACTTGCATAATAGAAGGAATAATTGAATGTTTTGACTAATACTATGAATCCAAAAATTAACAATTTAGTAAAAAATTGCCTTAACTCAATTTTTTGGAACTCAGGTTCATTAAGAAACAAATTATTAGAATTTAACTATTTCCTCAAACATAATAGTGTAGACATAGCTGGTCTATGTGAAACAAAGCTCGACCCAAACATCACTATTTCTAATCCGGATTATAACATTTACAGAGTGGATAGAAATTCAAGAGGTGGAGGAGTAGCAATATTCATTAAAAAAAATATTAAACATTGCCCCATTCAGATTCCTAATTTATTAAATATCGAAGCAGTAGCAATCAAATTAGAATGCAACAATCACAATTATATTATAGTATCAGCCTACCTACCGCCCAGCAAAAATCTATTAGAAAGTGATCTGAAAATATTATTTAGCCTAGGCCCTAAAGTAATCCTTATGTCCGATTTAAATTCAAAACATGTTGCCTGGAACTGCTATAAAAATAACAGAAATGGAAAAACGCTTCTAAAGTACATGTTAGACAATTATATAACAATAATATCCCCTGACCAGCCTACATTCTATTCAAGTGATTCCAGGAAAAAACCCGACATCTTAGACATTGTACTAACTAAAAACACAAATATAATAACCAAAGTTATATCAATAAATAATCTAGCTTCCGATCACAATGCAATTATTTTTAGAATAAATTCAAACTGTGACCACATCCCACAAAAAACTATGAACGAAAAAACCAACTGGGCATCCTACAGAAAATTATTCTCCCGAAATATCAACGCTAACAGTGTTATTAATTCAATCGATAGTCTCGAACAATTTATAAAGTTATTTACTGAAAACATAATAGCATCAAAAGATAACTCAGTTATCAGCAGAAGTACAACAAATAAAAATAATCACCAGCGTCGCTCAAAAATAGTTGAAATCCTTCTTAAGTTTAGAAATAAATTCAGAAAAATGTTCCAAAAATACAGAGAGAAAATACATAAAATCATAGAAATCGCCTTGTCCAAAGTTATAAATAATACATTGTGGAAAGACAAAAACGATAAATTTAACCATCAGCTGTCAAAAATAAATTGCAGAACTAAACTTTGGGACCTCCATAAAATATTTAAAAATAAAAACAAAACTTACTTCCCGCCAATAACATACAATAATGAAACCGAAATAACTCCAACAGGAAAAGCAAATCTGCTAGCAAATTACTTTCAAGATGTACATACGCAAAACCAAAACATAGGCAGTAGATACACACTTAGCAAAATTACAAAATCAAATAAATTAATCTTGAACAATATAAAGAACATTGAAACTCCAGAAAGTGAACTGACATCATATTCTGAAATAAATAAAATTCTTAAAAAATCTAAAAAACGAAAATCCCCAGGCCATGATGAAATAAGAAATATCCACCTTAAAAATCTACCCCCAGACGGCATCAAATGCCTCCAAAAAATTGCTAATAGTGTATTAAAATTTCAATATTTCCCAACAGTCTGGAAGCATGCAGTAATAAAAGCCCTCCCAAAACCCGGAAAAAATTTACATGAAGCCAATGGCTTCAGACCAATAAGTCTTCTTAGCTCAATAGGAAAAACAGTTGAAAAAGTAATACTAACCCGTATAAATAAACATTTAAACAGAAATAATATATTAATAAACGAACAATTTGGATTTCGAAACGGTCACAGCACAGCTGGTCAATTAGCACGGTTAGTCGATCATATAACCGAAGGATTTAACAATAAAAAACACTCCGGTCTCCTTATTCTAGATGTAGAGAAAGCCTTCGATACTGTATGGCACGAAGGACTTATATATAAACTAAATCAATTAAAGTTCCCTCCCTACCTAATCAAAATAATACATTCATTTATATCCAATAGAACATTCTCGGTAAAAATCGACAGCTCAAATTCATCTGTAAGAAAAATAGAAAATGGTCTGCCGCAAGGGTCGGCCCTTAGTGCCACCCTTTACAATATATATATTAATGACATACCCAAAATCAAAAACACCAATTTATCCCTGTTTGCAGACGATACAGCTATATACACATCATCATATCGTCTAGATACCATCAAAAATAGACTATCATTGAGCCTAGAAAGGCTGAACCGTTATTTCAAAAAATGGAAACTCAAAGTAAACGCTCAAAAAACACAAGCCATAATATTTACTAAAAGAAGACCTCAAAATACACAGCCACTTGAAGTCGAAAATATTGTTATACCGTGGTCAAAAAATATAAAATATTTAGGAATAACACTAGACAAAGGATTAACCTTCACAGACCACGTCAATGAAATATGTAACAAAGCAAACAAAACACTCTGCCAAATCTACCCTTATTTTAACAGAAAATCTAAACTAAGCACTAAAAACAAAATTCTACTTTATAAAGCATGTATTAGACCAGTATTGACCTATGCATGCCCTGTTTGGAGCTACACTTCAAACACTAATTATAAAAAACTTCAAGTAATGCAAAATAAATGCATTAGAATTGCCTTAAACCTCCCCATCTACACCAGAATTAAAATACTGCACAAAATTACTAACTTACCTCTGCTTAAAACTTATATCCACAGGCTGACCTCAAAATTTTTTAGATCTTGTAGACTTAAAACCAATCCACTAATTAAAAAAATAGGTAACTATGACAAATCAAGCACCCGTAGATACATACACAAGAGGACTAAACACATCTTACTAAAATAAAGACACTTGACACCATCCTACCAATAAAGACAAACACAGACTGGATTAAGACATAAAGCTGTAAACAATAAGCCCTACTTATTGTTATCATTAGAAAGTCTATAAGATAGCGAGAAGGATCCAGGCTATTTTTTCTCTCGCATTACAATTACTGTTCATTAGTATCTAAGTTCATTTATAATAAATAATTTCGAAGTTATGTGGTCTAGAGGAACACTATATTGTAACTGAATTACAATTGTAATATTTATATTTATTGAATAAAGAAATTAAAAAAAAAAAAAAAAAAAAAAAAAAAAAAAAAAAAAAAAAAAAAGTGAAGAAAGTATTCGAAACAAATATTTTATGAGTAGACATGAAAAATTTTGGGATCTTCGTATCTTTTAGCAAATATCTTTAAATCGGTTGGAAAGTCGTGGCAAGGCGAAGGTTCTCATTCGAATGCTTACTAATGTCTCTACATAAATTGTTATAAATTAATTTTCGATGGGGTGATGTTAATGGGAGAAATAAGGGCCTGAAACTTGGAAAGCGTTTGCTTTCTTTTGAACGGACTTTTGTGTTTGTTTAACTAACTTGTTTGATAAATTGTAATTATCAGAAAAATTAGTCTATTAGTAAAAGAAGGCAAGAAAATGAGAAACTTAATGATATACTCGTAATGTTAGGGGGGGTATTATTATTATTATTCCCGGCACCGCAGGAGCTTCGCTAATTGGAAAACATTATATAAGTGTCAAATTGATTTGAGAAATATAGGCCGGTTTAGCCTATATTTGTTGGAATGGGATCTATATTTTTTTAATGTACGTAAACATTGTTATTCGAAATTATATTGCGAGTACAAAATTCACACCCCCCCCCCCTGAGACCACGGGCCCCTGACCAATTGTCCTCTGTGCCCCGTGAGCCATGGGCGTATATAAGGGGGGGGAGGGGTTTGAGGAGGCTGCAGCCATGGTAATAATATCAGTCAATTAGAATTTTGCCAGTTTTGTTCTATTGTTGAGGATTGATGAAAATGAAATAGAAACTTCTCTGCAAACGGCGTTTATTCTCATTTCGTTCAAAACGTTTCAAAGACGTTTTAAAAATGGTTTTAAATACATATTACACCTTTTGTAAGTCAATACATTGTAGATAAGTATACATTTCAACCACGATCAATCAATATTGGGGGCCCATGATCAAAATGTGGTTCTAGGCACGGCTCTGAGATGTGACGGCCCTGGTTAAAGAGTAGGTTTACATAAAATTCTTTTATTTTATACTTTTCCGATGCAAGCATTGTCATTTTCTAATCAACGACCACAACACACAAGCGTTATTCGATCAGAAGGTAAGCTTAAAATGGCGCTGGCCGGTCACCATGGAGTAAAATCACCGATTTCCTCCCTCAATCGGCGCGTCGACTGAATAGGCTCGGCGGCGGCGGCGCCGCTAAAACCCGGCGTGGCGTAGCGGCGCCGGCGCGGCGCGCATGTCTAATACATATATATATAGGCTTGCCATATTTTTGTTGCGTGAAACCGGGAATACATGTGGGATGGGCATATCTTTTTTTTCTCTCTTTCCGGATATTTTACATGTATTTAGCATTATGGGCATACGTGCTATGCGTTTCCGCTCGCTTCGGCCGCTCAAGAAGATATCAAAACTTTAGTCAATCCAACTCGCTAAAATTAATAGAATTCTATTAATTTTAGCGAGTCTAGTCAATCGAACTCGCTAAAGTTAATATAATTCTATTCTTTTTTGCGAGTAAGAAACCCTTTTTCTTTGTCAGGAACATCGCGAACTAATGTAACCCATTTTTTCTCACTAACATAAACAGAGATTTTTCACAAAGAAACGTTAATTCACTGTTGAATGTTACTTTACTCCCAGCAAGAACCAACAGAATTGCTCATAGGAATCCTCCAATAGAAATGCAAAGGAGTTATGCGCATGCGCTGAATCACTTTTAAAATCACTACTGCTACTTCAAAAGTAACTAGATGTGGTCTTCGCAAAAAGACCCGGGAATCTGGACCTATACATTTTTAGCGTACCCATTTATTAAAATAAAAAAGGAATTTTTGCTACCTATGTGCAATGCATGTATTTCTAGCGCTAGCTCACAGTTACAGTTACAATATTTCACACTTCTTTGACACTGTTCTCGGTATTAAAAAATATATATAATATAATGTAACTCAATTGATTGCCGTGCAAAAAGAGCTTGTTTGTAACCAATTTTTAAAGTTAATCAAATTACCTAAGTTAAAGTGTATAGAGTAAACTCAAAACCTTTTTAATTTTATACAATGCCAAATAAGCAACAGGCATTCTATAGAATACCTAGGCATTATATAGAATGCCTAGGCAATGTGTGTAATATGTAGTAAAAACTAATACTTTCTATACATTGCCTAAACCGCTTAGGCATTCTATAGAATGCCTGGCTTCTACACTTCGCCGGTAACATATATATATGTATATATATATATATATTAGATATCATAAATAATAAATAAATAACATTATTTTGTGATTTATGCTTTTTTGTTAATAAAAAAATAAATGAGGTGCCAAAATATTCACGGAATTGTATTAGAATATAAGAAAAAAGGAGGAAGAAAAATACAGAGAGAAAATGAGCCATTGGATAAGATGAATGTCAGAAGAAGAAACCGTGAATTTTTCATTTAAATTATGAAAATAACGAAAAGAATAGGGACTGGGATGATCCCTTGCAGTACGCCTAAATAAATGTCAGGGAAAATGACTAACAGCCTCGTATCCCTGGGAGAAAATGACTCCTGTACACCTTTCTGTGTAAAACGACTCCCAGGATCTCCTAATGTATCGGTATCTCTTGGAATACCCCCCCCCCGCTATGTTATTGAGTTATTTAATTTCTAGTACTTCCTTAACTGCAAACGACACCAACAATTAACTATCTGATCTAACTATCTATAAAAATTAACCTACAAGCATATGAATTCGAAAACGTAAGCATTACGATTTTTTTCGCTCCAAACACCATGTTCCGGTGACGGATTCTGCTGCTTAAAGAACTTGACCTTACAAATTAAACGAAAGTTTTTTGTACCAAATTTTTTAAAAATCGGACCATTTTTCAGGTAGCTACAACGCGAAATGACATATATATATATATATATATATATATATATATATAATTTATTATAACTAACAATAATAAAATTATTTTGTGATGTATGCTTTTTGTTTATAAAAAAAAAAATGAGGTGACAAAATATTCACGGAATTGTATTAGAATATAAGAAAAAAGGAGGAAGAAAAATACAGAGAGAAAATGAGCCATTGGATAAGATGAATGTCAGAAGAAGAAACCGTGAATTTTTCATTTAAATTATGAAAATAACGAAAAGAATAGGGACTGGGATGATCCCTTGCAGTACGCCTAAATAAATGTCAGGGAAAATGACTAACAGCCTCGTATCCCTGGGAGAAAATGACTCCTGTACACCTTTCTGTGTAAAACGACTCCCAGGATCTCCTAATATATCGGTATCTCTTGGAATATCCCCCCCCCCCCGCTATTCAAAACCTTCCATGAATTATGGAAGTGTTCGGCCATTATGCGGTCCCTTCAAGGAGTGCATATTTTCCCGGCGGAATCTCCAGCGGGTCCGGCCCTCATCTCTCTGTCACGAATATAAATGGCGGGTGATCTGTTGAATATATTCAAACACTTATTAAATTTAAATTGTAAGGCCTCCAAGGGAGAGTTTTCCATTAAAATCCAACAATATTTAGTCTTCGGCTTCTAATATTATAGAATTTATTAATAATATTAACCCTTAATAACTCTAAGTAAAATAAGTAATACTGTTATATATTTTCTTATATAAAAAATGTCTTCTGTTTTTGAAAATGTTTTCATTATTTTCATCCTTTCCGTCCAAGAGTTGCTTACGAAGTAAATTCCTTAGCTCGGATATGAAATGGATAAATATTTATATTTTTCTAGTCTATTTTTCTGTAAAATAAAAAAAATGATATTAAATGTCTTTGACCATTCTGTTATATATGTATACACGCTAAACCAAACAAAAAATGTGGTCCAATATTGCCAACCGCATGTTAATATCTGTTTTTGTTCCACACTTTGCGTTCTAAAGGTTATGTAGAAAAAACGATTTTTTTCTTTTGTAGAAAAACTCCATTTTTTTTTTTTTTTTTGCTTTTACACATTATTTTTTAACGTTACCCTACTTTTTTTAAATCAAAATTAAACTTCGTTTAACCGTTTCCAAAACAAACCCAGTTCCAGTAGCAATTTTAATGTTTTCTTCTTGTTATTAACTTTCTTATTTCTATATTAAAATATTTTAACAACCTATTTCTAAAAAAAAAAAAAAAAATGCTGAATTTTATACTTTTTTAATGTGACCAAATGAGAACAATGGTCTGTTGAGGGGTCTGAACAGTCACATATAATTTTTTTCATTTATTAAAATCTAACGCCTGCTTATAAATAACACAGAGTTTTGAGAAGCGTTAACTAAGGTTACCACACTTTTCTGATCACAATAGCGCTAATGCCTTTTTTTTCTCGAAACAGAAACCACTACACCTAGCGGGAATCGAACCCACGACCTTAAGCACAGGGTTAGTAGTTCAAACCTTTATCTTGGTATCATTGACGGCTCAAGAGAATTATTGAAATCTTCTGCAGATGACCAATACAACATTTTAAATCCAGTATTTTTCAGGTGGAAGGTCAACAATAGAGGCGTACCAAAGTCAGTTCAGTTTATTTTTTCTCTACATGTTTCTCACCTTTGATACCTCTTCAGGAGATAAAAACCCATTAAAGTAAAAATACAGCCTACTTGTATTAAGGCGAACCTTCCCGTACAATGGCCACGCCCAAACTGAGGTTTTTGGATTAGGAAAGAAACTTGACGAAGCGAAAAAAAAGATACTAAATATTTAAATTGTATATTTTTTAATTTGCTAAACAAAATTTAATTAATTTTTATCCGGTGACAAAATCTAAAAAAAATTATTTTTATTTTATTATAATGGACTCATCTTTTCCTGGATGATTGATTTCTGTTAATTGGAATAGTTTAGAGCTAGAGAGTGATAATCCCTAAAAAGTTCTTCCGCGCAATTTCTTTTTGGCCGACTTCAACATTTTCTTCCTGTTCTACAATACAGAGGCTTCTTACATCAGCCAAATGCTCTATACATTCTTTAGGCAAGTATTCAAAAAAAAAAAAAAGGTCTGTGGGCTGACTTTAAATTCGTATTCAGCACCCTAGAAAAATATAAAGAACGTTTGAAAAAACAAACTTATATATTTTTTTCCCCCGGAAAAACCATTCATTGCTGGACTCATTGTCGCATTCAGCTAATGGACACTTTTCTTCGACATTTATTTCAAGAAGGTAACCAAAAATTAAGTTTTTATTGTATTATTTTTAAATTTATAGTTACTCAGCGAAGTATAATCATTAAAACGCTAAGAAGACGGATTTACTGAGGGTCAGACATTTAATTTTTTGTTCCGGAGTCGAAATTACGACTCTGAACTAGAGCTTATCGAGAGAAATGAAATATATCCAGCAAATCTAGACATTATTTACAGGAGATATCTGATTTGAAAATATTTATTTCACAATTAGGCTTATATGTTTGAAATTGATATTGTTCTGTATCTGATATCAATACCACTCAACAAATTAGTGAAAATAACCTTTGAACCCATTGGGTGATAGGTAGGTGTTCGTTTATGAAAAAACCCTCCACAGCAGGAGTCCGTTTTTGAAACAAAGCATCTAATTTGAAGCCAGAAATTACGTTTTTACGCCCGTTTTTTACAGAAACTAATTTCATCATTGAAAAGAGCAGACAAAAACCTGTAGGAATCCACTGCTAACTCAATTTCGATTTTTTTTACAGATGTCCGTCTTTGATATTAAGCCACTCAATTGATTGCCGTGCAAAAAGAGCTTGTTTTTAACCAATTTTTAAAGTTATTCAAATTACCTAAGTTAAAGTGTATAGAGTAAACTGAAAACCTTTTTTAATTTTATACAATGCCAAATAAGCAACAGGCATTATATAGAATACCTAGGCATTTTATACAATGCTTAGGCAATGTGTGTAATATGTTGTAAAAACTAATACTTTCTATACTTTGCCTAAGCCGCTTAGGCATTCTATAGAATCCCTGGCTTCTACGCTTTGCCGGTAACATATATATATATATATATATATATATATATATATATATATATATATAATTTAGATATCATAAATAACATTATTTCGTGATTTATGCTTCTTTGTTAATAAAAAAAAATGAGGTGACAAAATATTCACGGAATTGTATTAGAATATAAGAAAAAAGGAGGAAGAAAAATACAGAGAGAAAATGAGCCATTGGATAAGATGAATGTCAGAAGAAGAAACCGTGAATTTTTCATTTAAATTATGAAAATAACGAAAAGAATAGGGACTGGGATGATCCCTTGCAGTACGCCTAAATAAATGTCAGGGAAAATGACTAACAGCCTCGTATCCCTGGGAGAAAATGACTCCTGTACACCTTTCTGTGTAAAACGACTCCCAGGATCTCCTAATGTATCGGTATCTCTTGGAATACCCCCCCCCCCCGCTATGTTATTGAGTTATTTAATTTCTAGTACTTCCTTAACTGCAAACGACACCAACAATTAACTATCTGATCTAACTATCTATAAAAATTAACCTACAAGCATATGAATTCGAAAACGTAAGCATTACGATTTTTTTCGCTCCAAACACCATGTTCCGGTGACGGATTCTGCTGCTTAAAGAACTTGACCTTACAAATTAAACGAAAGTTTTTTGTACCAAATTTTTTAAAAATCGGAACATTTTTCAGGTAGCTACAACGCGAAATGACATATATATATATATATATATATATATATATATATATATATATATATATAATTTATTATAACTAACAATAATAAAATTATTTTGTGATGTATGCTTTTTGTTTATAAAAAAAAAAATGAGGTGACAAAATATTCACGGAATTGTATTAGAATATAAGAAAAAAGGAGGAAGAAAAATACAGAGAGAAAATGAGCCATTGGATAAGATGAATGTCAGAAGAAGAAACCGTGAATTTTTCATTTAAATTATGAAAATAACGAAAAGAATAGGGACTGGGATGATCCCTTGCAGTACGCCTAAATAAATGTCAGGGAAAATGACTAACAGCCTCGTATCCCTGGGAGAAAATGACTCCTGTACACCTTTCTGTGTAAAACGACTCCCAGGATCTCCTAATATATCGGTATGTCTTGGAATATCCCCCCCCCCCGCTATTCAAAACCTTCCATGAATTATGGAAGTGTTCGGCCATTATGCGGTCCCTTCAAGGAGTGCATATTTTCCCGGCGGAATCTCCAGCGGGTCCGGCCCTCATCTCTCTGTCACGAATATAAATGGCGGGTGATCTGTTGAATATATTCAAACACTTATTAAATTTAAATTGTACGGCCTCCAAGGGAGAGTTTTCCATTAAAATCCAACAATATTTAGTCTTCGGCTTCCAATATTATAGAATTTATTAATAATATTAACATTTAATAACTCTAAGTAAAATAAGTAATACTGTTATATATTTTCTTATATAAAAAATGTTTTCTGTTTTTGAAAATGTTTCATTATTTTCCTCCTTTCCGTCCAAGAGTTGCTTACGAAATGGATAAATATTTATATTTTTCTAGTCTATGTAAAATAAAAAAATGATATTAAATGTCTTTGACCATTCTGTGATATATGTATACACGCTAAACCAAACAAAAAATGTGGTCCAATATTGCCAAACGCATGTTAATATCTGTTTTTGTTCCACACTTTGCGTTCTAAAGGTTATGTAGAAAAAACGATTTTTTTCTTTTGTAGATAAACTCCATTTTTTTTTTTTTTTTTTGCTTTTACACATTACTTTTTAACGTTACCCTACTTTTTTTAAATCAAAATTAAACTTCGTTTAACCGTTTCCAAAACCAAACCCAGTTCCAGTAGCAATTTTAATGTTTTCTTCTTGTTATTAACTTTCTTATTTCTATATTAAAATATTTCAACAACCTTTTTCTAAAAAAAAAAAAAAAAATTAAAAAAAACATGCTGAATTGTATGCTTTTTTAATGTGACCAAATGAGAACAATGGTCTGTTGAGGGGTCTGAACAGTCACATATATTTTTTTTCATTTATTTAAATCTAACGCCTGCTTATAAATAACACAGAGTTTTGAGAAGCGTTAACTAAGGTTACCACACTTTTCTGATCACAATAGCGCTAATGCCTTTTTTTTCTCGAAACAGAAACCACTACACCTAGCGGGAATCGAACCCACGACCTTAAGCACAGGGTTAGTAGTTCAAACCTTTATCTTGGTATCATTGACGGTTCAAGAGAATTATTGAAATCTTCTGCAGATGACCAATACAACATTTTTAAATCCAGTATTTTTCAGGTGGAAGGTCAACAATAGAGGAGTAACAAAGTCAGTTCAGTTTATTTTTTCTCTAAATGTTTCTCACCTTTGATACCTCTTCAGGAGATAAAAACTCATTAAAGTAAAAATACAACCTACTTGTATTAAGGCGAACCTTCCCGTACAAGGGCCACGCCCAAACTGAGGTTTGTGGATTAGGAAAGAAACTTGACGAAGCGAAAAATAAAAAAAAACAGATACTAAATATTTAAATTGTATATTTTTTAATTTGCTTAACAAAATTTAATTAATTTTTATCCGGTGACCAAATCTAAAAAAAAAATATTTTTATTTTATTATAATGGACTCATCTTTTCCTGGCTGATTGATTTCTGTTATTTGGAATAGTTTAGGGCTAGAGAGTTATAATCACTAAAAAGTTTTTCCGCGCAATTTCTTATTGGCCAACATTTTCTTCGTGTTCTACAATACAGAGGCTTCTTACATCAGCCAAATGTTCTATACATTCTTTAGGCAAGTATTCAAAAAAAAAAAGGTCTGTGGACTGACTTTAAATTCGTATTCAGCACCCTAGAAAAATATAAACAACGTTTGAAAAAACAAACTTGTATATTTTTTTCCCCCGGAAAAACCATTCATTGATGGACTCATTGTCGCATTCAGCTAATGGACACTTTTCTTCGACATTTATTTCAAAAAGGTAACCAAAAATTAAGTTTTTATTGTATTATTTTTAAATTTATAATTACTCGGCGAAGTAAAAGCATTAAAAACGCTAAGAAGACGGATTTACTGAGAGTCAGACATTTAATTTTTTGTTCCGGAGACGAAATTACGACTCTGAACTAGAGCTTATCGAGAGAAATGAAATATATCCAGCAAATCTAGACATTATTTACTGGAGATATCTGGAATAAATTTAAAGCCCTGGATCGAAGTTTGGACAGAACGAGAGAATAAATAGCGAAGGATTATGAGAGCTTCGATAAATCTTCTGTTTTCGGATGTAGCTTGGGATTG